>LR737394.1:7034106-7117441 GCA_902655005.2 Marronus borbonicus | reverse complement strand
CGACACGTAACACGTGGCATACACGAATTTCGAAATTTTTTTGTCAGATTTTTTAAGCATTTTTTTACATCAATTGACGTGATTACAGGTGTTACAGAAAGTGACGCCAACATTTTTATTTTAAATAGAATAAGCTCTTCTATACGCAAACAAATGTTCCAAAATTACTTTTTGTTGACATGGAAATGTCCTCCAGCAACGTATATACTAGGCGTTTTGAAGATGTGTTACCTCAGACGGTAGGCGAAGTTGTCGTGGCCGCGGTTTCCCCGGACTCTGCGATAATTACGTCATAGTAACCGCTGGTATTATGGGAAACTTAGTAACTTCGTTTCCAATTTTCATTCAAATTTGAAAGAAAGAACATGTTCTGTGTACTTTATTACTCCGTAAGTATTTTTTCCAATAAGGTGCATGCTTATATTTTCGTGATCGTTTTTTTAAATTTAAAACACATTCCTTATCGTTAATTGTGTCGTATTAGCCATTACTCATTTTAATCGCATTAATTTATCTATTTGAGTAGTGGTAATAACAACCTTTGCTAATTTTATTTTGGCCGTACTGCTTTTATCCGATACAAACCTGCCTTTGTAAAATCCTCGAAATCTGCAATCTGCAACGGAAATCGAGGTCACAAAACGCGATACTATGCAAAGTAACCTCATCTGCGCAACGGATAAGAAGTCAAAGTGTTCGTGGAAGTAATATACCGGAAACGTGGAGAACGGTGCCGGTCCGCATAGATGCCAAATTGCATTCGTCTGTAGTCTCTTAAGAGATGCCGGCGGACTGGGTTTGGAGTATTCGTAGCGTACCCACATTGAAAAAAAAGGAGAAGACGCGCCGAAACTTGAAATGATAGGAGATAGGGTTGTTGATGCTGCAGAGTGGCAGATGGGGGTAAGTCAAATTGGCCTCCGCGCACGCTGTTATGTTTATTGTTTGCAGTCGCAAGTCCCAACTTTTCGGCGGAATATTTCGCTGTATCCGGACTCCGGAACATAAAGTAAAGTTTAAAGCGTCGTAAATTTGGCTCTATCTCTTTATATGGAGCTCCAGTTTGGAGACTATTTTTATCTTTTGGATTACGTTAATATAGGCATTCATATGTTATTTCAGTGAAAAGCGAGATAAGTGGTAAATTGGGATATAGTAGTAGGTAATTATTTTTAACTTACATTGCTTCGCGTAACTTCCGGAAAATAATGTAACGCTTGTGGAAACTATGGTATTGAATTTGTATAAATGACAAGTTTAAGTACGCAGTAGGGGAGTTAAGAATAGTACGAAGGTAACACCAAAAGTAAGGTCACCAAAGCGCTAGAGAGGTAAGTATGTACGTACGCTTGTTGGCAACACTCTGGTCGGAGTTTACAGCTAGTCGTACTGAAACTCATGACGAAGGGAGAAGCGGGCAATCGTCAATTTTCAACAAGACAGTTGCCTAGGTAGCCATGGATGATTTTTGCATTATAGTTCCTGAGATTTCCCGATACATTTATTTAATTATAACTTTGATTTATATTATGGTTATTGTATGCAGTTATAGAAACCTGAAACGAGTCATAAGTATTTATCGTTATTCCAGACAAAATTATTGTTGAGTTGTTGCGTCCGCAGCGACGGATTCATAAGAGTTACAATTAATAACATTGTGACTGTGAAGCACTCGAATGTCTACTTGATGTGTTTGCCTGCAACGAAAACATTTGTAGAACTTCAGTTTTCTTCTTCATTAAGGTATTAATCTAACTCTCAGCTGCAGCAGATGACTTTCACCCTCTATAGCGCTTTATCGTCATACCAGTATTGGCAAAAGGTGAAACACTGGAACGGCGAAAACAATGCCCGTTACATAGCTCAGGATTTGGCAGTTTGAGAAAAATTATAGGCATTTTAGGTAATTTGCCAGTTGCGTCAAACGGTATAGAAGCATATATACAATAACCATTGCGATATGTAAGAAAGAAACGTTAATGAGTGATATTTTTTGGTCGTAAGTCAGCTGGTGGTGAATAATTCTGCTTATGCTTTTCCTTCGGGAATGGATACGTAATTTATTTGCTCACTACACAATTATATGTGAGAATAGTGAATGCAACGTTATAAGTACAATACGCTCAAAAGTACATTAAAGAAATACCCGGAAACGATAGCTAATATAGTTGATAATATTGATGGAACCACTCATAGGAAAAGCAATGTGAGAAGAGAAAGCACTAGCTAACGGGCTATTTTACAACGCTATTTGTTTTTCAGCTTTTGTAAAGATTATGTAGCTAATTTCGAAAAACAGCAACAAAAATATTTCCTGACGTCATCTAGTGCCAAAAAGAGTAGTCATACCGCCTAGAAGCCGGTGACAAAGAACCGCGTACACATGCCAAACCAACTGTCGAGCAATTCTTGGATTGCTGGTCCCAAGATGGCACAGCGACATACCAGTCCACTGGTTAATGCTTTCTCTTCTAACATTGCTCTTGTTGACAGTGGTTCCATCGATACCTATATTATTTTGGTTATTGCTACTCAAAAGTAAATTAAGGTAAATGATAAATGCTGTTTAAAAGTAAAATAAACTAAGGGAAAAATACGAAAAATAAGCATTAAAGAAAAACGATAAATCAATGAACTTAGAAATAAAGGCCACCAAAATATCCGACAGCGCTCCTAATTCTAAAAAAATATGGTTAGATACAAATCCGTGTAAACTAATAAAAGACACTTGCACTACATAAGATTCAATACTTCCATATCATGTGAGATAGGTTATAGTAGTTATTTCTAGAGGTTTGTATTTTACAATCTACTTTAAATTCTGAACGTAAACGATGATTTTTGTTGCGGAAGTGTGGTAAATATTTCAGCATAATCGATCCCGTCAGGTTGACTTGTTTCGACGCGACATTTCGTTGCAAATTTAATTTTGAAGACCCTCCGTTCGATAGCGGTCTACGACGCAGAGACGGATGACAGGATACACGCACATATATACACCCACACACCTAACGACGGAGATAATAGATAGAGGGTGGTCGTGCAACATACCTGTGAACTATGCCGACGTTGTGCATGTGTGAGATAGCGGAGACCAATTGCCGGGCATACACTCTGGTGCACCGTTCGTCCAATTTTCCATTACGCTGGGCCTTGATGAACGAGCACAGGTCACCACCGCCGACTAATTCCATAACCAAGTAATATAGATTCCCGAACTGCAAAGTAATCATACGAGAGTTTAGTTGAAGTTGGAGCGGAGTAGAGGCCAGGACGGTAGAGTCGCTGTCGGTTCGAACGAATATCGTGGATCAAACTACGAGGCGATCTATTGCAGCTTTATAGAGCGGCGGTGACTGTTATTATGATTGGCTTACCTTCTGGCAGCGGAAATTCGATTCAACTTATATTAGTATCAAACTTTAGATTCTACTTTTCTGGTAAAATGTATTGCTATAAGAAAATCAAAATTTCTCATAACTTCCGTTTATTATTATGAGCGGAAATTTGAGTAATCGTGATCATAGTCGTCACCACTACGTCTGTTCCTGCTCTAAAGCTATTTTATTTACTGTTTGAGATTTTATTAATTTACTTTAGTTATACTTAAAATAACTGTTAACTGACGAATAATTAAAATTACTAATTGCATCAATCTTACTTCCCGTTAAATAATTAAAGGGTTAGAAGCATACAAAAAAATGTATAATAATTGTCAACAATAAGTAATGGTTATTATATACTGGGCAGTGCGAAACCGTGTAGATCATGGGCGTAGTTCCTGGATGGCGCAAGTAATAAGACTACGTTTTACAATATTATATGCCCCTTCTATTTAGAGTATTTATTTTCTTTCGTTGCGTTATTATTTGTACATTTATCAATAATCGGCAACTGAGAATTTACGTATTTAGTTTCTGTAATTTCATGACTTTAAATTTAGCAAAAATCTATAACCTAATAAATTGTATCTTTCGTTACATTTTTACAAATAAAACTCAATTATACGGCTCTATACCTACCTAGACGTATGTAGCTAATATTTAATTGCGTATAAACTATTACGATGTTTGCATTAATAATTCTAAATAAATTGATGACGATGTTTATAAAATTGAGGATTGTATTAAAAAAATGTTGTTCAAGAAGAAAGGACTTATTCGCTTTTGCAACACGATATATGCATAAAGAAATAGCAACTAGCGAAGGTGCCGCACAGGAATACCTCCTTTTCTCAGCTGCAAGATTCCGTTGCTTGTAAGCAAATACTCATAAGTAGAGTGGGCAAATTCGGGTGCGCACCATCGGCGTAGCTAACGAATGGACTCTTGCATGTGAAGGGAGAGATATATCTTCCTTAAGAGATCGGCCTACAGAAAGCATGGTTGCGGCGCCATCTGTCATAAACATTAAGACTTGATCTCTGAATATGTTAAATTTTTCCAAAGTGCTTAACACCACTTTTGAAATTACTTGGTGCAGTACATTCTTTTATTCGTCTAGAAGCTAATAAAATTGAAGATGACGATTGACGTGGTTCCATTTTGCGCACCATAACATTATTTTGCAATCAGTGGTTTTATCCACAGACAAGCACACTTTTTTATTTCTCAGTTCAGCTTCTAAATGTACACGCACAGATGGTAAATAATTTCGTAACGTGGTCCTGCTCGGCAGTGTAATATTGGCGTATTTGTTCCAAAATGAAATAAATGAATCGTTGTTTACCAAAGTAAACGCCAGAAGTAAGTCAAATCCGGATAATCCTTATTCACTGTCTTTAGTGATAGCTGTTTTCTCAATCTACGTACTTTCGACATTGTGAAAAACGGAGTACTTCGCTGCTAGTATTACGTACGCTCCAGGCGGCAGCGAATTAGATACTGACTAGTGTTTCGCATGCGAGAGTCCATTCGTTAGCTGCGCCGATGGTGCGCACCCGAATTTGCCTACTTTACCCATAAGTAAATGCAGAGAAACGTTTCAGGTGCGAGGTGAGCAATACCGAACAGAAACTATGCGATGCATACGAAATCTTACGCTAGTTAGACAACCTTCAAATTTGTGGGCACGAAGTCTCAGTTAATTTATGCGCATACTGTATGGTATGTGTGTAAGCGACGCAATACCGTTTTTATTTATCGATTTCCTTCCCTATACCTGCGGTATGTCAACATGTGATGTGTAGGGGTGTCCCGTGCGAGAGACAACTCTCAATAATTATTTTCGCCTGTATATCTCGCGGCGATATTCTTCCCGCTGAAAGCGTTTCACGTACCGGGAAGGAGTCCTTTCCATCGAAAAATCTTGGTTTGAAACCTGCGAAAGGAAAAAATGGAAGGCGGACACAGAGCAGAGGAAAAAATTGGAATAACGCGGTAATACCACTAAGGGAAATTCTAGTTTTATTTAAATCTCCGTAAGAAAGAACGAGAGGGAGAGAAGAGGAAACGAAGATGGAAGAGGGAATGCCCGAAGGGATGACGACTGAAAGCAGCGATAGCTTTTATGTTGGGGGGATTAATCAAATTGAGTTCCAGGTTCGTTCGGCTGTCACACGGCATGTAAGGAGATTCCACATGCCCCTGGGACTAGATATAATCGCATAGTCATGATGAGACTCATCAACAGAGTGCGCTGGAACTTTGTCACGAGGTAAAGCGATACTTCGTCGGCGCGTTCGTTTTTGCAACTGTATGTGGATGTAGGTATGTACGTCTACATGTATTGCGTAAAGTATACAGGATGTATGTAGGAAATTACGAAAAAAATAACTCCTTTTCAGTGCTGCCAGATATCTCAGTTGCTAGTAAAACAATGTTTTTTTTAAGAGATTTATAGGGCAGAGTAACTGTTTTAGAATAATCAGGCTAAAATAATCTGCAGCACTAACGAGCTGACGTAGCTGTAGTTCGCCCTGGAAGGCAAGCAAAAATTGTGTTACTTGAAAGGAGCTATTGCGCTTAAAGCTTGTTATTATTTTATTTAATGGCTAGTATGAATTAGATTACTTCACAAGATAATCGAATTAATTGTTCTTTGTTGTTAGTTTAAGTTTACCCCTGAAATTCCAGTCCGGAGTCCATGAGATCTAATTCAGAGAATATTAAACGCAACGGTTAATGTGTATTTAAGGATGTAAGGCCCGTGCCATTGAAGAAAATATTCTTGGATGCAATGCGGAACAAGCTACTTCTTGCGCAATTTTTACGTTCAGTAAAAGGTGAGAGGAAACATATTTGATCCGTACAAAATGATAGCTCCCAGAAATTAAATGATGTTTGTGAAGAAGGAATTTTGCGACTGATTTTTGGAAAAGAAAATGCAGCAACCAAAGAAAGTCAAAATAATTCTACAGTTAGTATGTGGCGTGGAATTTGCAGTCACAAAGTAATAGGGCTTATCTTTGTACACTAAACATCTTTTTTTATTAGCCATTAAGGGATTCAATATACCATACTTCTCACTGCACTACTACAAAGTTTTTGTTTGCCATCAAAAAAAGAAAAACAACAACTTTCAGCGAATCGGAACTGCGGAATTCACGAAAATACGTTGTTTTAACAGATCATGGACAACTATGTTCATTTTCAAGTCGACAATTTGAATAGAAGCGCTAGAGATACGAAAATACATAACATTTTGATCAGTTAATTGATATATTGGAGGAACCAATTTTATCCATGATTATATTTAATTCTGACATTTTGTATCTAGTTTTTCCTCCTTTGTGTGTGCCTTTGAAAAGATTTTCTAATACTTGTCATCTCGTGGTGTGCTTACTGAAGTCAAAGGAAGTTAACAATAAGACTGAGATCCTTAATATGCCGTACACAATTACTTCTTCAACATTTTTATTGAGATAAATAATTTTTCGCGCCTGCACGAGGCAATCTTAGGCGCTGCGTGTACGAATCCCACCAGAGTCAAACGATTTGATTTGCCGGTGGGTGCTTTACAGCGGGAGGGTGATAATGGCATACTTTCCATACATGATTTCCACATTGATGGCTCCTGAAGTTATAGCAAACATTAAGCTATTATTATTCGTTGGGCTGTCACCGCACGTTAAAGACAATCACATTGTGTAGTAATTATCTTTTTTGTTATAATTATTTTATTCAATATGATTCGGTTTTTTCTACTACTATAGTCGGCGGAGTCTTCTGTGTTTATAGTGTAGCCACTAAAACCCTAGGGTTGAAACCTATTGGATACTTTTTTTGCTCTGACAGCACTGCGTAACACATTACAGTCCCATTTAACGACTAGTCCAATTAATTCTCTACATTAAGATTTTATTGTCTTCTTCCCATGCGATGCTCGCACCGTCATTAAGCCGTCGAATCCATAAACGTAACATTTTATGTTGTCGTTGTTGTCAACTTAAGCGTAATAGAAATGAAGTCATCGGGGAGGTAATATATGCTTTCTGGCCGTCGCGTGTCTAAATTGCTATTTTGCAGTAGCTGGACCATCATCACGACGTTGTTTTGTTTGCGCTTATCTGATTATTACTCCGATTTGCCTTTCACGTTTTTATCAAATTATATTCAATATCTTCACCATAATGCTTACGTGATACGATTCTATCAGAAACCGATATTAGCAAGATATGCTGTGCTGAGGTGAAATTCTGCATATTCAAAGGTACTGTCAAGAGAAGAGTAGTCACAATTGTAAAAAAAATCATTTTTATTAGATATCTATTGAAAGTTGTTTTATATCATTGGGCAAGAAAATTTCGAAAAGTCCTGAGATTAAAATAGTAATTTCTTATCAAATTCAATGTGCTGAACACGATTATGTCTAGGAAAAAGCTGAACTGGATACGGATTCTTTGTAATGAGTACATACTTTGGAGAAGAAAAGTATTATTCTAGCACATGTTAAAAATACTTTAATTTCACCGGGATTTTTGCTTTCTTTTGGCCTATCATCTGTGATTGACGAGGGCAATTTTGACCATTTTGTAAAAAATATTATAAATAAAACAGTGCTGTATTTTATAATTCTACAGTACCTTTAGAGGTTTAGCGATAATTTTCGGACGGAACCTGTCAAACACGTGTATGTATTATATCGTTTTTTATCGAAACTCCGAATACTTTTAGCTAAACTACGACGATGTAAAGGAGAAGAACCAGTTAGCAGAGGGCAAGTGACGAATGAGATGTTATTAGGACGGTAATAAAACGCCCGTATAGTTCCTAGGTATTGACTATTAGCGATGTAATAAGAAAAGCCCGACCGTAAAGTGGGAGATCTCTTCTGAGCGATGTTCGTTCGTCTTGGTTATTGCTAGTCTCTGTCCGTGATTGTCTCCCTTATCTAGAATTGAATTCATGTTATTTGCCGGGAATCTTTTTGCCGTTTCGGAAGATGCAGTGGAAACATGAAGTAAATTACGAAAAGCGTATTGTATTGACAACAAATGCGAGTTGCAAGTCACTGTAGCAAATTGCAGATTAATTTCTGTCTATTTTTATGTAAGCTGTAATGTGGTCATTAGTAACGCTAGAACGTTTCTCTGCAGTTAACGATAATAACAGCGATGTACAGATTTCTCCAATACACTGATATGCGCTTAGCAATATACGCCGGAGGAAATTAATACAAATCCACTCTATATTTTGATTAGTAATTAACCCTTTGTTTATATGAAGCAGACTAAATTTTATTTTATCATACTTAAAATGTTATTGCAGCCATTAAATTTTTTGAATACATTTAAAGCAACTTATTGCGTCGTAGTGTTACGAGTTAATAAATATAATTTTTTTATATTTATTAACTCGTATTAACTATATATTTAAAGTGATATTTTTGTAATTTTCTTAAAAGTGAAATCAATAATGCGTATATTCTGTATTTTATCTTACCAACTTACAGATTCTGTTCTTCATTGACTTTAGCAAGTTTTAGAGTTCATCTATATTAGTCCAAGCTTCTTGCTAAAAGACCACAAACATCAGCAGCCAGAGCAGCAAAATCGAGTCAATACAAAAATATAAAGAATAGGACAATTTGGCATGAACATTAGACTTCTACATATTGAGGTGTCTCAAATGAAATACAAAATTAAAAGATAATCAAAATTTATGTTATACTACACCACAGGAGATTGTTACGTCCAATTCATTTATCGAGCTGCTTGTTGGTGAACTGTTGGGAGGTTTCAAAAACTAAACTCAGAGTCATGTTAATACATATATTAAAAAACACATAAAAAATTACATATATTCCATATACGTAATAATAAAATAAAACAATCCTCTCTTCACACAGTCTCTATATACTTACTATTTACATGTATTTATTTCCGTTGGAAATTTTTGCAATCTTAGGTCTATTGAGTGTTACAAATCACATATTGTGCGAGAACCGTGTTGTGTGTGAGAACCGTGGCTGGTCATCGGTAAGTATCGAAAACATCGTATCAGCCAATGCCTAGCTTCGGCCGCCCAACCCGAGCATGCGCTAGATCGGTAAACAGCGCGCGAGTTGCGGCAGTCGCACTTTCGCGAACGTCGGTAGATGACCGGCATGTCACCGTTTCAGAACATAAAGCGCGGAGCTAAATCTGCGGATAGGGCGCGTTGATACATGATTTTATTTTAAAGTGTAACTTTAGCAGATCCTTTCATTATACCGCATTATTACAGCATATACATTATATACAGATAAGAATAAATGCAATTGATAAGAATATATACAATTATAGACATTATAACAAAGTTAATAATAAAGCATATTATAAAATATTAAGCCAAATAATACACATACATGGTAGAGAAAAAAATGAAAAGCAATTAAAACATACTTAATTTTCCTTTAATTTTGGCGAAGTGCGTTTTGTAAATCAGTTCCTTAATTAATGAGATATTTTAAAAAATAAAGGAAACAAGGAAATCAATAAATAATGAATGTACTATGCGATATCAGTATGATGGCATGGCCTTAATTCAACCAAGCAACTCTTCTGAAGCATTTTTCGCATCTTTTGCGAAGATCTTTATATTTGGTGATACGAAAGGCCAGCACCAAAGTATCGATCATTGCTGATACATTGATGTTTGCCATACTGCCCCACAGTCCTTGCTAATATATTCTATATTGAAAAAATTCAACAGTTTTGAAGGCTTTTGAGTGGAAATCTTTAATAAACAGCTATTTGAAACATTAAGAGAAGTATCACGGCATTTGATAATGTTTCCTAATTATCAAATTTTAACACCATAATATGCCAATCCGTGGGCCTTATCCAGACAGATGAATCGGTGATTATCCGTTTAAACGAACACCCTTTCAGGTAGCAACGCATTAAGGTCTCTCCACTACGGCTGTACCGTCATCATTTATACAGGATAATTACACATGCATCATACTCGAGAGCGTGTTTGCGGGTTCGGAGCACTGGATTATTGATGTCGAGGACATCAGCTGTTCGGTCCCCATCGCGCCTCCGGGAGTTCACCGCCATACATCACCCCATGTCACGGGTGCGCGAGTGTGTGTACGCGCCAATGTATGTACGTCTTTGTAAGTTCGCTCGTTTTACGTTACTGACGCCAAAGGACATTTCTCGCACTCGTACATTCATGTTTTATGAGTCACACTGGATGAATGTGAGTCCACGATTGAGAGACGCAGCCCGGCTTGAATGGGACGGAGTTAATGTGGCATTTTTCTTAATGGATTTCGCTCCTCTATAACTATGGCTTTCTATGGAGTGGTATTAGTGCTTTCATGTCATCTCTGAGTATACCTTCCGGAGTCTATGATAAAATATTGCAATACCTCAATACGCTACGCGCAATGGAAGTGCATTGATGTTAATTCTTAACCTGTGCCTTTAATCCTTTGCCAGGCTAAAGCACTCCCTTAGAACTTTAAACTTTTATATGTTCGAAGTGAATATACTGTTGTGGTAGTTGATATACTTGGTAAAGTACAAATATTATTTAATCGAATATTGAAACTAAATGGATTAAGAAAACGTACTTAATAAGCTAAGCTACCACAGCGTCGGAATTATTGCGAATAAGTATTAGTTACCTGCATTGTTTGAAATAACGCCGCTATACACGGATGGAATAGTCTGGACATAATTTTGGCTTCCCTGTATAGGTTTTTAATGACGTAGTCTTCTTTTATAGCAGTTACATCCATTATCTTCAACGCTACCTGGAACAAATAAAAATCAATTACTTCGAGTAAAAAAAAAATAGTTGATTGTTGTTTTCCTCTTTAGAAACGTTCATTGTTCTGTATTACATTGTTTTACGTTCAATTTACAAAGATAAAAGTCGATATTAAATAAATTCGTCGAGTTTGTTTCGAGTATCTTCCCGGCGTCTTCATAAACTGCTGGTAGAAAAGCTTTATGTGAATTACCTTCTATAAAGCTATACCTTTAGCTTTACTACTGATGAACTTGTTTTCATTTCAGACAAAAGTTAAACAGTCGAAAGAATGTGAGGCAAAACGTAATTGAAAATTGTTTCGAAAAGAGTTTCTAGGATGAAAAATATTGATGACGCGCGCGGTTGTATGTGTGCGTTCGTTCGTGTATCTCAAAAACGCTTAGTGAAGACAGTTTGGGAACAAACTGTTATTGCCTCCGATTTCAGCGATTATCCGATATCAGAAGTATACTGGCTGGCACTAGGGCTGCCTGCAGGATTGCGAACGCCACTAACCGGGGCTTTTTCGTCGTCATTTGACTGTGCGGTAGTTATTCAAGTCTCGGTAAGCTTTAGTGCGAACATAAAAATTATCTGTTTCTCTAAAACAGTGAATCACTCGCCGGCCCGTTATCAGCAACATAAAACGGAGCGCTTTTATTATCTCGACTCCACCAGAGCTGCGGATTTTGAACATAACCGATCATTCCCCCGGATAAGTATCGTATAACCAGAAAAGCGTCGCACTGTATATATTACACTGTGAGGGTGTGTGTAACGAAACGAGAGACTGCTGTTACCGCGCCAGTGTTGATATTTCGTCTACGTTTTTGCTTGTACCTTACAACTGTTTACCGTTTTACCCCGCCTCTTACGTTCTGGAATATCCGAAGGATATTATTAATGTATTTACGAATTCATGCTCTAACTGCGCTCACGGGATATAATTTTATGATATTCCCAAAATTAAGCTCTTTATAGCGTGTGGAGGAAAAGGTTGGCGCCAATTTATTGTTATTTCAAATTTTGTAAAGAGCTCGATATAATGCACTTTTCGATGTATTGTCAACATTACCAATAAATTAATTTAATACGTTGAAAAACAAATCCAGAGAAAATCGAAGGATTGCTAATGATCTACATTATTCGAAAACTAACATGTAAAAGAGGAATATTTGCCTTCTCTTCGCTTATTTCAAAGACCGTGTTTAGCGCGATTTTCACTTCCCATTGTGTATACACCATGCTTTATTATTTCATCAATTCATATGCAATAAGATCGGTGAAATTAAATAATCCCAAAACATATGCAAAATATCTGTTTGACATTGTAAATAAAAGATCCCCTATTCGAGTATCAATCTGGACGTCGGAATGATACCAATTCAGGTGAAGCGGAAATCGATATCTCATCTGGGATGACGCCGGAGTTCGGGAAAATGAATGCCGAGATAGCTGCTGATACTCTACACCTAGCGACGTTCACTTGAGTTTTGATATAGGTACGTATGTATCGCTGGCGCAAGAAAATGTTTCCGATTCGATAGAAAATTTAAGAAGTACGTAACAAAATCAAATATGGTAAAACTGGTCTACGATCGGATTCAAATATTTGGCCATAATATTCGACGTATGGAATTCTCTAAAAAGTAAGAGAAACGTTGGAAATTGTTAATATTATTTTAGGAAACCGTGAAGATTCAGAAACAATTCCAGTTCGTTAAAACGTTTTCTTGATTATCATGTATCACACCCTTTCTTAAACTAATAGCACACCCTGTTCTAGTGCTTCACTTTTCTAACGAATTCCAACGGCTACTCCTTGTTTGAATGTTCTTAAAATTTAATCTGATGCTTGCAAAATTTTTCCTAATAATGAAGATGCCATCAATATATTCGGTTCCAGCGCTTCCTCGTTTTGCCATAAAGGTTCGTTAGTACTTTGATGCAAGCGATGAGTTTTGAAAAGTTACATAGGATGACAAGATTTAAACCACATAAATTTTTGTTTATGGGCAAATTTTGAAATCAAGAATCAATTTAACGGGCTTAGCAATAGTAGTTTGAATAACCAAAAAATATAATGCTAAGATAGCTTAGCTTCCTCATGGTATTGATGGAATAATCCACGGCAAACGCAAGAAAAGGTGAGAAAAAAATACACGAACACACGGACATGTTTCTGCCTACCTTGCGTCATCAGCGTGGTTTCGAGAGTATTTTTTATCTCTACCTTCTATCGCTGTTGCCTAACAGTTAATGCTACAACTTTCAAAACGACAAACTCGACATTTCTTGGCGCTCTCTAGTGCCAAAGAAACGCATGCCTGCCGTTCAGGAAGCAGCGACATAACTGTGAGGCAACAGCGATAGAAGGTAGAGATAAAAAATACTCTCGAAACCACGCTGATGATGCTGGGTAGGCAGAAATGCAGAATGGCAGAATGTGTGTTAGTGTATTTTTTTCTCTTCTTTTGTTATGTTTGCCGTGAATTATTCCATCAATACCATGAGGAAGCTAAGCCGTCTTAGCATTATATTTTTTGGTTATTGTTTCTAGGCATTTTCTGATGTGTTCTGTTAATAATTTGAATATTAATTTTTTTTGCTCGAAGATCGTCAACAAGTAGATTTTATTTTCCCCAACAATTTACATTTCGACGCTGTTTTTCGGCTCATACCGTTCATATTTTATATTCTGAAATTAATTCAATCACATAATAATGGTAACGATTCCAAGAGCGTGATGTTACTTCGTATTTTGGGAACGCTTTTTATAGTTCCGACTATACCTTTAGGCAGTTACCATCTTAGCAACTTTGTTTTCCTGTTTCTCTTCGCTAACAGTTGAGCTGCACGAACTCGAGAGAACAAGTATCAATTTAAAGAACACATGTGTACACTACTATCAGCTACAGCGGAGAGTCGCCGGCGGTCGGTAATGTAGTTTTGAGAATGGATGGCGTTCCTTTAACGAGCCAATTGAATTAGACGCCTAAATTATGTGAGCTAATGGGACTAATTCGATTGGGCGGTCGCTCGGCCATCAATACGACCTTAATGACCCATCCTGAGCAACAGAGTCTGATGGATCTAGGATTACGGTCCCTTCGCCTGTTTCGGGATCCGTACTTTGCGTTTCGCCATTCATCCTGAATAATTTTAAATTGATACTGGAAACCGTGCTGTATGTCGACGTTCCAGGTCGGAAACGGCGACAGTGAGAAAGAGGTCGATTTTGTACAAATTACCGCTAGCCTTGTCAATGATTCGACGGGATCCTTCGGAAATAAATGGTTTCGGACGTGGTTGTATGTAACCTTAATAAAGCCGAAATGAAACGACAAATCTCTTAGATCTCCAATAGAAAATACTATCTATCTTCATATATTGCTTAATGCGATAGTTAGAGGGAACTAGTTTCATTTAACACTTTTAATTGCGTACCCTGATTGATATATCTTATTAATTAGAATTATCTTTATCACTTCCTGCTCTTCCCTACGATAACAGCGAAAACAAGTATTATTACTAGATTAATACACGAATAAGTATCTTAAAGTGGTCAGATGTCAGATAAACTCAATCTACATTTACACTGAACGACTGATATGTTTATTTTGGCAAAGCAAATTTAATTGTAGTAAACTTTTGTATAATAAACGGGAAATTAAATAGTTTGTTGATTTTAAGGCCAAATTTGTTGTCTTGTTTTCAGAGGGCTATATGTTGTAGATACAACCCAATTGATTATGGCCAAATTTCGTTCGAATTGATGTTGGGTTGTTATTTGGTGTGTTGGTTTATATATTTCTCAAAAGAAACGTTCGCAATTTGTAAACGAGCCATTCGCAATTAGACTACACGATGTTGTACTCGCCTATTTTTAAATAATCACAACTTCCTTATTGCCTGAAATTTTATTTGTTTTAGAAGTAAAGGCATCTAGTCGCCGATAGACCTCTTCCGTTGACTGCTAATATCAAAGCGGATTATGATAATTATAGTGAAGTTGTTGATAATTTCGGCCGGGTGATGCTACGAAAAGGTTGATCAAAAGCGACCGCGTTTCAACCAAGTTTTGAATTGTGTAGGAAGTTAATATACATGAAAACCCTTAATTTTTTATGTACTTCCTTATTATCGTGACATTAAAACACCGCAACTTCTCTATTTCCGGCAACACTCGTTCAAAAATTATCAACCAAAACTAGCTCGATCATTATTTAAATTTCACCGCACAGCGGGGCAACTTTCTGTTTCCTTTGCAGTAAATGCTCCTTTGATGCCTTTAATAGTTTCGATGTCGTTAAAATTAATGTAAAATTTCGACAAGTAATTTCCCTTCGAGTTGGCGACGCTTCGTTTAACGAACTAATATCGCCGCGAAAGAGTTTATCGACTTTGGGGAGTTTTCTATAATTAATGACAAAAATGACAAGTCTATTATGGGTTCATTTGCTTTCACGTAGGTCGTTTCACCCTCGAAAATTTGATTAAACGCTAAATACTGCTCTTCCGGTTTGAGCGCTACCTACTGCGTTTATCTGATTATGTTGTCATGAGGATACAGCGAAAATAAAATGGTTTTAATTTTTGTCTAGTTGTGTTGTTGCAAATGTTATATCTTAGAGTCGATAGAGTTTTTTATATTTCCAATTAATGGTTCATCTGGTAAGTAATAACCATTTAAATGTCACTTTGTGGGATTATAGACCAATTTAATGTAGGAACAACGGTAACTTCTTTAGGCGTCCAATTGCCAGTTTTCGTGATGCAACAAAACTCCTCGCTATTTGAGGATCTCCGATTTATGATACTGAAAAATATAATAATTAAAATATGCAACGTTGTAACTGTTTATTTATCAGCTTCATTAATGCTAACTCCATATACAGTATCCTTCAAAAAGGAGAGAACACCGCGGGTAATCAGAAACGGGCATAAATTTATTCTTTTAAGTAAGATTCTGTGTATTCTTTGACGCTTTTTCATTCGTCATTTTTTCTTCTTTCAGTACATATAAAGTTAAGGGTGTTGCTGTAAATCCCACGAAAAGATTTGGTGTTGAAGTGTTCAACATAGCTACTCAAAAAACTTTTTATAGCAACGAAAAGTTTTTCTCCCTTATTAAAGATTGTAGTATCCCTCTTGTCCAGTGTAGCTCTTCGATGGACCTGCACCGAGTATTTTGTTTATCAATGACGCAATTATTAGCAAACTTTGCCTTGTTTGGCCATAAAATTCGATTCAAATTAGCTGCGCAATAAAAGTCAATCGATGATGAGGATCTGTTGGTGTAAGCATTGCACTGAAATGAATTTGTATCGATTTATAGTTCTGTGTATAGTTGCAACTGATGTTCTGACTTTCTGGCTAATGGACGAATGCGGATGTAGTCGCAGACAGGCCAAAATCTGCAATTCTCATCCTTCTCGTTGGCTACGTTATTTATACGAGGCTATATATGGTGAATTCTTACTGTAGGAAATGATTTAAGCACTTTTTAAGCACATTTGTAGTATCTAAGTAAGCGGAGGATGATACCTGTCGGGATACCTTTTTGCATATAATGCAGCAGCTTGCCAAATATTAAAAGTAAATCCACTTTTTCACCACTATCCATTTTTGTTATACGCTCAAAGGATTCAATAATAATAATTATTAGCTATAATGAATTACGTAAATCGTTACGTACTAGTTACAGGTAAACAAGCTGTAATAGATGAGGAGCGTTTATGTAAAACCAGGCATGTCCACTTTTGGTTAGAGCTCCACAAAATGTTATATGTATGGAAAGAAAAAAAGGGCTTGATGGGGAAAATGTCGAAGAATATATAGGATTTAATTAAAAAAAAACTAGATCGTGTCCGTTTTCGTTGTGACCCCGAATGAAAAAAAAAACATTTGAAATACCGTCAAATAGTACATATGCTCTTAAACAAGAGAATATTTAAATGTCTTTTGTTCATTTCAAGGCAATATTTAAACAATTTTGCTACTTCAGGCGTAATTAAATACCTGCAAAAATCTCGTTCCGGTAAGGAATCGAACTTGACACCCATTCACTTGCTAGACGGACGTGCTAATCACAGGAATGTTCACTTTTTAACACCTAGTTGTCACAAGGCCCCGCAGTGTAATGGTTAGGCAAGCGGGAGTTGTCCGATTCGATTCCTTATTGTGACGAAATTTTTTTAATTACGTCGGACATACCAAGGAAATTCTGAATTTTCATAATTTACCGACGGAAGCCAAAGTATATCGACACTGTATTGCCCCTAGTTATAGCGGCAAATTTAAAAAGCATTTTGTAACATAGGTGTGTACTACGCAACAAGGTAGGTAAATAATGAACTGTATTAGTATTGGTTAGTACACTTATATTTGTATGTACCATTATTGAGAATTTAATTGGAAATTGTTAATCGAACCCTCCTACTGAATTGGTCATTAAAAAAAGAAAAATGGATAGGGAAAAATCCAACCGATCGTGCGCTATATATCGGCGTGGTTGAGGTAACGCGACCCTCAGGGACATTACTTCGCCAACTGACAGCCGACGTTCTGCGAATGATGGATTGCCGAAAATAAATATTTTAATACTATTACGGATCCGTATGGAGTTTCCAGATAACCAAACCACCGGAGACGCGAGGGTACGCCGTCAAACGAACTCTGGGTAAAATTCACGGCACGTCCCGTTTGCCGTTTCCACTTTCTTGTTTTTATTTTCGCTGAAAAACTCGTCACGGAAGAACGTGCACACGTTGGCATGTGTGCGTGTATAACCCGTATGCGTCACGCTTATATGTATATTTTTATAAACTAAGTTTGCAGAAAAAGTTTTTCCGCTTAATATCTCGAAGGGGAGTTCCGGTGGGGATGCACCCTGTGCCTCTTCGAAAATTGCCTGTCTACCTAATATCGTTTGAGGAAGATGAAGTCTTCCCATCTATCTTTTTTGGTTCTTGTATGAATAATAAAATAACAATGGAATCATCTCTGTGGTAAGAAACCATTAGAACCAAGATGAAAACAAAGTTAAATTAGCGCCGAAAAATACGTACACAAATAAAAATACGGTGTCAGATCCAACACCGTTTTAACACTCCCTTTTGTTCATTTCCACAAGTAGTTAGAATTGACGGAGTTAAAATTCTACGGTGTTGCTCTAACGCCGTTGCTTAGTAAGCGGAGTTGAATAGAAACAATAACTTTCAGTGCTACATATGTTCCATTTCGTGAAAAATCTCTCCGTTTCGGTGAAAAAACTGTCCGTTTTGGTGAAAAATCTCTCCCTTTCGGTGAAAAGTTTTTGATTTTACATTGATCTTTGGTTAGCTCTCTCAATCAATTTCTTTCTATCATGATGCTTTATTCTGATAAATAACACTTGCTTGAAATTATGTAACAATGGTGAGGTAATCACTAAAGTATCGGCATACTCCGCATCACACAAATTATTTGATTAAATTCGAAAAAATTGTTTCGGGAATTCGTGGCTCCGTACGATTGAATGACGTGAAGAAACATCTTTGTCTTGTTGTATCCATTCCTAAAGGCATAATACCTACTTTTACCGCCTATCTGTGCTAAAATTAAAATATGTGAAATACTCGAAACTAGAGGAAGAAGAGCAGGTTCGAGGCGTTCATTTTGCCCCATATGCGTCTAATTCTCGCGGGGGATGCTTCGTATGTTGTTTGAGCCTGGTCTTATTTGTCCAATATAGGTTTCGTCACATTTGTCACATGCAGTTTATTTACTTATCTTCCAGATTGGCTGGAACGATCCTGAGTGTACTTCGCGAACAGAAACACGCGTCCATATATTGTTCTCTAAAAACTTCACTAAACCCTTTCTTTATTCAGTAAATGAATCATAATCTGTTTTATACAGGTAGTACAGCTTTGAGCTACTGCAAAATATGTTTTTTCTCGGTTTATGCAACTATGCCTATATAAATTTTTTGCAGTGTAGTGGTCCTCAGACGGATTTTTAGCGTAGATTGAAAGGAGGAAATTTTCTTTCGGTGCGGTTTTATTTCTCTTGTCAGCAATCCTTTCATCTGCATACCCTTGAGACGCGGGGTAGGAATATTATTTCGACCTAGAGAATTTCGCAGAAATTGCCAGAATGCATTTAGACTGCACAGGGGGCGGCGATAAAAATAATTGCATCTGCGGAAGTAGTTGGGAGATACTTCAAAACATTAATTAGAAGCTGAAAAATTCTCTGTTCACCAGGTAGGACACGCATAAAAGCAGGGTGACATTAAAGCTTGAAACTTCGCGACTGCTGCAACTACTCCCGCATTCTCAGGTATATACATACGAAAATATGAGAGACTCCTCAGCCACTGAAAAACTTCTTTTTAAAAATAGTCACTAATGACGGTCGTTGTAAGGTAAATAAAGAATTCTCGGAGCGGGCGGCGTTGTACCTCTACAACTTCTTGACGTTGTTGAGGAGAAAATGATACTTAAAACTTACTTGAATACCAGGCCTGTATTGTGTTTTTTGTTGAATTTTTACAATTTTTAGTTTTTAACTAGAACAGAAACCGCTATCTTTGTGTGCTAAATATTAATTCAGAAACCGTTTTCATCGTGTGCATGCATCGTAGGATGGTTGTTAAAAGATTAATTTTTCCTTTACTTTTTAAAATTGAAACTTTAAAGCGAAACATATGCATGGAATGTTTTATAAATACTTCTTAATGCAATAGAAATATTCAAAATAAATATTAAAAAAAATCTTACGTCAGTGTTCTTCTTTTTCATTTTTCTTTGGAGAGCGTTTTTTTTTTACAGGAAACGCATTTATATAATTGTTCAATGTTAGGATTTTAGTATCTTTTTGTCAAATTTTCATTGAAAGAGACATAGAAGGACAAAATAGTGCCGATCTAATTTGTTTTATGGATACCCTCTCCCTGTAAACAGTACCTGATGTTATGTTCGTGCTCTCTAGTACCCCTCGTGTAACAAGAGGATTGCTGCAAGCAAGTAATAATTACTTCGAGGACGTAAACGGCGCTTTTGTATATATACAAGAGCATACAAGAGCAACAAGAAAGTTGGGGTCTTGAAAAAATTGCTAAATTCAAGAAAGCTTGCTTTTATCTAAAATATTATTACTTTCATTCATATTTTCAAAACAAGTTTATTCTCTTAATACAAAGGTTTAATTCTTCCTTCTCTTGTTTGTCACCAACTTGTGTTGTATCGGTGCCATCTCCCCTCTTTATTCAAAAACTCATCTCCACACGGTAGGTCGCTTTTAGCACACCGGGTCACATGTGAACTTCTACCCTCTGCCTAATATGGGATTCAGCAAAGAAAGAGCAATAAAACTGAGAAAGTTTCAGAATAAGAATAGCAGTAATTTATTTAGACGGCTACAACACAATTTCACGAGTTATTCATAACTTTCAATTGTAGTTAATGCTACTTAATTGCGTTCATTCTAATATCGAGCAACATCTGTTGACATAACGCACAACTAGTATCAACATTTTGCTAGTGACATTTGTTAACATAATAGGAAATTAATTACTGAATTGTACTATATCAATACGTAATATATTTATCAATATGTTTTGTTGCAAGAAAAAATTATTAATCCCAAATTAAATTAGTGGCTTCATTTAAGAAAGCCATCATTATTTTATTTAAAGCAGCAAGTGTTTTGAGATAATACTCTACTTAGTTGGATATAGTAGATTTATAAGAGGAAAAATGTTTTGCATGACATAAGTTAACTCAAGACATTCAATTTTCTTGCATATAGACATTCTTTCTCTGTGTGCTGGAAGTACCTTTGTGCGCCGCAATGTTAAAGAGGAATTTCATAAAGATTGTGTCGTTCCTACTATTAAACGCGGAGGTGGCAGCATTGTGCACATCACAGGACGTTGGGGAAATGTCATGCCCAGCTGAGTAGCCAAATATACGAGGGCTGTTTCTTTTTTTCAACCTCCGATAGCTCATAAAAACAATACGAGTGTAAATAACAAAACGAATTTATTACCAAAAGTTATGTACAAACATAACTCTTTTACATAGTCACCGTGAAGATTGACGGATTTGTCATATCTATGGATGAGCCTTCCAATCCCCTCTGCATAGATTTTCCTCTGTATGTTTTCCTCTGTAGTCTGGAAACTCTGCCCTCCTAGCAAGTTTTTTAGTTCACGAAAGAGATGGAAGTCGCTTGGCGCTAAGTCGGGGCTACACGCCGGGTGTTCAAAACCTTTCCAACGAAATTGTTCAAGAAGTCGTTAGGTTACAGCAGCAGTGTGAGGGCGGGCATTGTCATGAATCAGAAAAACTTCAGAAGTCAGCATGCTTCTTCTTTTGTTTTTAGTGGCTCTCCACAATCGTTGTAAAGTTTGACAATAAACAGTTGCATTAATCGTAGTTCCCGGTTTCATAAATTCAACAAGCAACACATCTTTTTGGTCCAAAAATACTGTAGCAATAACTTTCTTGTTGTTGAATGTTTGTTTGGCGAGTTTGAGTGCATCCATTGTTGTGACTGTTGTTTTGTTTCGGGGGTGCAATATTGAATTCAGGTATCATCTCCAGTCACAACTGATTTCAAAAAATCTTTACTCTCAACCTCATAACGGGCGACAAAGGTCAGCGCAGATCCTATTCGGCGAACTTTATAATCATCAGACAACATCTTTGGAACCCATCGAGCGCTCAGTTTTTTGTAACGTAGCGTGCAATTGTGTACACAGTTGATCTTGAAACTTCAGGAAATTCTGATGGTACTGATGGTAAACCTCCGTTTTTCTCGAACCATTTTGTCAACTAGTCGAACAATGTCTTCTGATGCGACAGACTTGTGTCCTTGTCCCCCTTCATCGTGAATATCGGTTCGGCCTTCTTTAAATTTCCTACACCGTTCACGCACAACACCATCCGCCATAAGGGTTTGGCCGTATATTCGGTTCTTCTTCGATGAATTTCAACTGCACTATTCCCTTCTGCTTGAAGGAATCGAATTACACTACGCAACATTTGGCGGGAGAACGGGTGGCGGGTGTCTGAAACTCAGTTGAAAATGGCGTAATGATGTTGTTGTTATTATATTATAGTGGGGGAGATGCGCAGTTGCCTTCTGAGCAACCCCGTTCTCACCGCTCGCGTGACTGTTTACAGGCACGAACGGAGGTTGAAAAAAAAACAGCCCTCGTATATTGAAGCTCTAAATACGGCTAAGGAATTAAACCAACTCAAAATGTTTAATCACGAATGAAATTTTAATTTGGACCAAAAAATGTTCTATAAATCAAGAGATATATGTTGTAGGTTATAAAAATAACGTACAGTAATTCCTATGACGCAAATTCCACCTGATTATCGTGAATGATTTCTCGGAACCTTTTCTCATTTATTTACCGAAACTTTGTCTAGAGCAGAAAAAGCCATACGATAGTCATTTCCGAATAAACAGGAAGCAATACACTCTCTTAGACAGTTTCTCTGAACTTAACAACTTAATCTGGAAACTTGTCATTTTCCGACTGCCGACAACATCCAAAGTACTTTCCTGCCTTACAACAGGAGATCGATATAACAGTCCGCAGCGAGCTTGGGGAGGAAGTAACTAGCTGGAGCAGAAAAAAATAGATCCGCTAGAGAATTACTTTTCATATTTTCCGAGATACGAAACCCTTAGCGCAAGACATTTTTATTTAGATACAATCACTTATTCTACTGCGAGATGCATTACCCTGAAGTATAAAAAAGCGTATCCGCGACTGCAAGAAAAGGATGAATGAAAGAAGAGAAAACGAAAACGAAAAACATTTCAGGTGTTTTCCTGTACGATGAAAAGAGATTCCGAGGACGTTTTATATAAAGGCTGCCTTCGACTCTTGCTCAATTATTGTCGTCGAATGAATGAGTCTGGAGTTCGGAGATTTTAAATTCCTCTTTCTGCTTTTGCTCTCATTCGATCTTTCTCTCTCTGTGACGGGCGGATGGTATTTTAATTTATAATCTGGGAGGACATGAATTGAAAAATGTGAACGTTTGTTAGTTGAACCGTTGCGTTGGATTTCAGAAAAGGAAGGATTTAAATTTTCATGAATCTTATTAAAAACGAATAGACTACTGAATGGCACAAATATTCGAAAATTATTTTTTTTTCGATTGAATCTATATTATGACTCAAATTTACGAAAAATGTATTTCCCCTTTTAGAAAGGTTATTAATGCGTCTATCTGACAGTATCTTTTGATCCCAAAATACATCTTTAAAGCTTTTTTCCCTGTAATAGATAATAAAAATATAACACTAAAGTGTATAAGCGTATCGTGCATGCATATGCAAAGTTGCCTAAATCATAAAGATTTATAATATGGACAGGTCTGCTTGTAACGGAAATTACTGCACCCCAAGGAAAAATAATTCATTGATGTTTTAGAGGTTATTCTTTCTTATCTCCATACACGAAAGATTACGTCTACATAAAAACGACATATAAAAAATTCATCTGCTATGAATGGTTAACAGGATCTCAAAAAATGCCATTACATGCAGTAGTAATAACCGATATTACAACCACACCTCGGAATATACAGAGCGAGCTCGGAGGACTCTTCATCTGCTGATACCTCCTCCGATGAAGAAATGATTATTGGCTGACGAACCTCGACTGCTTAAGAGAAATGTGGTGTGTATGTTGACGAGACAGTTTCTTCGCATAAAGATATGCAGTTCAAAGAACATTTTCGCTTAACTTGCGTTACATTTAATAACTTATGGGCGCAGTACGAAAGTGGAAACCTTAAATAAAGGTAGTAGCGATGGACATTGTGGAAGCTCAATGCAGACTTTGAAATGTTAGAATATTTGTGGTTTGTTGGCCATCATATCATATCATTCGTGATGTTAGGATCGTTTCGGCATGAATTCAAGCACAGCACACACTTTACTTCACGAACTGATTTGAATGCGTGAAGTTGCCGATTATCGTATATGAGTACAAGAAATCAATTGAAAACTGAAAGTCCGAATCCAGAGGTGACCCGTTCCAATCTGATTATTATTTATCTGGTTCGTATTTACCTGATTTACATGTTTATTTGTGTTATTCTACTGTTGTTGTTTAAATCTTGGCTAATTTTTGTTAAACTCGATCACATCGATTTAAGTAGTACACGTCCTATTTGTAATAAAGTTTATTATTGTTTTTTTAACTTAAATTTCATTTGCCTCACACAAAAGCTAGCCACGAAGCCAAGATGCCCTTAAGCAAATTTAACAGGTAGTTATCAGGTAAAATTCTGAATCATTATTGCTCTATCTACCCAATTATAAACTTATCAAGTAAGCTTACACACCACCATTCGAGCATTACAATATATTCTTTTTCTTTTTGTACTTTAGTTACAAGCTGCTTGTAACCAAGAAAGAAAAATACGTGATAGCTTCATTCGATATCGAAGATCCGTACATGACAGCAGAACATTTTGAATGTCACCTTTATCATATGACATAGATGACAATTTGATGAATGGTGATCTGGATGGATCATTGAGAAGGGATTATATTGCTTCGTTGCTTAAGTTCGGTTCGGTTCTAGAACTGTAGGTTCGAACGAACCTAATGCTAACGAATCTTGGAACTAATATCCGTAACAAATGTACATAAGTAACATAATAACTAAACAAAACACTAATTATAAATCAATTTATTTTAAAACTTCTTTTTTATGTAGCTGGTACTAACAATATTGTTAAGATAGGCAATATCCCTGTCGACATTTAATATCACTTGGGAAAACATCAAGAACGACGAACATATTGAAAAAAAAGGGCGGAGACGAAGAACGAATATCGAATGCTGTTGATGTTTATAAGAAATGCGAGATGGCTTATCTCGAATTTAATATCGCAGTTTTATATTAAAAACTTAAGCCGTGGGGTGTTAGCATTGTGCTAAAAGTCAGCGATTAAGTTTCGTTTCTTCGCTTTCCTCCTTTCCGAGAAATTTCGTTTCGTTTTCGATATAATGCTGTAGAATTCGCGGGAAATATTAGATGGGAGTTTTCAAAATGTAGAATGAAATATAAATACCGTGGTGAAAGATTGAAAAAGAATTGGAATTGTGAGTATATTATTGCTCACAAGAGCAGAAACGTAATAAGGCTACTTGATTGTTATATAGAGTAAGGGATATATTTCAATTTATTATACAACCTGAACAAATTAAGTCAACAAGAAACTAAATTTCTTGAATAACGGGATTCCTTACGCCCAACATAATTTACCACAACTGTTTAATACGACTTCCATTTTGGTGGTATAAAAGCACCAACATTTCCTCCAAGTTATACAGTACGTTATACAACATTTCTGTTTGTTCAATTTGTTCTTAAATACTGTCTTTTAGATCTTCCAGCGGTTATGCACCTGTTTTGCAACTTAACTTAACTTTAAAATAATTCCAAAGCTAAGAATTCGCTGGGATTCGGTCAGGCGCTCTTTTTGGCCGTGACTTTTCAAAAATTGTGTTTATAACGTGATCTTGAAAATCTGCAGTTAACGTAGATGTGCGTCCTTAACTCAGGAACTGCGTAGCTTTTAACATTTACCGGTATCTTCCTTGGCCTTCCTAATCATGGAGGTCAATGTTCTGTCAATTTTTTTTTTGCAGGAGCTCTCATTCGAATGGGTCTTGCTAACATATCACTTTTTTTGAGTTCAACTCGTTTGAATTTATGTTAAGGTCAGTTTCATTTTGAGAATAAATTATTAACTCGCAGTCGCTTTGGATTGGTACTTAGACGTTGCCCCGATGACATTTTTATTTATTCAATTTTTTAATTATTTCAATTTTCTAGAACTGTATAAGAAAATAACGTACATCCCTTACTTTGTGACAAACTCATACATGGAATTCGAACTCGAGAAACCATACGATCTTGTACCTTTATCTATAATTTCTGCAACCCAGCATATAAATATGTAAATTGCAATAATCTCGCGTAAAAGAAACATAAAACTCTAAAGACGGGCGTAGGCATAAAATTTATTCGAAAATTAAATCAAAGTTGGGATAGCTACGGAAGTGCCGATAATTTTTGCCAGATACAAACACTATAACTTATTTGACTTATTTCTATAGTTCACAGCAGCAGCTTCGTCTTTTATTGGCCAATAAAAAGGGAAATGCGGAATACAAAAAACCTACAACCGTTTACCATATTTATATCAATGATGAAAGAGGTCGTATTGCTTTTCTGTCGCAATTTTTTTTTTTTGCATTTTATGCAGCCATAAAAAGAATAGACAGTGCTGTGCGTCCTGTGAACATATCATTTCGGCTTGGCGACAAACATTACGCATATTTTTTTGTGCGACGTTTCGCATTGCCATGTAATTTTTACGAGAAAAGAAGAGGTAGATACTTTTACGCATCCTTGGGTAATATACATCTGTCGTTCGTTTATCATCGCCGTACGGCGAAAAAGAATGGCAAAAGTTTTACATTGTCACATTTGCGTTATGCGCAAATATGAGAATGAATACTGAATATTTTTGTTTTCTTGCGTAATATTGTTAAGATCCTTTTTTATCATTATTCATCTTCAAAGTTTTTAGTACTCTTAGAAAAAATGCATTATTGCATTGACAAGAAAAACAACGCGGACGCTCAAATGAGTTTTATACTTTGTAAAAAGTAAGTTATAAGTCATATCCGCTGATAAGTAATAACTGCTAACGATTTACGCCTTGCATATATTTTGCATTAATGATATACGTCTTGTATTATTTCTGCAAACAATAGAAGCGTCTTGTAAAAGATAATAGTATCTAAAGTAAGCATTCTTGACACCTATATAAGGGAATAGAAATAATGTTAGAAGTAGTATTAACCTAGTAGTATTAACATTGTTAGCGTTAGTTTAACCTAAACTTTATTAGTTTTACTCAGTATATTTTGTAAAATTCTCTGTCTGTTCGAACCTAAAATAATTTTTTTTAACGAACGATTAAATTCAGTCCGTTAACTTATAATATTTTTGTATAGTATCCTGTGGAAAATTAAATGAATTACACAGCTGTTTACGTTATTATTGGTCTCACTAAATTCACTAAACTGATATAAAAACACCCACAGAACAAAATTTATACATTTAATAGAACACATTTTGTTTTAAAGAGATTGTTACAAACAAAATTGTTAGTTTACTTAATTACTCACTGGTAGCGTAATACCCAGTGTTCTCAACCTTAGAGTTCTAAGTTCAAGTCCCGGACTCGTAACTCTCTCACAGTTAGATCCTCCGAAGTTAACCTTACTCCTCGAAATTTTGGTAAATGCTTGTCGGGTGAATACCTTAAGACGCTCTACGAGCGCATATGTACCATATGTATAATATTTTCATGGCCGGCTAATGCTTTCTGTAAATGGCAAAATCTAATAAATAATCTAATAGCACTCACGACAAAAGGAATTGTTGTCGGAAGATCCTCGGCAATGTAGGTTTTTGTTTTAGCAAAAAGAAAACGCCAAAAACAAATTAAATAAAATTATAAAACGAGCTATTTTGAAGAATTGGATGCATGAGGAATACCTCTTTCATACCAAGAGACTCAACAGCCTATTATAAATAGCACTGCTGCTGCTATTAGCTTCTTCCAGGTTTCACCGTGTGTCAAAACTTTCGCTCAACGACGTTTTGTCGTTCATGCAGATGGCTTCTTCAGTATAACTGAACTGATTCTCCGTTGTCCGACATTCTTCTTATGTACCTCGTTGGTACATTCGACGGTTCTACGTAGTAGACTCTTCCACTTGCTGCTAAAGTAGTACTCTTTTTCTCGGTTGATGGTTTTGTTCTTTTCTATTTTTATGACTTCCCTGATGAGTCTTTTTCCATAGTTCTTGGTGGTGGCTATCATTTTTACGTTGTTGAAGTCCATTTTACGTCCAGTCTCGTGTATGGTATATGTTCTGCCACTGCTGATTGCTTGATTCTTTTAAAAGAGTTATCAATGTTTTGCACTACAAGGGTAATTAGAAGCCGCTATAACTTTTTTATTATTCATTTTAGAAGTGAAGTTTTTCATATCAGAGATTGACGTACTTTTAAAAGTTTTACATGTAATAAATACCTTTTCCAATGTTAATATCATTACAGTATGTTGCTACCGATACTACCGACTTCTTTCTGTTGTGAAATGTCGAAACTAAAGAATCAGCTTGCTGAACTTATTTGTTAAAAATATTTTTTCCTCAGAAGTAGCAGAACATTCATAACGATTCATATGAAGATGATATAAACGGCAACATTAGCCAATATTATTACAGACGTTACTAAATAAATAAAATACAGTTTGTTTCGTATATTTGTGAGTATAAATGTTACAAAAACTTCTCTCCCAGTGTAGAAGGCAATGCTTATCATATTTTCCTTAGCTGCTGGTTCGCTATTCGCTAATATAAAAGAAAAAAAAATTCCAGAATTCAGTTATAAAATAAGGAATCTGCTCTAAACTTCAAATGATGTAAATGAGCGAGGAAAAGCGAATTATTATATTTACACAAAAAAAACCTCCTTCCCAAGTAACTAAAACGAGCATCTGTCAGAATTGTTATTAAAGTTTAATGTTACTGCCAAAGGCAAACAAGCTCGCGGTCCTTTGGTTACGTAGCACACCGACGCAAAAAAGGGAAAATAATTTTATCCCGTACATAAATATCTAAAAACAGAATACCTCTCCTCTTGAGCATAAAACACTAGATAAAGTAGTCATCAAACACGCATCAGCTACCTCGCTGTAGGGAGGATAAGTTGAAAGGGACGCCATAAACGGAAGGAGTTCTCGTTCAAATGCAAATGAGCGCGGATGTTATTCGGCTGGTTACGCGTCTTGTGCTTTACCGAGTAGTAAGGCACAACATCGCCATCAACCATTCCTCCTTCGAAAGCATCAGGCTCAAATTTTTGTAATTAATGTGAAACGTGCGTGATCTGATTATAATTAAGAAGTTCTTCTGCCTTGAATTCAAGCCTCTGGCTTCGGTTTTACGGAATTATGAAAGAGAAGAATATGATGAGGTATCTTTCTTTGAAAAAGCATTGCGAATAAAACAAGGAATGGACCTCAAAGTAAATACATGCTCCATTTTAATCGTTACATTAGACGTTTCAGAATAGAAGGGGGATCTTTTAGACTAATGTTAAGGGAACAGTTTACGGTAGAATGAACATATTGTTTTTTCCCAGCTGGTTAGGAAGTTGAATCTTTCATACGTCATTTAAGGTAAGAAAGTTTACTTTATCACCTAGATAAGAAAGTAAGATGATGATAGAACTGTACATATTAGATGTAAAGGATATGATATTATTGGCAAATGATTACATTCGCCACCGTCTGAATGAATTTAAGAGATTAATTAAATAAATAGGACAGGGTGGGAAAAAAATGTATTCAAACCTCGTTAAAAAAGAGCTCTTGCAGACCTAGCAACTAATCATCCTATGTTGAGAAGGAAGCCTATATCTTGATCCTTGATGATTTTTTTTTGTTTCTGATAAATTGTGCTACGGTTCTATGAGAAAACCGCAGTTGTTATGTTTCTGCTTCCCTTAGTCTCTAAGCATCGCAGATCTATCTATCCCTTTTCCATCATGGCGGCAAAACTTTGAATGGAAACTATATTCTCCAATCCTCTTGGCAACAATTCACCAATGACTTTATCATTAAACTTGCAGCAATTTGTAAATGTGGAATGACGTGAATCGATAAAGCGGATGAATAAAATATCAGAACGGTATACATGAGAATAGTTCGGTTCGAAGTATGATAGGTAATTTTCATAATTACGACTATTGTAAGCGACGTTTTCTTGAGTTCCTAACAAAATTATAGTTGATATGTTTGCGTTTTCAGTCAATTTTTACGAGGCCGTAAATTGCATTGCACTCTGCAGTCATTGCAAAATATTGGATCAGGCCCGAAAATTTGTTGCTTAGTGCGCTTAAATGCAAGTACTCTATAAAAATCATAAATGTAATTTTAGCATAACAATAACAGTTTAATAATAATAATAATAATGAGAAGTAAAATAATAACATTTTGAAAAAGTGGGTATGCGATCAGTTTCTGGATAGTTTTAGGAAAATTCAATTTTTCTAACAATCAATATGTTGTTCATTTTAAACTTCAACTGTTTGTAAATAAGAGTCGAAGGAGTTAACAACAATAACCGAACAGTTGCGCATTATACCAAGAACAACAATAAATGTTTTTCTAATTTCGTTATTGAAAAACTGCAAGGTCTGAATCATCATATCACCAACTACATCGATTTATTAGCTATGTATATGCATGACAATTGTATAGAAAAAGAATGAAATGACAAGACATAAAAGTTTGTCCAAATTATCTCAAATCAAAATTGCTAATTACTATGTACTGTATGCGTCATTTCGCAAGCTGAAATTTCTATTTGAGAAACATAACCGAATATATCTACATTAATCGTTAGATAAAATCGATGTGCATTGTAGAGGAAAGTCTTGTGCCGCGAGATCAATAAACCACGCTAATATTGTTTTAAGCGGAGAGACTTGTTCGGAGTCGCGTTACAGAATTGGTACAAAAGGTAGGGGGAACGAAAGGACGTTTGTAGTGAAGAGGGTAAAACGTCAGCCGAGCAAAGTTTTGGCCTTCTCATTAATAATGCCGCTTGCAAAGGGATTAGCGGTCTGGCGTCTTCGCAAAATCCATTCCGACGCGAAACATGTAAGAATTTCGAGGGAAATTCGTCCCGGCCAATACCGCTCCTATACACACCATTGCAGGCAGCAGTCTTTGTGTCGACGCCGTGAATATTGCCGAGTTCAGAGTCTAGAGACTCGGAAACTCTCCCGGTCTTCGAAGTGTATGGCCGGCGCCGCCACCACTACAGCCACCGTCATCATCAACAACCATCATCATCGTTCTGATCGCCTTTCCCTCTCCCATCCGACAAGGTTTAGAAACCACCGCTGCGCCGCAGCCTCCACGGTTCGCTATTGTAACTTCTGCAAATCGCCGAACTCACGCTAAGTCTATACCACTTCGGGGCTTGATTGGAGCATATTAAAGCGTACAGTGTGTTTACTTAATCTAATCGTTTGGGGAACTTGTGTAAGTTGTCAGAACATATTAGAACCTCGCAGTTAAGTAGTATTTTATTGTGCCGCGCTGCCGCCGCTAGTAAGATTATGTTTGCAGAACAACGAACGGGACGGGGATGACGGGGACCGCGAAGTTGATTAATTCTCCTAGAATTATTGGAGAATGTATTATTTTATATTTTTGGATATCAATACCATATTATGCAAAACGAGTGGAGATACCGAATTTCAGATCTTGGCGAAAACCCAGTTACACATTCAGAGAAGGTGGGCTGTTTATTTAACAAAATCGATTTTATTGCTTTCATCGTAAAAAGTAATTTAACAAAAAGCATTTGCAGAATTAACAACATCTTCGTTAAAGATTCTATGGCCTTTATAGTGGCGACTCACTGCGTTAAAAACACATATAATTTAAACCAACATCACGTACCTTATCTACTTTTTGTGTTCCCTTTAAAGATAAATCCATAGTGGAATTGTCATCAGTAAGGTTTCGGTTAGATGGCTAGATTTTGTACGGGTTTATATGGCATACATCAATTGCAAAAGACTTAGATTCCATTAAAATGTTTTACTTTGCCTACATCAAATCATGGTTGCAGTATGGCTTAATTTTCTAGAGCTCTTCAACGAAGGCTGATGATTTATTTATTCATCAATACAGAATTATGAGCTGTATGGAAGGGATTTCTCAAATAACTTAATCCTGGTCACTCTTCGGACAATTATATACATTACGTTTGCCCTGACTATCTATTTCGGAGGTCTTTTTATTTATCTATTTATACATGACTTTTTCTGCAGATAGAACCGTTTCCGCTTTTTTTCAGCGGCCTTTCACCTGCTGACATCCGTTGCTTCGATCGTTCCATCGTCTCGGGCGTGTAGCTGTCTCCTCTCGCTGCTGTCCTGATAAAACGTCAAAGAATTCCAAATAAATAAATCTAAACACTCCTAAGAAGTGGCATTTGAACACGCTTTTGATGTTGTCGGTAAATGCGGCACCGACCAAGCAGAAAGTTCTTTTCATATCCAAAACATTTGTGAAAATGTGGCGAACGTGGTCTATTGAGATGTTTGCAGTCTTACCAAGCTCGCGTACCTTAAGTCGCCTTAAGTACCTTTTAACACAGCATTGTGTATTTTGACCACCTTTTCGTCGCTGGAAGCTATTTTTGGCCGTCCAAGCGTTCATCACCTTGAATGGATATAAGCCCGCGGTTAAATTCAACAGATCGTCGAAAACGAAGAGGATGCCACATTTAAAATGAAATTTAACTCATTTTTTTATGTTTGTTGGGGCTAAATCCTTTAAAACAAAGCATTTTATAGCAGCTCGAATTTCTGTTTTTTCCATTTTTCTCAAAGCGATAATATTTGTTCACTTTATTCGATCACTACATGAAAAGATTAAAGGCACATGTCTAAAACTTTATAGCACGTATGACTAAGTATCATATTTGATAGATTTCATAGTCCTTTGGTCATACTTACTCCCTGTATCGAGCCGCGAAGTTTCCGAACTCCCTTCGTAACAATAGTAACCATCGGTATTCAAACGTTAAATTTTTGATTATCTCTTAAAGCTTGCAGTAAACATTTTCTATGTTTCCCGAACAGAAAACCTCAAAACTAAATTTGTCTATACCATTTAAAAAAATAGATTAAGAATTTAATAACTTTGATATACTTCATGAATAGCGAATAGCTTGTTAGCACCTTCATAATACGCTTCGTATAAGCTTTGGATTCCATCTTAAATAATAAAGAATCTGTAACAAATTTCTTAACAGCGGAATAACGTTCACTTGTAAAATGTATTTAGATGGAACCACAAATCGGCTCGCCATTATAGAAATAGCTAATTGCAATGTTTACGACAGAAGGTTACACTGAAAATGTTGTGCTCCTACGTTTCTCAGGACTGGTTTTCATGGACTTTCATTTAATTAATGTTCTCCCTCCTTCTAATTTAAAATTTATTAAAATGAATTTAAGAGCTTTAATAATTTTAACAGGTTTAGGGAACGCGAGATTGTTTAAGAATTTTTTTTTTTGCAGCGAAATGCCCGGCTCGCGAGGCGTAAGAGGGTCGGGTCGACTTTGGGATTTTAAAATTACGAAATGCTTCCGTAGCTAGTGCCGATTTTTGCCAGAAATTGAGATTAACCTAATTTATGATTAAGATGTTCTCTACACCGTCCCTTGTTGTTTTCTTGAAACAGCAAACGATATCCACAAGCCCTTTCCTCTTACACGGAATAATCGAATCAAAGCAATTATAAACACGATTTTTTGTCAGAACTGGTTGGTGTCAACAGCTATGTTTTCCGTTACTGATGTGATAATTGGGAAACTTGAAGCGGGATAGCGTCCAGCTGCGGTCCTTTGTGATTTGAGCAGGACATTTAACTGTGTTAATCATTCAACTTTACTTAAATTTGGAGTTAAAGGTTTGGCTTTGGATTGGTTGAAATAAACACATTGTTTCATTGTCACATCTTAGTAACAATGTACGAGTATATATTAATTCAGAACCTTTAAGTGTTAGTATGGGAGTACCTCAGGGCTCCATATTGGGTTCTGTACTCTTCTTACTGTACGCTGAAGATTTTGATTTGTGTTCTGACAGCATCCAATATATTGCATACGATAATGATTTTTTCATTAATTAATGGTGGTACTAAAGATAATGTTGAGAAGGTCTGTATAGACGCGATTTTAAATTGGAAATTTCACTGCAACGAATTAATCTCCAAACTTAGTTCTGTAACTTACTTGACTCTGAGTTCGAGGCATGTTTTAGAGAAATATCAATTACTTAGGAATAAAGACAAATGTAAAGTAAAAGGATTAATAATAATATATTTTTAGTGTTCTTTGTTTTTACAATTCATGTAGGCGGTGGCATAGTATTACACTGTTCGAAAGAACAAAAGGAAAATTATATTTAAAAGTTATTTGTTCGATTCGATTCATTCTGTTCAAAATAAAAAGATTAATAGTCCACATCCCTTTAATTGTTCAAAAAATGATAACCCTGTATTGTGCGATTATTGAGTATGAATGTATTTCATGCATTCTATTTTATTTAATTTAAAGCAATAAAAGTATACAACTACTCTATCGTACATAAGACACATAAGAATGCAAAAATATAGCGGGAACGTTCTTAAAAGTAAAAAATAGTGAAATTCATCGGGGGAAAACCTCGTAAGGCGCCCAAAACTGAAAGACAACGTCTTAAATAAATCCAAATTAAAATGTCATTGTGACATTGAAAGGACTAAATTGGAATTGCGGCAACGGGAATAATACATTGAACAGCTATGTCAATATCCGGACTGCTGCGTCTAATTGATCGGTCTGGTTACTCGTGTTGCTGGGACACGACCTCGTGCGTTCGTGGAAACGCCATCACCGCCAAGCGGGGGAGGGTCTGGAGTGGAGCGAAGGAAGGAAGCGGAGAAAAAGCCGTTGGGGAACAGAGAGAAAATTTCCTACCGGCGTAGAGTGTATACGTAGAGACTAGGCGAGAAAGAGTACGAACGCTGGGAGAAAAGGGGGACAAATTTCCCGATTACGCAAGTTGATCGCTCTTTGAGCGGAATGTGTGTCGCTAAGGAGATAAATTGGATTCGTTCCGAACAAATATGTATGTATTAATTTTCGCAGACTCCGCGTGATCGAAAAGCGAACTGTTGTAGTACGGCGGGGTTGGGATGGTGTCAAAGGGAGAGGAAAGGAAGAACAAAAAAAGATAGATGTGAATTTTCTCTTATTTTAAATTTTAAATTGGGTTTTTATTCAAATTATTTTTGGGAAGTTGGTAGTAATATTTTTCGCACGCGGTCGTAACTTTCGATGGAGAGCAATATTGCTTAATAACGGAGATATATTTAAAATAAAGTTCGGGGTGTTCCCAAAGGCCTATAAATATTTAAATGTTTGCCAAAATAATAAATATTTACGAATATCAAAAAAAAAGTTTAATATGTTTGATAGATTACAAAAAATATAGAGTATAGAGTAAAGTATTAGTTTATATGTAGCAACAATCCTAACTTAGCATAATAATTATATTCCCTCGTGTTCTCATATCCTTCTACCCTGAAGCTTAAATTGTACAAACACAAACAATATGAAAAATTTTGATTAAAATATTGACTGTTTAGAATTATTTCAATCTTCGTGTCTGTACGCGTATCTGCGCTGGATCCCCATATCGTTACATCGTTCAATAAACAGAAAATCGCCACGGTCGTGATTCGCGTCGCTTCTTTCCCTCTCGGCGATCTAATTCAACATTTGCTTTGATTTCTAAGGTGTTTCTCGAGTGCAATATCAACATCTCAGTTCGCTTGCGTTCATTCGAAAACCCGTGGATACTCGAAACATCAAAGAAAGTAACCGTCGACGTCGTCCCTCGTCGACGTTGTCAACAGGAGAATCTATTTCACCCGCGATCAAATATATATTGTAAGGAGCCGATTGTGACGAGCAATATATATTGCAACGGACAAGCGAAAGGATTTGTATGTATTTTTGGCGTGCTGTATATTTGCCGTTGTGTATTCGTCTCCGGCGTTGAACGGGTATAGCAGGTTGGCTGGCCGGTAAATGTGAGTCTGCAATGCGAGATAAATAAAAGGACTGGTCACCGGTTCGGACTTTGTGTATGGCGTATATGTACGTTTACCTTCAACGATCCATACGAACGTATGTATGTACATACATACATAGGCAGACAGGCGATGCTGTGCGCTAAATCGATTTCTTCCGCTTCATTTCCTGTTTGGTCTCAATAATGTCGTAAAGGGATATTTATAAATCGACGATTTTGATAGACGTGCGCCATCTATGGCTAACATAAAAGGCTTCGCAGAATTGTTGCCGGGTAGGTAGATCTGGCTTTAACGTATTTTGTATACGTATATGTTGCATACATACATATAGAGTGTGCCAACTACATGCTATAGGTACCTATTCGCTTCATTGAAAAATATTAAGCACATTATATGTATTGTAATGTTGCAAACGGGAGGAAAACTTTGAATTAAGTGATTATTTTATTTTTGGCTGCCCTACCAGATATATCCATCCCTGTGGACCTAACAAGTGCCCTAGTTCTTGTCAATAATTTTTTTTTTCGTATCATATTAATATTTCTCGTAAATATCGCATATTTGATTTTTAACTTGATCTTTGTAGTTCATTAGAAATTAAATTTTTATTGGACTAAGAGAAACTCTTTATTTTGGGGTTGTATACTTTATTGTTCGTATTTTGCGACGTTTCGTTATTATCAACATTTTCAAGCCTTCTACAAAGACAACAAAAATGAAGAAAAATCTAAATCACAAATTTCTTTACAAAAGGCTTGGAAATGTTGATAATAAATCAACAAAACATCCCCAGATATGAGCGATAAGATATACAAAGCCAAAATAAAGAGTTTCTCTTTAAACGGACCTATAAACCCAAATAAATATTTAATCCCTACTAAATAACAAAAAACAAAGTAACATTGCATTGAAGAAATTCAATGCAATGTTACTTTGTTTGCAACGTGGTATATATATCTTGCAACATTTCATGTTACAAAGTGATGTTTATGTTATATCAAGGTTACTTTGTCAAGTGAGTAAGTATTGAACTTAATGAACTTAATTACTTAAACAATGACGAAATAAATTCTCACACCCAAATTACGCTAAATAGTGGCGCTTTTGCTACCGCTGCACAATATCGTCATCGGCATTGTCCTTATTGCCGTAACGTTCGCTACCGATTCACCTCGTAAAAACGCGCAGAACGACGTAAAAGCTAGGAGAAAACGGATAATATCAAGTTTGCCGAATTGCTTACGGCAAAAACTGTAATTGCAAATTGGCTGCAGTTTGAAAAGCTCAGTGGTTAGTCGTAAACTGGGCTCGTAATGCTTTAGATTACATGCTTCCGATGGGTTTATTATTCTCCGGGTAACGGCGTACAGCAGCGCCACCTAGCAGATGTCCGCGCGTCGTGATTGCGTTGCACACTCCCAACTCTTAATAACACTTATTATCTTGCGGTAGTAATTCCGGTTCGTATATTAAATATCGTCATTATTGCTTAGCCTCAACACATTTGAATACTGCTCGATTGTATACATAGTAGACGCATTGTCGACGTATATATCAACGTATTGTACAATGTTTAGCGGTTCCGGATATTGATTCATCATTGTAACTACAATGATGCAGAGACGTACGTTTAAGATTAATAATTTAGTGTTTTCTCGGTTAGTTAACTGATGTCCCAGTCTCCCTGCAGACCTAAAGCCAACTAAATTAAACTATAATCTACAACAACCTATTCAAACATATATAAATAGAAGCAAAATGCAATAATCCACGCAAACAAAAGAAAAAGGCAATGTAATTTTCACAACAAGAACTAAGAATCAAAGGAAAACAAAAACAAGGGAAAATCAATCTTAATTTGTACTCTGTTGCAACAAAAAGAGCAGAGAGCAAAAGCTTTCGTTCGCTCTCTGAAAAGTCGCAGCGACAAATCTTTGTAATGTGGAAGTACTTGGTATAGAGGGCAACTAGAAGGACGCCTGAATGCGAGCCGGATTATCAATAATATTTCAACACCGGCTGTTAATATTACGGACGGATGCTTCAACGCTGAAACCTTAAAACTAAAGCACAGCATGAGAAGATTTCTTCGTCTGTTCATATTTAATCAGGCCAGTTCCCGCAGTTTATTGCTTCCGGATGCCGAATATAAATCGCATACGGGAGTTTTGTACAACCTGTACCTGACGGGTATCAATTTTATTCGAGCAGCGATTTGGTTTGCGCTATCAAAACATGTATGTTTGGATATAACATTATGAAGACTGCGAAAAAGCTTCTCGTATATAATGGTTCTAAAACGTAGGTCCACATCTACCATAAGTAGAGATCCAAGTTTTTAATCAAAATTTTTAGTTAGGATTGGTGATTTAGAGCTAAAAAAAACGATAATTAACCATAAACGCGTGATTTATGACTAGTTTAAACATTAGCTAATAATTTCGAATGTGTGATTCAGTTAATAGTTTCAGGTCATTAGTCAGACTAAACTTTGCCCGCTTCTGGTTGGAACTATAGATGCAAGTAATATATTCAGTAGTTATTAGTCTCTTACATTACATATTAGTGTAAAATATTGACGCAGATGATTTACGAAATTTTTACATTAACCAATAAAATAAAATCACCTTGGGCATTACACAAAAAGCCACAATAAAGAACTGTGTCAACGCTTACCATCAACAAGTCATAATTTTCCATAGGGGACGTACCCGACCTCAGCTGTGGACATAGCTGCTACCGTTACTATGTTTAATTTCTCCAGAGACCGATAACTAACAATGCTATTACTATGACGGCTGAACCATGTACGAAAAAGAGAGTCTTTGCGGTATACTTCTTGCTACTTCGTCCTAGATATTTTAACATAGCATGGACGGTTGTTTGTTATGTTTTATAAAGGCGCTAATAATATGTTATTATCGTGAATCCCGTAGGCGTCTTATTTTAATATATGTGTTCACATATATGCGACGTTATTTAATGTTGTATGTGAGGTATTTTAATAATTTAAAAAATTTAATAACATTTACAGAAAACGTTATTTCTTCGGAGGTGTGTATCAGACAGATGTTTAAGATGCACGGTTTCTGGCATTTAGATTAGCCCTAAACGGGGCTAATGTTATTAGTGCATCTAGCACGTGATATTGCGTTAAGTTGGTATGGCATTCTTTTCTTAAAAAGTTTTTTTTTAATAGAAAACTCATATTATTTATCTATTCGGGGTTTCTATTTTGTTTCATCGGGTTATGGATATATGGAAGGTTTGAATTTTAAGTACTATAAATATAAATAATGTCCGCGGTAGAAAAAATTAACGAACTGAAGATTACAGAACGCATTTTAATTCTGAATTAAATTAATTTTCAATTAAAATTCAATTCGTGCTTAACTTAATTAATGTTTACGTATACGTTGTAAGATGGTTTAATTTGTGATTAACACATTAGATCACAACTAAAATGATATTTGGACCGATCGGCGGCACAGATATATATTACGGTGATATATATTATTAGATGATTATCCGTTCTGTTCGACAGCCGGTTTCAATCATGAATAAATTTAGTCGATGATTAAACTTGTTTAATCGTGATCGGCGTGGTCACAAAATTAGGTTAATCAGATATTAAAGTATCAATCCGTGATTAAATACTTAATTTATTTTCTGTAAACCGAGCAGGCATAATTAACTTAATTTAAAAAAACGCTTGAACTGAAAAGAAATGGTCCTCTTCTGTCGTTAAAATTGTCAAACTAGTAAAGATAAAAATAAAAAAGTACCTCGTAATTTTCGTAGATTCTCGTATGATTTGGCTGATAGGAATTGCTTTGTGTTAATTATGTTTTCGAACAATTCCAGATGAACGAAGAACTGAACTTCTGAAGTACGTATAGGGTAAGACATATAATTTTTGCCAATATCACTAACCCGTAAATTTTAACACGAGCCGCCACTGGGTATTTGATTACCTCGAACACATATTTAAACTTTAGAACATCGGAAACTCTACAGACTCACGCTGTTTGTATATACCGGATTCGCAAATAACGCAGCGCGCCATTACGGAATTTAGTGCGATGCACGCGGAGTGACGAAGAAAGCTTCAACGTAAAAAGTGTTCGAGCGGTAGCGGAACGATACCGGTCCCGAACTGTGGGCTAATTGAATTTACGATGACAGTTTACGGTCCCAAAAGGCCGTATATTTGGTGACGACGTCGCATCCTAGATGCCAATATCGCCGACTCTCCTGGGAACAATCTACGTTGCTCACTCGCTCGCCATTTCTCGAGGGATACCGCTATCGGATAAGCCCTTGATGCATGCTTACTCAATCATCTCATACGTTTATAAGCCTTGCTCCCGTTTCTGTGAACTTAGGCCACCGAAAACTAATGAACTTATCTTCTGTGGTTTTGTTTAGTTAGTTTAATTTTTTCTTATTAATTTTTGGCTGTTGTAAAATGCTAATAAATGTAATGTATAGGAGCACCTAATATACATCGATGGTGATTGTGCTTTTGCTCATGGTAGTTCATATACAGTGGGTTCGATTAATAAAAGTTCCACTTTCTTCATTTGAATATTAGTAAATTGGATCCTAAATTCTGAACATCCTGTATGTGATAACCTGGATATTGCATTATTACTGTAAAGTTTATTTATTTCCATTGTCTTCGGTATAAATGTGACCTAAGTTCATTCAACTGTATTTCTAATATCTAATTTTGAAGAGCACATTGTAAAAGAAAAAAAAAACTATCAAAATAAATCAAAATAAAAACCAGTTGATTTTAGTGTTACGAATAAATTAAAATACAATGATATATGATAGGATAGCGGTCAGTTAGAAACAATAAGAATTGTAGCTCTAAATAATATCTGCGCGTAAGGTCAAAGTAGTTATAAATTAAACTCCTTGACCGAAAATGCCCCTGGGACAAATGACTGAAACTTTTCTATTGAATCGTATCTTCGTTAAAACTTGTTGCATTCGCCACTTAAATTTTTAAAAGGTCTCTAAAAATAAACTTTCCTCGACAAATTGACTATTTCCGTTGTAGTAATTGTTTCTGAGATGCAGGTTCGCCCCAATTACGTTACTGCCTCGACAGTCTCTGCAACAGTTAAATTGGATAACGGTGTATTTGGCCCCGGCAATTTATCGAGTACTTTCCCGTAAATGCCAAATACCTACCTAGGAGAGGCAATATTGCCATTAGGTGTCTAGTTCGTTATTTCTGTATTTGTAATAAATTTGCGACTACATGGTAAGTGTTGTTTGAAGCGGTCCGTCTTATTTCTAAAGCTGTACTGTTAATTAAGGTTTGAGAGCGAAATAAGTAGGAGCATAGGCAAAATTATTTCTTGGAGTAATTTTTAATTACGTACCAACGGAAAAACCCAGTGACGTGCGGTAGGTAACATTGTGTTCCGTATAACTTCCGGTATACTTACATGTTATGGGATTGTTGACATCTCATCAAGTTTTCGTGTTGTAGTTATTCAAGTGCAAAGTATTGGGGATTATCACAATTTACAATTTCGGGGAACAACGATGCAACGCCAAATATTTACGTGAAACTGGGGAAACTTTTAGGAAAACGTTTTGGAGAAAGCTTCTGGAGATGATATACGCAATTTTATGAATGGTTTATACGATTCGAAAGTATCAATTAATTAAAGATAACACTTGACCAGGAAGGCCCTCGGCTTCAACAGCCCACCGCCCATGTTTAAAAAATCAAGTATCTGCTGCACTCAGACCGTCGTTTGGTCGTCAGAGAACTTGCAGAAGAGGTTAGCCTGTTGGTAGGGTCGTGTGATGACGTTTTGATCGAAAAAATTGAACATGGTTCGAATTGTAGCAAAGTTCGTTTCTTTTCTGATGACCGAATAGCGGAAAGAAAATCAAATGGGCGTTTACTGATAACTTTTTGAACATGCCAATAACGACAAATCATTCATGCAAAAGATCATAGCGAGAAACGAAGACTAGATTCACGGCTATGACACTGGGGCAGAAGTTCAATCATCGCAGTGGCTTGTTAAAACAGCACGCCAGCCTCGATCTCATGTCAAAGTGTTGCTCACTGTTTCTTCAATTTTAATGGAATTGTACATTTTGAATTTTTGCCTCGAGGTTAACTAGTCAACTATAAGTACTAGACAGATGTTTTACAATAATTACGTGAAGCAATTCGCAGAAAGAGACCAGGGTTGCGGCGAGATGGTTTCATCACCACGGCACAAAAGTCAGATAATTGTCCTTTATGAGCTTCCATATTCACCGGATCTGGGTATTGAAATCAAAGCTGAAAGGATGTTCTTTTGAGATCACCGGTGACATTAAAATAAATTCGTCACAAGCACCTTTTCCGGACTGCTTTGTGAAGTGAAAACTCGGATGGGAAAAGCTCGTCAATAAGGGAGAGTGTTTTGAACTGGGCAAGGGTAAGATTGATAATAAAAGTTAAAAGAAGATTCGGTCATTTTTCGAACAGACCTCGCACTCTGGGTTATTCGAGACATTTGGATATCCAAAATTTAAATTTAAATATGCTTTTCCTTTGGAATAGCTTTTGCTTTCAGATAGATTTGTGCAAAATTTCAAATACAAACATTACTTGATGCCAAAATAAATGAAGCGTGGAAAAATACTTGACTGACGCATTCGGGTAAATTTGCGGTACAATGCCTAAACGTATTCATCCTCGAGGACCATATATACCAGGTCATATACGATAACGATTTACATCTGGAATTTTATAATGTAGTCACCTATGGTATATGTATCTTTCAAATAAAGTTGGGTTTTGCAAAGTTTATGACGTTCTGCTTTATTGGTCATACCTATATATAATGCATGATAGTTTGAGAGTTAGAACGTAAGAGAAATGCTAGAACGTGCTTTCCGGACCGAAAGGGTGAAAACACAAAAACTTAGGACTAAATGAAAATGTTAGAGCTTAGAGTAGGTAATGTTAGGCGAAATTTAAAGCCTAATTAGTAATGAAAACTGGCGACTAATGGATGAATAAATTCATGAATGAATCATAATAATTGATGCAGGATTAATTTGGTTCTTGCTCAGTATCATACGGTTTCATTCAAGGCTGTTTAGTTCTATTTGGCGCTAGTTTGCGGAACACCCTCACACAGGACTACGGTCGTGACAACTTAGAGCCAACTGTACATGCGTACTTATGTAATCAATACATCTACACTGATTGAAATTCTTGGTTAAAAACTAATGACCGATTAATGTATTTACTACTACATTTAGTCATTCGTTGTTTAAGGCTTAGTTCATTATTGGGTGTTTTGCTAGCTTGCGTTCGATGATATAAATGATTGAGTAACGATTAACAAAGCATACATAATTTTTGTAGCAGTAACTAGCAATTCAACACATTATTTCTACAAATTAAGTGACAACAGTTTATAAATTACTATTTATGTTTGTACACACTATATAAGCAATACAAGTTACGTACATAACCTTTTAAAATTCCTCTCGACAAACTGAATTTTCTTATAGAATTCTTCCAATAATTCTTAAGATCACCATAGTTAACGTAGTTTAAGAAGAGGAAAAAATTTATTCGAGTTAGATGGTATTGAAATTAAAAAAGATTTAGAGTGAGCAAGCATGGCGTTTTGAGCGATTGATTACTTTAGTGATGATGGAATTATTAGTATTTCTAACCCCAAATAATCCTAGAATTAACTACCAGAGGAATAAGTATATACAATGTCGTTTAACCTTTTTGTGTTTAAATTTTGAATTTGGACACGATACGCATGCTCTGTAGATGTGATCGTTGCAGCAGTGCACAATATTGTACAAATAGTAGTTAAGCAAGGCGCGTCTCTGCGTGTATAACAGTAACTGTAACTATCGCAGGCATCCGCATTCGTGTTAACGAAAGACTAGTAAAATGTCTCGATTTTGTTTTTGCCGAGCGAACTCCAAACAACAACGAAGTGAACGGGTAATGGTTGAGGTTGTACGACGGCTCATGTAAACGGCAGGAAATACATAGGGGTGGGCGGTAATTTATCTCTAGAAATGCATCTTCCCAAAACAAGGAGAAAATGTCGCGAAAGTGGCAGCGATTGGAACGATGGCAGTGCGGCGGTGATTTGTAGACCGTATCTAATATAGCGTCGGTGCATAGTCGTAAATCACCCGTTTGCTCGGTGTGAATGCACAACTTGACGGACGCTTCACTATCGGCAAGTAATTAATGATGCCCGCTGACGTCAGTTTTCAACGTTCCTCGTTTTTCCGAACCGAGCAAGTAAGTACTTATTACTACGGAGCCATCTAATGCAATAGTTAGTACTATCGACGTCTATAAGTAAACATTAAAAGCAATTGGACCGCATTGTGTACCGTCTGTTTCAAATTAAGTGCGAATCAAAGATCGGTAATTAAGTCTTCGATGACTTATGTAACCGAAACTACACGAAACTTCATACTTGGGGTACGTAATGTGGTGTTTTTCGTAAATAATTTTTAATTAGTATTTTAGTGTGCTGTTATTTATTTTATAATCGTTATCTAATTAATTGTAATATTTTTTAGGTAGTTGTTGTTTAGTATTTTTTTAAATATCTAAATAAAAAGGAAGAAAAGGAAAAAAAGATTTTTTGCAAAATTTGAGGTAAATAAAAGTTTTTTGAAAAAGGAACAAAAAAAAATTCGAAACGTAATATGTAGTAATTTTTATTGAAAAAACAAAAAAAGAAACAAACCGGAAATCCTAAAGAAAGTGAAACTAAATTAAATTAAATTTAACCGGTTTAAAAAGGAGAAGCAAAAATGTTCACATTTTCAAAATTAAAATTATTGCTATGGCTATTTTCTCTTTTTAATATTTTTTTTATTAACTTAAAATTAATTATTTCAATTTTAAACGAACTTCACAATGTAAAAATATCAAAAAAATTAACATTAATTGTTTAATTCTTCAAAATACTTTTCTTTCATTCACGACTGCAAAAAAACAGGAAGTACATATTTCTAATGATATTTGGATACAGGCACGAACAAATTACGTAATTGACTATTAACTTCTTTTATCAAGCATTTCGTCCACTGACAGGCTACTATAATTAAGCAGCTAGAGAAAATAAAGGGCTTCTGCGTAAGGCGTATTTTAAATTGTTAATCGCTTAAATTTCCCGGGATTTTATATTTGCGAAAGTAGTACGCTCATATTTTTATGTTTGTTCAAGAACAGCATTAAAATATAATTCATCAACATTCAACGATCGAACAACTACAGAACTTCGATTCATTTGATCGCGTTTTATTGTTTACGTTGACACTCTTTGCCAACACCCGCAATTAAACGGTATCCTAGTATTGCCACTTACGCCTTGAATGGGTTTCGATAATTTGGGGTGAAGGCGGGGTTTCTCGCAGTTTCGTCTGAATAAAACTAATTCGACGTCCTTACGTGCTGCCGGTGTTGAAAATTCTGTGGTTGCTTTGAGTGAAAATTAGGAATACGCCGTGGGCGGTATTTATTTTCTGAATTATTAATTGGCTTCGCGTGTAAAATTTACTAAAAGCACCCGCGAAATATTGCCGTAGATGATTAGAAGTGAAATTAGTTATTTGTACCAAAGCTTTGGCGGATAATACTGAATTCTCGCTGCGTACGGTTTTAACGGGTCGCTGCCTGCAAGAATGGCGACGAATGACAGTTATTATATGATTGGATTACTGTAACAAGTTTGGTAAGCAGGATAGGATATAATATATACGGATGTATCAAAACCTACACTGAATGAGAAAAATACGTAAATAAATACAATAAAAAAGTACGTTAATGTAACAATTTTATCAAAATTGGTCCAATGAATGAGTTTATTATTTCAATAAATGGCTGAACACATCGGAAAATGCCTAGAAACAATAACCAAAAAATATAATGCTAAGATCGTATTGATCATCGTATTGATGGAATAATTAACGGCAAACGTAACAAAAGGAGAGAAAAATACACTAACACACGGACATGTTTTTGCCTACCCGGCGTCATCAGCGTGGCTTCGAGAGTATTTTTTTATCTCTACCTTTTATCGCTGTTGCCTCACAGTTAATGCCACAACTTTCAAACCGACAAACTCGACATTTCTTGGCGCCCTCTAGTGCCAAAGAAACGCATGCCTGCCGTTCAGGAAGCAGCGACATAAACCGAGTACTGTTCCCCAAACCATCCCTCCAGCAGTTCTCCGACTGCTTAACACGAGATGGCGACGCTGGTAGCGCTTTGGGAAACCGTACATGCGAATATTCCGACAGGCTTACCATGATGTATATAAACAGAACACATCAGAAAATGCCTAGAAACAATAACCGAAAAATATAATGCTAAGATAGCTTAGCTTCCTCATGGTATTGATGGAATAATTCACGGCGAACGCAATAAAAGGAGAGAGAAAAAATACACTAACACACGGACATGTTTCTGCCTACCCGGCGTCATCAGCGTGGTTTCGAGAGTATTTTTTGCCTCTACCTTCTATCGCTGTTGCCTCACAGTTAATACCACAACTTTCAAAACGACAAACTCGACATTTCTTGGTGCCCTCTAGTGCCAAAGAAATATGATATAAATACAAAGAAAGAAAACCCTAGAAAAATGTAAAAAGACTCTTAAGAAAGCAACATTACTACAGTAAATTGTGTAAATATATAAAAATGCAGTCAGTTGTTGCCGGCGTGTACTGTACATTTCCAGATGGAAATCATGTCAACCGTAGAAAACTTGTGGTTATGTATGCTCCGGATTCTAGATTCGACATTGTCCTTCTGCAGAAATTTTGTCGATACTCAAAGTATTTTATGGTCTTACAAAGCAAGAGGGTGTCGGAGTATATGTGCATTTTTATTTTACGCCCGTCTAGTATGCTTTGGAGCTGTAACAATGTAGCAAAATTACGAATTTCCAATTTTGTAATACACACCAAACGTATGCGCTCACACGAGAACGTCGCAGCCGCTAACATACACTCGTTCTTTTCAGACGGAGGCAATAAACTCTTGATTTATCGAGCGCGCCACCATTCAACTTGTAAATAGGAAGGAAAATTGATATAGGCGAGGAGGAGGAGGGAACGGAAAAAAAGAGCTTGATTGCCTGGAATGCACACCATCTGTCGATTTCCAGACATCTTAGCCTCAAACTCTAACGACCCGACTTAGCATATTGATGAAATAAACTGCGCGTCGACCCCAAAAAGACAATCTGAATTAATCTCGGCGAAGAGAACAGCAGCAGTAAACACAGATTACTACCAGGAAGGAGCAGCAGGACGAATGGCTGGGGAGCGAGACGACGGAAGAGTGGAAACAGCAGCTTCGGTTGTCGTCTTCGTCATCGCTTTCGTCTTTAGCTACCCTTTTCCGGCTTGCGTAATGAATTTCTCTGTCAGATATTTCTGAATTAGTTCATTTGAATGTTAAAAATATGGTGATTGAACGCGGAATTAGGGTGGCAACCCTTACACGCAAACAATATTTAATACAGTCGGGTTTTGCCGAGCTCTATTACACCTCGAAGCGAGGACAAGGGGGAATGCGACAGAACTTGGACGATCCCTAGATTCGCTCGTCTAAATAATCTGCTTTATTCGTTTGTTATTATTCATGGTGTTTTGGAATTAGTTTCGTCTCCTGTGGGCTTCCAGATATGTTGTAACGTTATGCTTTAGTGATGTACGTCTCGTGTAACAATTATCTTTTGTTAAATATTGGGTTCGAAGTTTCTGTTGAAAATGTATAATAAACATAATGGTGTTTTGTTTGGCCCAGATAAATATATATCATTAAAAATCGGAGTAGATGTGTTTATTTGGCAACGACAAAAGGAAATTCAGCAAATTCTTAAAGATTTTACTAACGCGTGCTAAGAATTGGTGTTATGTAGGGACAGCTGAGGCAGTGGAACAATTTCTTTGTATGTTCCCTGCACAGATATCCTCATCTTGCAGTTGTATAACATTAATTATTGTAAGTTCAAATCAAATAAAGATTAAGAAAATCAAAGATTTAGTTTTCAACTAAATCGTGGCGGTAAACTAAGCACGATCTAAAGCAATATTCTGCTCCAGTTTACAGCGGCCATTTCGTGACCCGAAATTCTTCAATACTTAAGCGATAATAACAGTTCAACTTACAAATTTCTCGGCCTCCTTCCGGATAAAATACGAATGTTTTAGGTCACTCTACCCGAAAGTATTTCGGAGCCCTGATAAAATGGTCGGAATGAACGAGCGTCGACTGGCGTGGGGTCGAATGGTGCTTCGGTGAAATTCATACGTAACGCGTATAGCAAAGGGGGAAGAAGAGGATGGCGAGATACGTATAGAAGGAGAAGTAGTTTCAATTCGTACAAGGCGCAATCAACGCCATGCAGGCGCGTAGTCCGATAATTGGGGTAGAGTCAAACGGACATGGCAAATAGTTCTCTCTCCTTAATTAATGTGCCAACTTCAGCGATAGCCGCCAGAGTCCAGCTAGTCTCTGGAATATACTTCGACGTCAACACAACGCCTTCCGGTTGTTTTTTGGCAGGAGGAGCGACAATTGAACCCATGTTTATTATTGCTCAAAAACTAATATCTGCTTACCGAGTATATACAAACATGACATCGTCAGTATTAGTATTTTCCGAAATATAACTAATAGTTACGTTAATATTTTACTTTAAGGAAGACCTACATTTGTACAATGAAATTCTAAATGAAAACAAGTTAATAAAAAGTAGAATATCAAAGCTAAGTAATTTGTGAGTTGGCAAACTTATAAAAAGCTCTGCACAAACGATCACGAAATGTAGACCTACTCCAGCTATTTTTTAGAGGAGAAAGTGAAAAAAATGAATCTTTCTTAATAGGATATCTATAGGGCCAATTAGAAAATAGCGACTGAATATTTGCATATATGGTTTCCCATAAAGATACTTTCATCAAAGATGGTTACACGCCAACGATTTATTATTGTTGTGACTAGTGGTGTCTTTTTTTAAGGAATCGTTTTTCTATTCTGCGATAGATACTGTACCGAATTCAGCTGATTGTCTTACATCAAGTTTAATTACACACGTCCCGAAAGGATTATTTCATCCCTAATTTTGTCATCCATGTTATCGCCATCACGTAAAGGTTTCCTTTTCTTCTTTCCCTTTTACTATGGTGGAGATGCGGCACGGTGACAGGTAAAACTTAATAAGATTCAAGCCAAATTAAATCAAGGCTCTTTGTATGTCAATAAGATGAAAGAACCACATGTTGCGAACTACAAATGGTCGCTTCCGGGGTTTCGGCACATTATACCGTATACTTCCAGGACAACCTATTTACCGGTCAACGGATATTGCGTTAATAGGGTCACTTGATACGATGACGTGGTGTAAATGAACACGTGTACGAAGCCTTTCTAAACTTCGATCGTAGCAGGAACTTTGCATACTGAGCTTGAGGGAGAATTTGTTCAATTACGGACTACTGGCGTATGCATGTATATGGAGCCTTACATGTGTTTATTGTAATTTGTATCGATTTGACATCTATAATGCATTCAAACGTATTATCATTAATTTTTTATTTATTGGTCATAAGTGATCTGGAAAATATTACATCCTAATGTTGTTTAAAAAGAATCACTAACCGGCAGCTAGACTGAAATTTGAATGTATTTATTCTAGTTTTTGAATTAAAAAAGATATAATGAAGCTGAATTTTCTCATTTGTTTGGCCAAATAATATACTTTCTGTCCGCGCACGGACTTTCTTCAGAGAATTCAAGCACTTTGGTGTCCGTTCTTGATATTGTGGGCTCGAAGTTGCACCTGATTCAAAATTAAATATTTCTTTCTTCAAATCTTGTTCCGTCGATAATAATTTTGAAAATAGGTCGTGTGGAAACTCGTCTGTCTCATTTTCTTTTGTTTTGCAATATTTTCACAGTTTACTATCTGAATTAAATCAAATAACATCCTTGATAACCTTCAAATTCGTTGTTTCCATAGTGATGATGTCCAAATTTCTAGATACGTTAATGAAAGGTGGACTAAATTGGAATGCTTACCATGAAAACGACTATAATTTAATAACTGCAAATGTCTAAGATCATATCACCTTTCAGTTGCGTCCTCGCTTGGTATGCATGATGCTATTTTGAGAATAAGGAGAAATTTAATACAAAGCTATTTAAGCTAATTGGAAAGGTACATCCTATTTGGTCTGATCAAGCAATCGCCATCGCGCAGGAGGAGTTAAGGTTACAATTTCTTAGTGTATTCGTTCGGCTAAGTATCTTGTGCATCTATGTTTCTAATGTTTACATTCTAGGTTAAACGAAAAGTGCAAATCAAGCTTTGATTATCTTAAAGTACGCGGTATTTCTTAGTACGCGTAACCTTCGAGTTTGTGCAAAAATATGCACTATTTGGGGTTAGTTTTCCTATTTTCAAATTAATTCCCGCAAAAAGCAAATATAGCGTACTTATTTTTAATTGAAACTTCCGAACGAGTGTCTAAAGGACACTGCCGTACCGTAAAATTAACGATAAATCGCCTTTTCTTAACAACGGTAACAGCTAATGGAAGAACGCCTTCGGGTTTTGCAAGCATAGGCGAGTTTTTGGCAAAAAATGTTTCCTACAATGTACTTCAATGTTTATAATTGTGTTGTTGTAACATTTTCCAATAAACGCTATCACTATTATTATTATACTGTAAGAGTTTTACTATTTGTCTTACTGAAAGAAAGCATAACGAATGTAATTCTACAAGCAAGCATGTAATTTTACATTTCAGTTCATTCACTAGAAAGCTTTTGTAAAACTACCAAAAAATTAATCATTTTACTATGATATTTTACATAGGAGGATACAGTATTTTATGACTTGACGCAATTACAGCTGCTTTATTGGCTATAATTACATGACCAAATGTTGTAGTAGTTGATTGTCTTAAATTTAATGTAACAAGGTAATAAAAATAATCATACATTGTCTGTTGATTGTCCGTATTCAAAAAGTAGTCGCAGTTCGTATGGCACAGGGCAGCCTGAAATGTCAAATTATACATTGTATACCCGGATGAAGCTGACAAGAGGAAAAGTTAGGCTTTATGAAAAATTCTGTTTTTCAAAGAAATGCCTACCGTGACAAAAAAACATTGTCACTCGATGTCTCCCAACTATCTTTTATTTACACTTGTTCATAGTTTTGTGTGGAGGTTTTTGTGATCAACTCCTTGGTTCATGTTTTATTGATGAAATTTTAAATCAACATGTTTATCTGCCTCCTTTGGAGGATTTTTCTGAATACTTTAGAACCAGCAATGCGACGCTGTATTTTTTGGTAGCAAGGCGGATGTTCTGTTCATTCCATATTTCTGGAACGGCACTTGTTGACGAATCACTTCGAAGAAAGATGGATGAGAAGATGGTGCAATGGACTTTTTCCGGTGTCTTAAAACAAAAAGTAACCTACGAGATAAAATGTACCAGCCACGATTCGAAGATGATGTGATGCATCTATTAACAGGATGGAGAAATGTATGGAATTTGGAGGGAGCTATGTACATACAACAATAATTGTCAGAAATATGCTAATTTTTGTGGATTCAACTCAAAATTATAAAATTCCACATTCCGAATTTAAATTTTGTTCATGTTTTTTCAAGTTCGTTTCTTTGAAAGCAGAATTTTTGATTAATACTAAAGAGTTTTTTCCTCTTATTATGTCGACTCTATCTGGAGACATACTGTATGTGATATTGGCGAGTACCGGAGACAGTATTTATTACCGAACTTCATGACTTATTATTACCAAGCAATATTTCATCCAACATTTCTCCGTAATTATTGTTTGGTTATCACAGAAAAAGCTTTCGTTTATATCCAGTTGGTATAGATGTTGTGTCCCGGTACATCGTTAGCACTTTGAGAATCCGTTACTGCCGGTTACCACGTGAGCCACCAGTAAACGTATCGTTCGATCCCGAAGCCCTACGTCGAGGAGGGTCGAATGGAAAGGAAGAAACGCGGACGCAATTACGTAAAACGCAACGAAGGCGACTGAAAACGACAGCAGCGCGTTCCACTTTGAATTTTTACAATTGAAATCCCATTCCAAATTCGCTCCGATATATTTTCGTGACACGTGGAAAATGCTCCCGACCGTTCTCTGCATTTAATCAGCGACAAAGGCAACCCAGCTCCTTTTCTACTTTTCTAACTTCACGAATGTATGTGCGTACATGCGTAGGAAAGCTACGAAAAGGTCGACTCAAGCGTTTCGAAGTCGCTTATGTAAATACCGTAAATTACTTCTTTTTCGCATACTTACCCCACGCAAGCTTAGATGGATTATCGCTAGTACTGATTAAGTATACGCACTTTCCATATGTGTATTTTAGTCAAATTTAATTGTGTTTTATGCTTTGTCAATTCAACAACAATTAGAATTTTATTGTTTTAATAATAATGCTTTACAGCTGACTTTACGTTATTTCCTGCGGCAAAGCGATAGCCTACCCCATTTCTCTCTCCTGAAGAAGCCCCATATGATTGTGGGCGAAACGTCGAGTTTTCGATCAACCATGACAACGTCCAAACTCGGAACACTTTTAGTTTTGGCCGCGGAAGCCTACGTTTTTATTTCAGAATATTATTGAAAGATTTAATACTGATGGCCACACACACACACTTCATCATATAAAAATTACAGACTTTATGTGTTGAAGAAAGTTCCATAACATCATTAAGCGAAATCGTCCACGGGTAACCTTAACGTCGATTTAAATTTCCCATAATATTAATCAATACCTGTCAGCAGAACGTGCTATAGTAGGGCCCACATGAACAACGCATTAGCGGTGTAATGTGAATTTTTCTTTTACTGCGGTATCCAGGAAGACGATGAATGGTAAAAAGGTTGTTCGACCGATAATCGAAAATAAACGTGAAAGGATGTCGCTACCGGCTACTTAATATTCGGATGCCGTCACCCGCCGTAATGATTCAGACAATGCATTTCTAACTACATGTATCGATTGCTCTGAGTATCGAAACTAGGTAGCCGATTTAAGAGAATCGTTGTTATGAATCGGAAAATTTATATTACTTTAGATTAACATTTTTCGTATTTGCTCAAACATCTTTTCAAAGTTAAGACGAATTTCACAAAAAAATCTCTTCATTACACTTATAACAATAGGTATATAAAAAGTCATCAAACTGAGGAAGCAAATGATGAAGGAGAAATCCAATTATTAAATCCTTTTTTTTTGACATATTCTATGGGGGATATCCTGGTCAATAAACAGTCTATGATATTCAGTTTCTAATACATCGCAAAGCGATTTCACAACTCTTTCTTACTCTTTTTTCCAGTGTGTATTTCAAATTTATAACAATAGCTAGATTTTTCAGCCAAAACACACACTTTGAGCCCACGCTTTATGGCATATATTGCTTCAAGGATGAGCAACCCTTGAACTTAACCATCGATTCACACATTCGACAGCTAAGTATTCACTTGGCCTAAAACACTCTAAAACTGGTTCAAGGAGTGGTCTGAGTGTATATAATTTGGTCTTCACGTTTCGGTATTGCTCCATTGTAAGGTGTATGTTGGACAACAATCAAATCTATTGACTTCGTGAAGCGTTGTGCAAATCTGATGCAGACGACCAGTGGTCCCGATAGCTCGGGAACGTTTTATTGCCATGAGGAGACTGAGATCAAGGGAAGCTTTTATGTCCTTTATAGAAGTTGGATTGTATTTAGCACCTGATTTCTGAAATAACTGCTCAACATACAGATAGATAAACTCCAATCTTCGGATATTGAAGAAAGCAAAGCACCTGATGTTTTACTCAAGGTTGACGGCATCCGTAGTTCCTTATGGCTAGAGTCAGGCACAGCAGAGCGCGAAGTATTTCTCAGCTGAGCCAAAGGAATTTCATCATACGAAACCAAGTCACAAACTATTTCTGACGGTTTTTAATGCAAAAGGTCTTATTGAGCATAATAATATCACTTTTGGAATATCTGCTTACTTGTTTTGTTCAAAAAAGGAATAGAGAAAAAAATCCCTTCCGTTAACGACATAAAACCAAAAAGAAAAACAATTAATATTCAAGTAATTTACAATAAACAGTCGCACACAATTCCTAATTTTAAGTTATATTTAATCTCTTGATTATTTTTTTTACCTGTAACATATTTTTACATGCCTATCTTCTTTTTCCTGAAAGAACCTGAAAGATACTCTACTTCAATGGAAAGCAGCTGCAAAAACCTAAATTAAAAATAATCATAGTCAAGAGAAGTGACTGAGTGAAATGATCGTGTAATTTTAAAGTTATATTATCATATTTTCTACTTGGTATTTCTCTTGTTTTGTTGCTTTTATATTCAGCTTTTGTTCATAGTAAACAATTTAATACCTATTTTTGGATATCTTTGTTACTTTGCGCTTATGCACATGTTTGCTTTTAGGCAAATAAGAAATGGACATTTATTTAACACTTAGCTTTCTCCAATTAATTTCTATTTGATGAATACTTAATTTTTTGATGTATGTTATGGAACATTTATTGTAATCCCCTTCGTTAAGAAGATTTCTTGCTCCACAGGACATTTAACCTTTTACTGTATTATCATCGTCACTTCATATACAATATGGTACGTTTATTTTAACCGCCTTCGACAGAAAGATTTCTTTTTCAGAAACACATCTTACATTTATTGTATTATCAAAGTCGCTGGGTATACCTGTAATTTGGTATATTTATTTTAACCACCTTCGACGAGACTTATTGGTATAGAAGGTATTTATCCGTTTGTATTAACCATTTTGAAGACTCATCTTATCAACATCCACCTCTAAAAGGAAATTATGCAGGTTATTTTATTTTTGTTGTTTTTGCAGCATCTTGTGGTATTAAATTTTGATGGATGTTCATAAAAGATACATTTTCAAGCATTTTCTTTTTAATCTATTTCAATTGTTTTTTTACGTTTTTTGTTCTTCTCGATTCCCTCCCGCAGGTTTCCTACTGGCTCCCAATTTAAATTTATACTCACGACCCTTCTCCACTGACCAAACAAGGTATGTTTTGGGAATAGCCACCAAAACGTTACAGGTTATAATTAAGGAGTGTTTATATAAAGTAGAGCATGACCTTTTTATAAACGCTAGCTACATGTGAGTAAACGTGAGAAAGCAAGCCATTCATTTTAGAGAGATTTTAATAATGGCGTGCATTCCAGTAGGGAAATTACAAAGCTGGCTTTAGCGTGAAGTGGACATGCCCAGATTTGAAATTAATTGAGTGCAGTAGAGAAATTATTGTTATAATTATATATTTAGGTGATCCCGTTTAATAGAATGTATCGTCGTTTATATATTATGGGGTACCGCAGGTAATAATTCATTTTATCTAACAATGAAACTTAATAAAAAAGTAACATAATGCTAATAATCAATATAATAAGAACTTAAGTAAGCATTGTATACAATGAAAGTGAGAAAATGAAGTGGAAAACTTGGAGACGTTCTCCATACACTCGCGATAGCCTCCTGTCTTTCTCCTTTAGGTATTTAATTAAAACTCATTGTGTTCTCTATCTTTCATAAGATCTTAATGAACTAAAATAATCGTCTAATTAGTATACGTATAAATACAATAGGGTCCTTATTGTGCATTAAATGTGAAATCTAATCAAGGGTACACAATACGTACCTAGCGAACTATTACGAAGTTAGCGAAAATGCCTCGTATTTACATTTAGGGTTAATTGTTTTAAATAGATGTAATGGGAGTATCAAGCTGCTTCATCACCAGGATCAAAATTACAAGAAGTAAGACATTATTATATGTGATATCGAAAAAAAGGGGAAAAGAGAAATCGATTTCTTTAGCCTAATATTTTATTTGTAATATTTTAAAAATCAATAGATCAATGAGCAAATACATGAAGTAATCATAATTTATACTAAAAAGAGGAAAATAAATCTAAAAAAATATAAAAATATTCTCGTCATTCCATATTCAAAAAGGAGTTTTTTTTTAAAGAAAATTTTCTTCTTACAGCAGCGAGACAACATACAGCAGCCCAGAAGAAGGTCCATGCAACTGAGAGCGAAACGTTGGCATTCCCAGGAAACCCCACTGGTTAGAGTGTAACTCGTTAGAACAAAACTATTTAAACAATTTAAATTTGCGGCTGTTTTGGCCTGACGGACGTTATTGCTCCGCGTCGGTAATTTAATGTCCGCGTACATAAATATTAAAACATCGGTTACAGTATTGTGGCTATCGTTGGCGGAATGTTCCGCTATCAACACACTGTAGTAGCTTTCCAATTCTCAAAGGCCTATTAACTAACACATGGGTAAATTTACGTAAACAAATTATGTAGGTATAACAACAACCTTCTACCTAAAATATCTAACCTATAGAAATAAATATACTCTTATATTTAGAAGATAGCGCGCTACTGTTAAAAAAGAGGACCGTTGATGGGGTGTACTTCGCATATATCTATAGGTATAAAGTACGGAACTCAACGGCCCCACTATGCCGATTACCAGTGACGCAGAGTTGATAGTAGACTATCGTCCAAACACTAGTAATAATATAAATTACATATTAAAGATGGAACAAATTAATGAATTCATTGGCTGGTAACAGAATGAACTTCTAAGAAAAAGTATAGAGCATACTTAAGCTTTAAGTTTCATACAGTTAGTGTCATCGTGGTCCATTTAGGTTGTCTTAATAATAGGTTGCGCTGGTGTTTGTAGCAGCGAAGAACGAATCAATATAACATTAAATACAACTCAAACAAAGAATAATATTGCAAATGTTTTTGCAAACGCAACTAGTACATGGATTGGTTTAGTAAAGAAGGTATGTTTTACTACCAGAAAGTATTATTCACCAATGGTTCTTTCTTACATATCCAATTGCATCCATTGTTAATGCAAATCTGTTCCGTTTGGAAGAAAGTCGCGGTTGCACCAATGTCCGCCCCAGCCAGATACATACAAGTAGATGGGTTACAAGCTGTACTAACATTAATAATTGTAAATCTTATAAATTTGGCGGAATGCTAACATTAAATAATAAAATGTTGCCCGTCGTAACGAAGTTCATTTCTAAAAGTATGTAAAATAGAAAGGCGGTGTTTCTATATCGATAATATTGCTAAATTTAACGATGTGAGGTTTAAAGATAGATGCTTCTAAGCGTACATAATGTAATTGTAATTTTATTTCTCTTCAAAAGCAAAAATTGTGAATAGGTAAGAAAATTCATATAATTCATCCGTCGCCGCACAGAGTAAAGCAAAGGATATGCAGCAAATTACAACCAATATTCAATACACGTACCTAGGTTGGTACGTAAAATAGAAGCCATATTGTAAATAGGATCTATTATACAGTTTCATTAATGGCTTTTGAGGATGCCTCCTCTAAGTAGCTAACGTCAAACGAAATTTTGTACCAGTAACAGTAGGTAATATACTCTAGTAAACCGATTACAAAATGAAAAGCGATGAAATATATAGCCTATTCGTATTTTTATTTCGGCGAAGCATGATAGACTTACCTCACATCGAAGTCGAATTTCATTAACTAAGCTCGAATACGTTTTCTAAGCTAATTTAATAAGAACGCATTTGCGGCTTGTGAGCGCGGATACGCGCTTGCGTCTCCACGCAAATGTACTTTGGGTATTCGTTTAGTAATATCCGTTAGATTCTCTTCTCTCTTAAAAATCCAGTTAATACTTGCTCTCCTATCTTTAACACAACCAACGGTATTCTTTTAGTTGGTTTCGGACAGTTATTGGCCTATTTGATTCGTTCACATTTGCCAACACAACTCCTAACTGGTGGAAATAATGAGACGATCGTGGCGCACCGTTTGTACATTTTTTTTTAACCTTGTACGTGAAGTGCCGTCGCATTTGGTCGTTACCCGGAACAATCCAGGTCCGGAGTGGGGTTTGTTGCCGTGTCGTGATCGTCGGACGTGACTTCCACTGAACCCGAGCAGATGACCCCTGAACAATTTACCAAATTAAAATACATTTAATCTTGTAAAAATGAAACTGAGGGCAGACAATTGGAACGATTTATGCACAAAGGTACCCTCGTTCTCGCTCTGCCTACGTATTCTTCGGTTTCTTCCGCTTCCTTAGCGGCTCGGTACTTTCTGTTTCCTTGCGCATACGAGAATTAATGCGCTCTATTAATGGCATCTTTTCTACAACAGGCGATTTATCATGTTAGGCTTTTCTTGCTTTTTGTACCTTTGTTTTCCTTTTTTATTAAAAATAAATGTTGAAACTGATAGAAAGCGTACTTTCCATGCGCGATAAAAGTCAATTCTGTAAAATCCCAAAACTAACTGTATTAGTTCCCCACTTGTCGGAAAAGGAAATTGTAATATGGGTTATGTCCATAGTTAGGTTAAAAATCTTGTCGCGGCGACTATGTCATCTCATTTAATAGAAGTACGATTAATGTTAAAAATTGTTAGTAGAAATGTCTTTCGGGTGATGTCGTGTAGTTAATATTTTACCTGCTAAAGCTGAAGCTGACCGCATGGTCAGCGAAACGTCAAGTAAAATATTAACTACACGACATCACCCGAAAGACATTTCTACTATGGATCACGGTCGTGAAAGCCTACACTCAACTATTAAAAATTGTTTTTGATACTTTAATCTAAAAATATTATACTGTGTCTTCATACCAAAAATAATTGAGGAAATTGTAACTTTTCCTTGGGGGGGTTCATATAAACATAAAGATATAGTCACTGGTAAAATTCCATTATATAATGTGCTCTATTGCGCCGACACTTACGTTCACTCATCTATTCTTACGTTTAATTTTCTAGCGAATACCATCAACATGTCACTATCGCACAAAGGTATTCTTTTAATTAAGTCTTAATTTGTGTCCACGTAGAAATTAGTACAAAATTTGCGCAGAATTATATACTGAGAGATAAGTGACGTTCATACATGATGATGTGAAATTATTGTAAGAATGAAGAAGGCGTAGTACGAAAGTTTGCGCAAAACAAATGAATACGATATAGGGGTGTAGTGCAAAATTAGTTTCTGTATGTAACTCCATGCTTTACATTATGATAATTGATATTATTGGTGTCAGTTGTCAAATTAGTGGGGAATATTGCACTAATTTCGCGCTACCCTATACAAACGTAGGTATTTTGTATTAAAAGTCAAGAACATTTGCTTCCCTCTTTCACATTCTACTGACCTATCGAATTGACCTTTAACTCCCCTGTAAAACCAGCCTCAAAATCTTGAAGGAAATGAAAAAAACGGATTTATTTGCTTTCGGCATTTTCTAAGCAATATTTTTGGGTCCATGACTAGAATACTTAACTCAAACACCATAGACTAAAGCTTTCAAAATAATATAATGTTAATGAAAATCATAACTGTGACTGAATGGTAACATAAAATATAATGAAACCGTGTTATAAATTGTATTATAGGAAGGCGATGCCGGATAATTTCAAAACAGATAGGTTAATAAAACAATTCCAGCAGATGTAATCACTTCCGTTTTAATCATTTATAAATTTAATAATCGATTGCACGGTCCGACGAAATTCAGCAAGGCGTTCGGCTGGAAAGCTACATCGGTATTCGAACTGCGTAATTCGATTTAAGTTCACGCCGTCGCTGCAAGTCTCTCATTATTTAATTACCAGAGCTCGTACGCACGGCATAACGCCGCGGGTGCGTGTGCGTATTGATCCTGCATTTCTCTCTCCTAGTTCCCCCTACCTACCGGGATACGCATTTAATTCAGATTGCCTTCGCGGATAATTAGCATGTAATCGATTAGTTTACGACGCAATCGTTTCTGCCATGTGTACAGAATTCAACCTCTATTACTGAAAATAAAATTAACACTCACGTCGACCAGATCATTATTATGTTCCCCTTCTATGTTTTCTGGTCGAGGACAGCTCTTAGTTCATTGTAAAATGTATTATGCTCCTTTAAGTATTTTTCAGGTAGCACCAATAATTACTACAAAACTACTAGCACGCGGAGTTTATTAAATATGTACAAATTGCAAAATAAGTTAATTTCTTAAGCAACACGGAATTGAAGACAATGATGGGGGTTCACATGGGGCCGCGCGAGATTAGTGCGAGAATTAAGGTATAGTGCGGTAGTTTGCATAACGCAAATTAATACGACCGCTCATACATCGGCGTAGTGCAGAATTAAGAATAAGTATAGTGCTACACGCTTCAAAGTTTGTTTGCAAAACTTTCTGCAAAAACTATTGATAAACATATAAGATTTCTGTGTAATTCATTGCATTACAAAAGAGATCTGGGTTGCGAATGATAAAACAAAGCTTTGGCGTTGTCAATCTTTTCTGTCCTTTAACGCTTTCTAGTTCGAAGCAAATTATCGATTATTATCAAAATTCCAAAGAAATCCCAGATTTCCAAAGAGTTTTAATCAGTCTGATATCTTGTTCAATAACACATCGTAATACAAGGTGTTTCAAAGAGTTTTGTATTCTACTTTTTAATTTTACTCAACACTTTTCCCAATTAGCTTTATTTATTTAAAAATTATAATCTAGATCTAGATGTTGTCCATTTTGCCGCTGGCTCTCTTCCAAATGATGCCTTAGCTTTTCCCTTACGCTAGTGCATAACGACTTGTGCACTAGAGGAAGAGATTGAAGTAAATTTTCCTGGATTCGATTTTTAAGACAAATAAAATTTCCTGGAACATTATTATAAATTTAAGATAGCTCCATAAAAAATCGCTTGGAGCAAAGTCTGCGTTTCTTGGTGGCCAATTGACGTCGTCTTTGCTTGATATTAATTTATCTGAAAACAATTCTCCTACAGCCTGTATTGTGGTATTTAATGTATGATCAGTAGCTTCGTCTTGCTGGAATCACCATTGGTCATTAAAATCATTAAATTCTAGGAGGGTAGGGCCAAAAATTCACGAATCATTGCGATGTACCTGTCAACATTTGTAGTAGCTTTGTAAATCCGTTGTTATTTTCAAACAAAGTATGGGCTTATCATGCCTTTGGGGGATATTGCTGCATTGCAATGTAACTTTAGGGAAATATATATAATTGAGTTTGATGTCTTTTCAGGGGATGTTCTTGTGACCAATAACGACAATTATCCTTATTATTATTATTTCTAATGCTTCAACGTCATGGGTCATAAATTCCTCAGTATTTACACTAACACGGGTGTTTGTGGTGACTTTATCGGTAGTGAAAAGACAGATGATATCATCGTTTGTCGAGCCACTTTCTGGTTTCAGAAACTATGGCTCGATTCTTCCACAAATCAAGAACACTTTTTTGAAGGCTACTTATTTGCTACTTTGAAGCTAATCATCGACTACTCTTCCTTTTCTTTAAAACCAACATCTCTTTTTGAGTCATGACCTACGTTTTACAAAAGTGGTCCAGTCAGGTCATATCGTTTTGCAATTGTTTTTGTACTGCGAACAGTTATCGCGGAACTGCTTATATTAAACGACCCCAAAATGAATTTTCTTACATCGACGAGGTTGCGACAGTTATCCAATACTGATTTGCATTTATGAATGCCAAATTGTTAAACAGGAATTTACCCTTTCGCTATTTCAGACGCCACTTAAAGTACATGATAGCGTGTGCGAATATAGGATAAGGAGGTGACTAGACGCTGCATCGCTGATATCCAGCCACAGCTATGTTAAACCGCAATTGAAGATTCCGTAAATATGGCAATAAAACCGAGCAGAGCATTTATCAAATGTGTTGTTCCAATCATAATTCCCACATGTCTACTTTATCATTAAATCGAAACTTCGGTATTTTCTCAAAAGCAAAAAACTATGTTTTATTTCAAATGTTAGTTTGCCGCTCTTGCTGGCACACCGTTTAATTTAATCAGATACAGTAATTGGACCGATCAATTAGCGGGACATGGTTGGCATATGCTAGCTTGCATGACAGTTATTGCTGCTTATTAATGTGGAAGCAGTGCATGTGTTTCCAATTAAATGTAAATTTTCCGATAATTGGGTAAATATCGAAGATTATAGGTTGCTATGTGCTGGAGAGAAGTGTACGGGAAAGGAAACGATACAAATGTGTACAATATTAGATGTACTAGCGACGGTAGAAACGATTATATTGATTTTGTATTGGTATTATTCTAAATACACATCTCGTAAATGGAATAAGTACTCAAGGGACAATTATTGTCGACTGATGGTCACTAGTCGGTTTATAATAAACCTTTTTCTCATTCTTGTGATGTAATGTTAGTATTTGTATCAATTAAATAAAGTGAAGGAAAACTTCATTATAGACCCAGAAGACAGGAAAATGAAGAAATTTCCATTGGCAAGTCCACTTTAAAATATGCAAGTTGGCTAAGCATGAACTATCCTGTAAATTATTTAATTATCCATGCATTACAAAGAAAACGCGTCAATAATTATTACTACCAGAAACGGATTGTCTTCAGCTCAATCTCTTAATTTGTACCTTTGTCTTTGCATTTTCTTGCAGTGACTTTATTACTTGTATTTGCTTCTTAGGTGCCTCAAGTTGATTTAAACATTTTTTCTAGGATCTTGTTTGGCACCATGTTAAACGCCGGTTTTAAATTAATGAACGCGTTGGTCTGTTCCTGTCTTCTTCTGTATTAACTATCTTATCTAGGTTGAAGTCGTCTCTCCCCCATCTTTTCCCATTTGAACGGCTTTGAATGCTGCATCTGCTCTTCATCTGTGATCGGGTCTATTTTCTTCCTCTGGATTTAACATTGTTGGTATTGTTTGTCAGCTCCTTTCTCTCTATAATAGTTTCCCTATACTTCGAGTACGTCTCTGCTTCAATTTTCTTTTTTCATTTTCCGAGGGCACTTATTGTTCACCAGAATTTTCTGTTGTTGTTTTTGTATTCTTTGTTTACTCCATTTCCAGTTTCCCATGATTTTAGCTTTTCCTCATATTATCCTTTGTCTCTTATATTCTTTACTGATACTTTTACCAAGCATTTTGTTCCTTTGTCTGATGCTTGAATAGAAGAAGGAGAAATTTGCAGGAATTTCTTTTCACTGAAAGCCAGTGAATAACAAAATCATTGAAGGGTATTAAGCCACTTACTTATATGCTTTGTAACATAAAAACTTCCTTGTCTGAACATCTCCGGTAATTAGTATTGACATTTATAAGGTAAGCATTAATAAGATGTACCATTATCACATTTACCCTGCGTTCATAAACAAATTCCGCGTATTTTGCTCTGCGCAAGCATTAATTGCGGACCAGAGAAACCTTCGGCGCATTAACTCAATCTCGTTGAAGCATCGCAATAAACATCGAAATGGCAGGAAAGAGCGTTAACTACCAGACAGTTGTATCGCTTAAAATTACAGTTCTTGAACTTTATGTCCTCGACGGAAACGTTTCCAAGGCGAAGCTGAACAGAAGTGAAGAAGAACACGATAATTTGTTCGGCAATGTAAAGGACTCAGAGCGAAGTTTACGGTCCTTTCGGTTTAATTCGAGACGTGTGAGAGAGTTCCGTTTGGAGTCAGACGAGATCTCCGATCTATGAGGATGTTCGGAGTTGTCAGTTAACGATCCCGATAACGTAGAACTCTGCTCACTTATTCTTTATATGGCTGCGCAGTGCCGCGTTGATGCGTACAGGTATGCGTTATAAATAAATAAAGTACCTATCCAAGGAATATAGCAATAGGTGGCTGTCGATTTTATATTCGTTTACGTATTCCTTACCATTATCGAGTACTCCGAGAGTATAAGTTTGTCGCATGTTATAAGAGCATGGCGCAACTTACGTCAGTTATATTCCATGCAATTTATGGAAAAGGAAATTTATTTTGATAATAACAATAATACTTTATTTGGCTACTGGATTTATAATAGATTTTGGACAACTCAGCAATAATAATGTGAAAAGCACCGGAATCACTAAAATCATTAACACAGACAGGCGCACATTGTACATATAAAATTACACAATTGTCAAAGTACACAAATTGACGAACGGGAGTGATCTTTCCTTCCGATCCATCTCTTGGGGAATGTTTCGTTCAGGATATGACGAACAAAGCATTCTCCAACAAATTGTAGAATGTATTGGTTGTAAAAATTTTTATGATTTTCGATAATACTTATGTATTCATCACCAGATCGTTGCTCTTCTTCTTCTTCGTCGGTATTATCCGAAAAGAATTTCTTGGTCTTCGAATGAGCTTAAAATATGGACCGGAATTAAGAGTCAGCATGTAATACAAATGTTCATTGAGTTTATCTTGAATTAATTTTTTTGCATGACGATATATTTTAATACTTAATATCTTCGTTTCTTGTGCTTCTTCTGGGAGGTCATAAAGCCTCCTGAACTATGATGTCTCTGCGTATGTACAGAAAGCGCCATATAATACCAATTGTACAATAAGACATACTGTTGGCCTGTTTTTAGACGGTACTCCTCGCAAGACCGTTTAATTTGGTCTGTAGCTGTCGACAAAGCCGCCATCATTTGTGTTTTCAAAACCAGATCTTAGATTGTCTACTAGAAATCCCGTCTTTTATCGGAATTGCGTTTGCAAAAGTCGTTTTTGTTCCTCGATTATTTTCCTCTTATCTTTGGATACTTTCCTTGTTTTGAAATATGTTGCTTGGCCGGTCGTTTACGAAGAAACGCTTTGTCGGCCACGTATGAAATATGGGCGCTGCAAATATAACTCATACTTGTCAATGCGCTGCGGACTTTATCGTCAACCATTATTAAAGTCTAACAGTTGATTGACTTACATATTTACCATTAATACTACTTGTACCGCCTTTTGTTGTTAGCGCAGCTAGTCGCGTAAACAGTTCCCCAAATTCATTTTAACCTGAGTTGGCTTATTGAACGAGTTACTGACTAATTGCCATATCTCTAAAAAAATATATTAACCATTCATCTTGGTACTTAAAGACGTAAATGCTATCTTTCTAATACCTCTAAATACACTCATCTGTCCAAAGCGTATACAGCTTTCAAACTCATTTGTACTTTAAGTGAATTTCTAAACAGTTTTGTATACAATCCCGGCAAAATTATAATTTTTTTTAATTAGAATCGTATAATCTGAAAATACCTGTTTTATATCTCTTATTGGGATTATATAACATACAAAACTAATAATTAAAAAAAGTTTAAAACTTAATGCAGTTCCAAAAGCAGAAACTATCGCTATTGGTAAAAGGTGAAAGTTTCCAAGTTTTGCCGATTCTAAACTTCAGCGCACAGGTCGAAAATCCATATCATCTACGGGCTGGATGTATTGGAATACATAGACTCGATTCCCAAATTGAATATTCCAGGACGAGACTTTGGAAGGATCGAAAACATTGCTCGCTTGTCTGAGTTTGCGCTTGTGTGCGGTATTAGTTTCCCATAAATTCATTTTATATATAGATATATGTATATTTTTCTGTTGGATAAATACCTTTGAGTACGGTGGCGACCGTGGAAGGCAGCATTTGTATTTATTTTACATTCGTGCACGAATTGATATGTCACTCAATAGGCTACGTAAAATAATGCGGTGTTTCCGCATACATTAAGCTGAATATATTCTAATATAAGAATGTTATACGTATATTAGATATATACAATTTCAGTTTACGACAGTTGTAAAAGTTTATTGCATTATATTGTTGCCAAGTCATGTATGGTAATTCTGATTTAAATTTTATACGACGGTCGTTGACTGCATAATTCAATACACTCCGACCGAAACACATCCCTAATGGAGTGTCCCCAACAAACGTAGGAGCAAAACGTCGTTGAAGGTTCACGCTTCCAGACAATACGATCGCGTACGTTTTTGTAATAAATTCGTTTATGGCGTCTTCGTTAATGTAACAGCGACGGAATACAGCTACCTCGATAATGCCATTACTATATTACATCGTTACAACACCGAAAACTAATTTTAAGTTATCTCAAATATAAACACCCAATTAAAGAAATAATCACTCCGCGTTAGTTTCGTGAGTATTAGGTGGCCAAATTATAAATGCTTTCATCGTGCTGTACTTACTAACCCTATAGTTGCAAATATTTTCACATGATTGACGATGATTGCGCAAAATAAAGAACATGTGAATGCAATGTTTTATTGGGTTGAAGGGCACCCAGGCATTGAGTTTAACGAAAAAGTAGATAATTTTGCCAAGAGAACCTGTAGTTATAGTATTCTATATAAGCCTATCTTGACGAGTAGCGAATTTGCAAAACTAATAGATGATAGGGTAGGACATTATGCTTGGAAACATTCTTGGCATAAAGCGTGTACCATCAAAATGACACAAAATGAGGTAGCGTCTCTAGATTTTACCGTACTATAATTGCTCGTGCTAAATTCGGGCACGGCAAATACCCAGGACATTTGTATGGATTGGGCATGATAGAGTCTCAAGCTTGTCAATGTTCAATCAGTTGTCTCTAGAGTGATAAGGCGTTCACACATGCTTTTGTGGTTGGTGAAGAAATCACCGCTTTTATTTCCGGTATAGTTACAAAACAATGCCTCCCGGACTACGGTCAGGGGAAAAGAGTGATGAGCCAGTCATTGCTTTTTTGAGGAGTACAGAGGTATTACCTATATAGGAATGTACTGCGCCAACTACAAAATGCATCAAATGAAAATACATTCTTCGCTATATGAATATTTAAAAAATGTAAGCGATTTGAAGTACATCTTAATTCCGTTAAAGTAAGTAGTAAGTTTATTTTTTTATTAGCAAAAACCAAGTCTCAGAAAAATTCTGGTTTGAAAAAGGGCGAGAGGTACTTTTTAAGCTTTTGCAAATACAATGAAAGAAAACGTTGCAGCAAATCGTCCAATGTTCTTTTAAAATAATCGCCATTAAGATTTTTACACTTTTGCATGTGTTTTTCTCCTTCAAACAATCGATTGTTTAGCGTGCCATGTGAGAGCTGGCATTGTCATTATGAACGATGATCCGTTTAGTACGACACCTGTTACGATCTTCTATACGGATATTGAAGTTCACCTGTTGAATTTTTTGAACATTTCCCTTCACTAATAGATACGACCCTTTTTTGTGCTTGGGTCAAATTATGCGGAATCCACCGAAAACAGATTCTTTTTACACCTAAATATCCATGCAAAAGCATTGCAGGCTTCGATATGCCTCAAGATGCCTCTATCGGCGATTTTTTTCTTGAATAATAACCGAATTTGTTCGATCTTTAGGGAGTTAATCACTGACGGAAGCACGACCACGGCGTGTGTGTTTCAAGGTATTGTTGTTGTTAGGCCTTTACTAAAATCGTAGAAAATCATTCAATGAATACTGTCACGCGAAGTTTCCATTTTTTTTTACAAAATAATAAAAGTCAAATTTTACGAAAATAGTAACGTCAAATTTCAATAACGCCGTTTCTACACTCGTATCGCCAAAAATATGATCGTAAACTAGTAAATTAGTAATTTTTGAAAGTGAAAGGAATGCCATTAGTAGCGGCAAACAACTATGCGAATGTTTTCGGTGCAAAAGGCTCGGACCTATTGCTTTTCCTATACCAACGAGTGTTATAAATTTCATCACCGACGGAATGAAATTCTAAATGTCAACACTAACAGCGGCAACAACAGGAGCGTCGGCTCGAACACGCCCGCAATAAGAAAGTGGGATGGTAAATAATTTAGGGTTGGGCGGTAAATATTCTGAGGGCGATTCCGATTCTGAACAGTTTCCAACGTCGTTCGTCCCCTCGAACCCTCGTTTCCCATAATTAAGCGCGAGTTTAAGAGTCCGACGTGAATGTTTCCGAGCTGCAAATATAGAGAGACAAGCGAGATTACTACCAATAGGCGATCTTGAAGCATAGCCAAAAGATACGCGAGTTTGTTGAATACGAGTTGCTTTGGTAGTATTCATTTGTTTCACAACCCACTCTAATTTTTACGTTTAAAACTACTTTATGAATAATCTGCAATAATTACTTTTGAAATCGGATTTTTCACACTGATTAGACATTTCTTCACTATTTTCAAAGTAAGTGAGGTATAGGGGCGTGAGGGGCACATGTGGACTTACTTTTTCTGGGTACTACAGTTCTTTTGTTTCCAAGATATTTTGAGTTTTCTACTTATAATCATAACTAGTATAACACTTCTAATATGAAAAAAACTGAAATTTTTGTAATGGTAAACCATGTATTTTTGTGCCATTATTTGAAAGATAACAGTTGTCCATTTGTGTGACAATGGAAGGAGTGGAAGTGGTGTTATGACTGAAAGAAGGAACTAAATATAATGATATCGTAACACATAAATAGTTAAACTAATATGGAAAATTCCGAATTCAATAAACAAAGAAGTTCTGGCGTGTGCTGTCGTAGAAATTCAACGTCAAATTCACCTCCGTTTTCATACACTATTGCTAGCTGGAATACTTTGTTTTTTTAGTTCTAAATTTGACCACTATAAAGTATTCAACTGCGATTACTTGATCTTCTAAAATGTTATCATCGATATTCATTAGTTCATCATCTGCGGATACTAATAAATCTTCCTCTTCTGAAGAACTAGTCTCATCACTCCTTTAAATTAGAATTTCCTTAACAATGTCTTATTTCGTTTTTCTTGCTTGGAACAAATACCTCTCTTTAATTTTCTCGAATTCTGGTGTGCTAGAAAAAATGGAAGACTTTCCTTGTTTTCCCCTTTTCGCTCTTTTCGAGAAGGAGCTTTTGATAATCTGGGGTTAACGACCGATGTACTTGGTACTGCTAGATCTTCATTAATTTCTGATGCCAACGGAGGTGTATCCGTTACATAGAAACTTTGCAAGTCCTCACTTCATTAAAGAATAATTCATTTAGTGGCCATGTACCGCACTTATTAAAAGCTTTTGGCATATTGTTTGGCGCTTTTGACAAAGCTGGGATGTTGTAAATTGCAATTTGTTTGCCTGGATTCCTAGCCATGCGGTGTTTGAATGATACCCTCAGCATAGAATTGACTGGCGAGTAAACTCCAATATCTAAAGCTTGAAGCTTGTGGGAGTAGTGCGGAAGGAAAGAAAGTAAAGTTATGCAATTTTTTTTGACAAAAAGTAATTGATTCAAGCGAGATGTATTTCGTTGATAGTGTATGTTGCTTGAAAGAAACGAGTTGCGCCGTGCAGATTCATTTAGCCTGACCCAAAAACAATTGCAATTAAGTTAATACTGAAAACAATAGCCCTTCTTTCATTTATATTTTCTCAAATGATAGTTGGTAGGATTTCCGTGTAGTTCTAGCTTCGTACAATTTAATTTGTAATGCAACAAGATTACTTCGACGAAGATCGTATGCATTTCTTAATATAGGATTGAACACAACTTAATTCAATAACGTCATTGAACGTTTATTCACTTCCGAATACTTTGAATTTCTAATGAAGTACAACGCTTAAACTTACTTCTTATATATTTGAACCAATGAATGCCAATGCAGTGCATACAGTATCAACATTGTTTGTTGTACACGTCTCGCGAGCAAAGTACACGCCTTATCTTACGCCGATACACGAACCTGTTCATTTAAACTGTAATAAGTAAACGCCCACGCAGCGATAACTCATACCAGCCTAAGAAATGTAAATGTTTGGTGTGCGCGAAGCTCCGACAGCCAGTGGAAATCGCTTAAAATAGCGAACGTCGTGCCCTTTCGGGGTCAGGATGCGTAACCTCGGCGCACGATCGCCCCGTATGACTCTGCTTTACATATAAGAAGATCTCTTCCCATTTATTCCTCGTAGCCATACCTGGTATATTGTTTCGTGTCTATCGAAATGCCATTTTGATTAAATCATTTAAATAGGGAAGCTGCGTGAATCATTTTTTGCTATTGTATTAGTGCGCCATAATTTGCACTACTCTATGTGAAGGATATGCTTAAGGCAAAAATGTTGAAATTCTGTTAATTTTGATTCTACTTAGTAGTATTTTTCTAGATTAATCTACTTTTGTACAATTGTAGAATGAGTATCTAGACATTTATAAGCTGGCGATGGGAAAGAGAAAACGTACATGTATCGAAATACGGTCGCACCAACATCGTGTATCACAGGAGCAGGCACACAACATTCCTTAAATTTATTACCGGCGTTAAATCACGGAGAGGACAACAATACGTGGCACAATGCTCGGGAGTCCTGCGTACCTCGGACGCATTTGATAACGCGTCATGGTCTACGCGGAAGTACCGAAGAGATGTGGGACCCCGCGGTCTTCGAATACGCGTATTCCGTTAGTCTCCCCCATTGTTTTCCAAATTAATGCAATCGTTAGATAAAGGATTAGCATTTGGTGAGTGCCGTAGAACCAGGGGACTCATTCTACATAGCGTCCACACAATGCGTCAGAATAAATAGGTACATTCTCGTAAACAATATGTATGTATATCCACGCGTTGAAGGAATTTTTGTCACTCCTGACGTGTTAATTCACTTAAAACTCATGAGAGAAATATCTTTGAAACCAAAAAATATTTGGTAAAAGGCAATCATTGGAGGGTATTAATAGTTTTATTCAAGAGCTAAAATTTTATTCTATTCATCTACAGAAAAGTGTAACGTTCACGTAACAAAAAAAAAACTAGCATTTTTAGGGGTGGCTTTTCTAACCTGGCTTAAAATGCCTGGTTTAACTAATCGTCTATTAGGGCTAATGGGCGGTTAGTAGAAAAATCATCGTTCCGTGCAACCAAATACGACGATTTAGTAATTGACGTTTAAGCGTTCTGAAGAAACCGTTAGTAATTCTAACGTTAGCGCAACTGATCTTAAAGTACATGTCAACCAATTTCTCTTAATAACAACACCACCCCGCCATTTTGATTCCGCTCATATCTCAGTCCTCATTTCATAATTTGACACTGGGCACTTGCGAAGGCGAATAGTTTGTTTGTGGAATATTGGCGATTGGTTTAAAAGACCTTTTTGAGGTAAATATTACCTGCCTAGCTGTACACAGAAAATAGATAAAAGTGTGTGGTTGCAAAATGGACGAAGAAGGCGACAGGGGACATAGACCAACAAATTTCTCAGAAAGAGACGAAGTTATTGATACCTTTGGTAGAGAAAGACAGCGATATTATTGAGTATAAGAAATCGGATGGAGTTTCCAGAAAAAACAAAGAACAAGTCTGGGCAAAAAAGGCAATGGAGTATGCTTCATTATCTCAGATTTGCAGAAGTGTAACGGGGTTAAAAAATCAATATGGAAATATAAAAAGACAATAAAATTTCTATTATGTGAACTTCAAATCTATCTTAACATATCAAACGCGTTTTTCTAAAATATCATCACTTACAAATTGCCGCTTAACATAACCATTGCCGTTGTCTTCATCTCTGAATTCAATATTCGGTTCTTCAGCACCAGCAGCGTTATTTTCATCCTCTTAAAACTGAACAAGTCGTTTTGAAATAGCCTTATTGTGCCAAACAGCTGCGGTTACAAGTAATAAATAAGACTGAATTGGTTATCCAATGTCTTTCAATAATTTCCATCACCAATTTGTCCTATTTCTAATCTAGCCCTCAATCGAGAGTTACTAAAAATGTGTGTGTCATGTGTCGCACCAGGCCATCTGCACACGATGTCCATAATTTGTAGTTTGTGATTCCACGCCGCTTGCATATTGATAGAAAAATACATTTCTCGATTCCGAAAATTTTGGTCATTGTATCTTAATATGTTTACAGTCTATCGCTCCAAAAACTTTTGGAAACCTGGCAAAGCGATAATTCTTCTCGTAAAAGCCAACTTTTGAAGTTCGTTATTCTCTTTTACAAACTGAGGTGGTATCTTAGCTATTGCAGAGGAGACTCTGTTTATTATGTTGCAGACTGTGGTTTTTGAAATACTTCCAAGATCACCTACAGTTGCAAGCATTTCTCCAGTTGCAAAAAAGTTTAATGCAGCTAATAACTGCAGCACAGGTGACATTGCTTGGTTGTTGAAAAAAGTGCTAAAAATTAACTGTAATGGAAAAACATTTTTTAATCCGAAGTTATATTTATTGACAAGCACGTAATGTGCCCTATCCATTGCTAATACGAACATTTCTAACATGTATCATTTATCGGATGTTATTAACCGTTCAGCTGGAAAAGTTAGCTGATGCTGTATCAATTCCGATAACCCCGAATAGTGACTTTGCCCAATCGATACATATTGAAATATGTAGACCATTCTTCCACAAATTTTTCTTCTTCGTCAAATAAACCAAACATCCACTTCGATTTATTTGATGGAGAAGAACATTTGGAAATAAATATTTTGTTAAGGTTTGAACACTTTCCCGTGTTACAGTTGTACATTTTACATACTTCCAAATATTCTTCACGATTAGTTAGTTACCTACCATAATTATCTTTTAATGCACAAATTCTAATAAATGTTAAATGCCTCTTATTATAGACCGTGGAGACTTATCTATCCCGTGAATCAACCGAATGTGTTCAATAATTCATTTTTAACGTAATGCTAATGTAATTGTTGATATTATCTCCCCGAAAAGTGTACGTAACAGCCCGTAAATGACGTCCGGATTTATATATCATTCCGGGAAATCCCCTAAATTATAGCAGCACCAGATAATTACACGAGCGTTGCGTACGTACGCGCACGTACGTATGCGATGATGGTGGGCGGTAATATGCCACAGATATATGTTATTAACGAGTGTGCCACACGTGCTGATATAATTAGTTAATCCTCGCATATGGGTTTAGATTATATAGTTGCATACGTAGATGACTAATAGAAAAATTATACACTTCGGGTAAGTTAATTACGAGGTTCCTATACCATATATACGTGAATTTCGTAACTTCTGTAGTACACAGCCGAAAGTAGATTGAGGTTGTTCAAGTTTCCTTGAACAAATATAACTTCGCGCTTTAACCACTGAGCGTACTACAATCAATTGCGATTGATACTCTCTTTGATATTTGCCACAAGATTATATATATGCTATATCGTATCACCTTCGTTATTATCTTGAGAAACAGTTTTAGTATTTTACATATTTCTTACCACTTGGAGTCTTATGAATCGCCATTTGTCTCATCCCCAAGAAAGGGATGGTTCTTTCACTACCATTTCGCAAACTTATCATAAAGCTTCTAAGCCCTTACCCATTTATTCCTAACGCGCCGCGTTCTAAGGAAGAGAGTTTTGCGTACATAATTGGGAAATTGTCTAATGATTAGGAACATATAAAAGTTAAGTTTGGTTTGTTTACAGGTGACGCAAGAGCTACTTTTGTGAAACCTTAAGTTAGATTTGATGAAGTATAGAAGCATTCTCATTTTGCACCTCTGTTTGTTAATTGCACGTCTTTAATTTTAGTCGTTTTGTTAGGTTATTCTTTTCTATTTTGCTTGATTTTAAGTATGCAATTATTGCATATGGTGGTTTGTCTGTCTGGATGGAGACTTCTTAATTACAATTCTAATAAATTTGGTTTTCTGACATCTCGTATGGAATTGTGAACAATAACCCTCTTCCCAGTACTTATTTAGCTAGGTATATGATAAAGGATTAAGTGAAAGAATGTCAAACTTGAAGAAAAATAATTTAAAAAGTACATAGTAGTAGTAAGTAATATACAATTCCAGTTCCTAAACTTCTATTTAAGAAAAGACGTTATTCTTTTTTTATCAGTCAAACATTTGATATTATTAATTAATTATGGAAAATTATATCAGGTAAATGTCTGGCTCTGGACCTTCTTCAACTGTTGATTGATGCGAATTTATTTTCGATGAGTTTCCCGTAAGTTTCGGGAGCTATTTCGGCTATAACTTGGTAGATGTTACTTTTAGGTTCTCGAACGTTGCAGCTTTGTAAAGATGGACGCGGCTCTATTAAATCGCATAATCTTGGCGGCCAATTGACGTTACCGCTACCTGAAATAATGCTACTTCTGATTTTTTTACGCAAAACATCTAACGTTGAACGTGATGTGTGGCAAGTTGCGTCGTCGTGTTAAAACCACAACATTAATATATTCGATTTCATGCCAAAAATAATCGTTAGCATGCATCTGTAGCGCTCACACACAGCGCTTGACTGTTACTATCTGACCTTCATAATTTTGCAAGGTCCAATTATGCCGCTTGAACCGTGCGCACCACACCGTTACTTTTTGGCAATGCTGTCTGGTGTATCACGTGAGGATTTTCCTGACACCATATTCAGTAATTTCGTTCATTAACATACCCAGAGAGTTGGAAATGTGCGTTATCAGAGAAACGTCAGCATCAACTTCTTGCTGCTCTAAAACCTAATCTGCGTAAATTCTTCGCTGTCTATAATCTTTGCGTTTCAGTTCTTGTGTTAACTAAATTTTGTACGGGTGTAGGTACAAGTCCTTATGCAAATTCCCTAAAGGGAGCCGTAAGAAAGGCTCAAAGTGTGCGAACGGTGATGAATCGATAGTTCCCGGTTTTCAGCAGTATTCTTAGATGAAAGTGCGCCACGATGATGCACAAGGCTGACCCCCCCTCCAATGCTTCCTGTTTTTTTCTAATTTTTTCATTACGTTGCGAATTGTTAGCTCAGTAGGATGATTAAATTGTCCATAATCTTCCCGCAAATATCGAGACACAGTTCGTACGGAATTATTGCTGTAGAACAACTGAGCAATTTTAACGCATTGAGCGGTTGCTAAGCCCAAATTATTATTATTATTTCTAGTTGAGTATGACGAACAGTTGGTTCCGTTGTACGTGACCTTATGTAATTAGCTGCAGTCTTTAAATAAAAATCAAGCTAAATAGTGTACCTTGGCGAATATTTACAATGTAAAGCGTAAAGGTTACAAGATGCAACTTGGTAAGCTATTAATCAGGGTGTGTTATCAACGTGATAGCGCTGCATACACATACCTAGTATCATCCCGTAAATAACTAATAACGCGACGGAATTGTAGTTGTTACGACCAATTACCACCTGCTTAACTTCCGTAATAGGGTTCACAACGTTAATGATATCTACGGCATAGGAAGGGTACTCTTTGCTTCGGTGTCACTTTCCTCATTTTCCCTTATATAGCAGTTCTTTCAATTACCGAGATTGTTTCCATCCGCCCGGCGGTCCCCGAGCTAGATATAATAAAAATGCTGCTCCGCGCCAGCAACGTCAATATTAATATTTTAGCAGGGCTTTTTCTTGTCGGCCGCTTCCGCGCTTACGCTAGTTAGACTGCTAACGGTTTCCACTGCATTCTTTTTTCGCGCTCCGCTACGCCTCCCTTTGACATTTCGAAGCAGCTCGAAGCGCAGCTATCATGAACAGCTCTTTCTCTTGCGTCACAACGCGCATTTACTTCTGGAAATTTGTTTTAGGCATCTGAACTTATGCTTCGCTCTGGAAATGCAAGGCACCGATTCTAACAGAGGAATTTTTGTAGAAATTCAAAAGCATGCATTTTGTTATTTATTTTTGTGTAATTTTGACGCCCATTGTTTTGTATATAGGGATAATATAAATAGGGAATAATTCGGTGCTTAAAAAGTCTACCTATACGCAGACTGCATGGTACACAATACAATTTCTAATCTTAAATTGAAGAAATAGTACCGGGGCAAGTGGCAACTGTTGTCTTTACAACCAGTTCGAGCGTCCACGTTCCATTCGCAAAACAAGCATTTCTACTGCTTACTTCAGTTATCTTCCTAGTTGAAACCTCGATAAAGCTAATCCTAAGGAGGCTTTTCAGTTCATTCATACAAAAAAAAGGAACTACACGTCCTATTCCGCAATGATATCTGTGTCGACTCTTCTCAAGAAATAGTTGATGCTTTTGCCGAGAGGTTTCCCTTTGTATACATCGACGGGATAGATTTCCTTGAAACGTTTGACCATTACAATTCCTTTGCTCTGCTGAAATTTCAACAACGCGACATTGGCGGTGATGATTTAACATCAAGTTTTCTGATAGAGTTCTCGCAAAGCCGTCGGCTATAATTGCTAACTTAACGATAATTACTTCTTCCTTCCGCATACAATGGAAACGCGCCAGTCTTTAAAAAGGAATATTAAGACTGCAGGCGGATTTACTAAACATAAATCATTTCGTATACAATCTAGAGCAAAACTGAAATTTATGTTATTCTTTGAGGATGCTTTAAAATTGCAGTAAAATATAGCTAACGATGTGTGCAACAACATTTCCTGGGACAATACATACTTTTATACTAGCGAAATGAGGCAAGAGTGTTTACACATTTCGAACAGAAAGAATTGAACCAAGGCGACTGCAGTGATTGTATTCGTTCTATCACGGACTAAGTGTCTTGAATAGAAACTACAATATTCCACATGCTCGTTTTTATGAATCCTCCAGTATCTGTATACACAAAGTTACAGTTTTCTTGTTCGTGTAAAAGTACAAACAGATAAAGAACGATGCTTAGCTGTCAAGAACATCTTTTACACGTCTAGACATGAGTAGAAAATAACGTTCTCACATCAGACAAGGTTTTATTTTTCGGCAATATTTGCTGTTGCTATTGTATCCTGGTGTAGTTTTGGAGAAATGTATATAAGAATAGAGGCATTATTATATGTTAGCTCCTTTCAAAGTTACTGTGGGTGTCTGTCGTATTCTACTGAAGGATAAATGTGCGGGTATAATATCTACATACTTTGTGATTTGGGATTTATAGATTTCAAGGGGTTATAAACAAAGGAATAAATTCTTGGAGGCAGCTAAAGGATATCGAAAAGTTCGTAGATAGCACATACGATATACGGAGACTACTAACCTTATGGAATTGTGAAATTGCGCTCATTATGTACGAAGCTACAACATCCTAACATAATAGACGTTATAGAGTATCTTTCAAATATACGGGGCTTAATTACCCATGAATTTAGAATAATTATGGATATAACGTTACCCATAGCACTCGCTTCTGTATCCCTACTAATCCTACTCACTAACAAAAAGTTGTAGAAAAAATCGGCCACGGGGGCAACCTCATAGGTTTAGAGATGGGGCACCACGCAGAGCACAAATTCTTAGAAATAGAGGAGCCAGATTAAGAGCTCACGCTGTACATCAGCAAGAGCAGTAAACAGATGATGGAAATGAAGCACCAAATGACGAAGAACAAAATATTGAAGTTCCAGGTAGCAAAATTGGGACTAAAAAAAGAGCAAAACTAGAAGCCAAAGCTGAAAAGAAAGCTAAAAGGGAAGCTGCAGAGCAATTGATCTAAGAACAAAAGAAAAAAGAGGAACAATTAATGCAGCAAAGGCGTAAGCAAGAAGAAGAAGGGAAAAGTCTAGAGGAAGAAGAAAGGCGGCCTAGGGAAGAGAAGGAAAAACTGGAATATGAAGAATATTTGAAAATGAAAGAAGCCTTTAGCATTGAGCAGGAATGTTTTGAAGATGGCGATCCTGAGGATGAGCAAAATTTACTGCAAGAATTTGTTAAATATAAAAAACACACAAAGTTGTCATTATAGAAGATTTAGTTGCAAAATTCTTAACTTAAAACCCAATCTGCTATAGACAGAATTAAAGATCTACAAGCTGCTGAAATTTTAACAGGATGATCGTGGAAAATTTATATATGTTTCACAGGAAGAAATAGAAGCTGTTGCCAAATTCATAAAACAAAGAGGAAGAGTTTCAATTTCGGAATTAGCTGAAAATAGCAATCAAGTTATTAATTTAACAGCTGTTGTAAATTAAGATGTAATTATAGCAAATAAATAAATACTGTAGGAAATATGTCTGCTTTTAGCGACACCGATATTGAGAAATTTGTACTGCTCCAAAGGGACGCATTTCGTGTAAAATGCCGTAAGTTCGTGTTTGATTTTTCTTTTTTGTTTTTTCCAGATTTTCGTTTGTAACGTTATGTTGTAGTACTTGTAGTATTGTATTGCAAAACAATTGTTTCACTGTAAGAACGTTCTCTAATTCTAATTAAGATCCACCGCTTTGTAAATTATTGCCTCTTCATTCTTTCAATAGTCTCAATAATGTAGTAGTAAGTTGAAGGGAGGAATTATGCACTTTGTTTACCACAGTTTGTAATTCTTTGACGAAATTGCTTGTTGCTTAAATTATATTAACGTTATATTTTGAGTTCATGTCCATAGTATGCACAAAAATATATTTTCAGTAAGCTGAGAATGTAATCAATAATTGAAACGTAATTTTTCTTTAATGAAACTGAGTTATTTAGCGCTATTCCTTCTATTAATATGGCAGTTATTTTTTTGATCGTCTCAATCAAACATAAAAAATGAAAGAAATTTTATATTTTAAATAAAGCTAAAACGAAAAGTTATTAATTTACACTTTATTTTAAAACTACTCAAATGTATATTTTCAGTACATTATGGTACTACAAATATCTGAATACCAAAACACTTATTGCTTCTAGTATTACTTAAAAATACTATTAATTACTTAGAACAAGCATATAACATACATGTATCAAACAAAAACCGAAAAATAGAAAATATATTTTGGCAGCCTACAAGAACGAACAACTAAGCAAAAGTAATTTAGTACAGAAACAATGCGGAAGATATAATTTCAAGGCCGAAAGGAACATTAGTAGTAGAGGGGTGCGTGGTATTTAAAATTCCAGATTTTATACATTTTTCATTTGGAGCCTCAGGCCGGCTGTTAAATGACGCAGATAATTTCCAGCGCTGAGTAGAGCAGGCCTCCGCTCCGTCATTAATTCGTGAACTGCGTGACGCAATAGGGGGACTCCATTAACATTTTTTCGTGTCATTTATCCTTTTCTTGTGGGTAATTTTAGATAATTCGGTATTTTCGTATTCAACCCTAATGACAGACAGAACCGGGTGACTTTCAAAAATTAATTCTATTATGCGGAGTTTACAGAATACCCATTAATCAACGACTGAAAGTGTAACTGTGACTGTTCCAATTAGCGGGACATCTTTCAGAGTTGGATTTATAGAAGACTCCGAATAAAATCGGGCATACTTCAGAAGCAAAAAAAACGTTTCCTCTCTCTCGCAACGTGCCTTCTTCAAAATTTGCTATTTTTAATGTTTACTGCAGGAAGTTTTGGTCGGAAGGATGTTGTGGAAAATCGATGGAAAGTGTTTGGTTTAGGAAAACAAAACTTTTCCTGAAACATTGTGTTTAGAGTTATATGTAACGTGTTTTTTGTTGATGTTTTTTGTTGTGTTATTTCATTAGATTATTTGAAGAAATTTGTTTAAAGGAGAAGTGTAGACAGGATAATAATCTTTAGATGCGTAAAAGTCGGAAGGTTCAGAAATAATTGAGGAAAACTCTAGCGTGCTTCAGTTTATAGTTTAGAAGTGAAGACCGATTAAAGCGGGATGGAGCCGCACGTACAGAACAATCGAACAAAGCCAAATAGAACTGAATTGAAGCGAACGAAACTGATAAATTCCCTTGCTAGCAACATTTAATAAAAATGATACACCTTCAGTTTTATAGTTCAATTTTTTTCATACATAGTTGTCTTATTTTTCTTAACCGAAATAATTATTTCCCTTTTTTTAGAACTAGGGTGTTTTTAAAGTTACCAATAGCACGTTTTCACGTGTAAATAAAAATAATATAATCTCAACTTCGTCGTTGTATATTACACGTTTGTGCCAGTTGAATTAAACATTAATGAAATTAAAGGTTTAAAGAATAAAATTGCATATTCTGCTTGCGCATGCAACCAATTACCGGGTTACCCCATTAAATTGTTAATAGAACAACCATGTTAATTTATTGTAATGGTACAAATGCTATATGAGCCAAAATCAACATCTAGCATATATGTGCACATGAGCGGTATATTTTAGGATAATTACAAATTCATACAATCGCGTGATACACAGCCATTTATCAAGTTTCCTATTGCAATGGCGAACGAATTATCCACTCCAAAGGAGTCGTAATTGACTCCGACTTCGCTAAATCGCAACCCTCGAAAACAACGAAACCCTTATGGAATAATGGTAACAGGTATAGTACAATTGCTGTTGGAAAAGCGAATGATGTAACTGAATATGTAATTATACTTTTGCGTATACGTACAATTGGAGGCGTAAATGCCTCATTTCTCGTATAACATTTTCTCATTAATTATATATTAACTTGCTAGAAATTGCATTCGAGCAATGGTACCGCGCGCGTAAAATTACTTTTAACAGGCACCGGGAGCTACGTATCCATGCGATATGCCGAATTTACAAATTACTGCATTTATGGTACTGTTCCTGTTTAGCAATCGATTTAACTTTAGTACTTTTCAATATTATGCCGGGTGCACAGATTGATAAATAAAATATAAACTGTCCTTTGAAAAAAGAGAAATAAAATAATCGAATGAGTACACATCAAAAGGACAAGTTTTGAAAAGACATTTACACGCTGTCATATCGAAATTAATGAATCTGTTTGTGTGTATATCACATCAGTCGCGAGCTAGCCTCACCAGATAGACAAAATTTGCAAAAATCCAAACAAACTAGAAACCTTTTGATCTTTTCCGATCGGAAACGGGACATTGCACGTTCGTCGAAAACTGACCTTTTTAGAGATTGGAGTTTATTAATTAAATGTGTGAGAGGATAAACTACGATGTGTTTAATAAATGTCAAAATTTTTGTATTTATACCATATAATACGTACAGTGGTGTTTTTAGTTTCTGTTCTTCATTTTTATGTATGTTAATAATTTAATTCGAATCGACAAGCTACGTGCATAATATGCTACCTACCGTATTCAAGGTATGAAATTCGAGGTCGTCTATACAGTCCTATAAAGAAATCGTATGTTATTGGAAAGGAAATTGTGAAAAATTATTCCATTGGTTGAGCCCGATAAAATCATCTTGCTTCATGTCAATCTGGGCCTTACGAAGAACTTTGTGAAAGCTTTGGATAAAGCAGGTTAGACTTTCAATCAGTTGAAAGAAATGCTTCCCAAATTGAGTGAAGCAAAGTTGAACCACAAATGAGAAAATTGTCGAAACGTCCAATTTTTGATACCAAACTCACAAATATCGAATTAGCTGCCTGGTTCCCTTTCAAAGCAATTGCGAAGGACTTTCTGGGCAATAAAAGAGATCTTGTGAATGATCTGTTAAACAGCTACAATAGGATGGAGTGGAGAATTTAGCACCTTGATTTCTTCCCGGCAAACTTGGGAGCGGTAAGCGATGAGCAGGTTGTACGCTTTCACAAAGACATCCATACGATGAAACACGGTTATTGAGGTCGCTGGAATTCTTCCATGGAGAGCATCGTTATCACACTTTTCGAATACCAAAGAAGATTGAAGTTCCATTGGCATCATGTCCATATACGTCCAAACTCAAAACAAAATTGAGTTCTAAAGTTCTGAACATGTATTTTAATTCTGTAAAGAACTGATGTTACCAGTGAATTCAGCACCCGCAAAATTAAGCAAATCCACCCAATTATAAACCAGACGCAGAAAAAACAATTGTTGACTAGAGTAATTGGACGTTACGTAAATATGTAAATAAAATATAATACGCACTCCCACTTTCGCCTATAATAATCCTTGAGCTTCAACTTAGTTATTAGAACTGAATGAAACCATGGCGGGTAATTTCTCTTTACGTTAACGCGGTGTGACACAGATTGCCTCAATGTCCCTGCAAAACTCGCTAATTTACACATTTACATCACTGTGACTATCAATGAAACTTCAATTAATATTCAGAAGGTCATCGTACATTGTACAATGTTAGATTTACGAAAATGAAACCTCAAATTGTTAGCAGAAGGGAATGGAGACAAATAATTCTTTATAGTGTCGCCGCCATGTTGAACGTAATTTGCACCCTTCTAGGTCGTTATATGACACAGGCAATAGTGAAGTCTAATATGTTGCTTACGTCTTTTCAGTCATTCCTAATCTAGCAGACGTTCTTGAAATTCTATTTCGTACATTCACTTCCTATAAACCGACGGGATCTCGATTAAGAAATTGCAAATTTATTCCAAAACATAGAAATAAACTACAACACACCGTCTTGAGACTCGCCAGGTAGGTACTTATAGTACCCAACTTTACTTTTCACATTTTCCACGCTTAATTGCATTCCTTATCTCGAAGCGACGAGATTGATAAAATTTGCTCCCGTCGCGCGGGCAGAAGCGTCGCGTCGGCCGCCGTTGGTTTGAAGCACCTCTTTCGCTTCAGATATTTTTTATCGTCTACCTCCTCGTATACCCGCATATACCGTTTCAACGGCGGAAAATAGAATTTCAATTATTATAATCAAGTACCTGTCAGTAGGCACCTTTCTCCTTCTCTTCCTATATCTTCCCTATCCTGCCCTTTCGTTCTTGTAGTAGTCGGCGCTGTAGTGAATTGGAAATCGAGTTGTTACGTTCAGTGAGAGATTCTAGATGGGGTGATTAAATCTTCGCTTAATTTAATACTCTAGAGCCTCCCGTCTATTCTGTTGGATCAGCTTTATGCAGCCAGATGTAGCGATATAACACGTACAACTGTAGCATCGCTACGTACACACGCTTCATAATAGACTAGCTTATTAGCTAATGCACAGCAATGACTTCTATTGCGTTTACTTCGGTTTTTTCGACTTGCAATTTCCGCTGATTGCTGTTTGTGAAACGGATGTGAAAATGCACTAATTAGCATCAGAAGGAGGAATTCGCTTTAGTCAAAGAAGCATTTTTTAGTACGATATTCAAATTCAAGGATTATAGATGCTGATTGGAAAGCGTTAATTAGAATTTTCGAATAGCCTCTGGGTGTATTACACCGTATCTATATAGTTAAGTCAATTCATGCACGATAAGAATATAAACCAGTGCAATGTCTGCGCCGTATAATTTAATTAACGATTTAAAAAAAGAACTATATTACAATAGTATATTAATATGAAGAAAGCTTTCGACGCCGTATACAAAGATAAACTAATAGAAAAACTCAAATGATACGGATTTGAAGGAAAAGAACATCTTGAGCGAACCTGTGTTCTGAATATGGAATACCCCAATGTTAAAACCTACACCTGGTACGTAAACGATTTATTGGAACAACCTTTCCAAAAACCAAAAAGAATGGTGGTAGGCAACAGTTAGCACGGTAACTCAACGTGTAAACTACGCCAGAGGCGAAGCTAACTAAACAAGAATTG
>LR737394.1:6916403-7034096 GCA_902655005.2 Marronus borbonicus | reverse complement strand
CCATGCCAGAGGTGGTTCACATGCTGGGTTACCATGATCGATCGCTAAATATTTTATTAATTTTTTGTAAACCGGGAGTTACTGAGTAATAGTTTTAGAACCGTTTGGAATTGAAAGGAAATGGTCGCTCTTCTAGAGCTTAACATTAAGGTAACTAATAAAGACAAAAATAAAGCAGTGCATCGTATTGATCGTTTCGATTTGGCTAATTGGATTTGTAGTTGTGATGTAAGTAGTGCATATTCATGCTTTGCGTCCACTACATTCTAGAACTATTCCAAAAGTCTATAGGAGTTAAGACAAACGTTTACCTTTCTGGCCTTACGATCACCAGCCGTATGAAGAAGTCAAACAAATTTACGCGCTAACACAACTCTGAGCATAAGTTACGACGTTTCAGGTTTTAAAATATCATCTTCCAATGATCTCTTGAGACTTGTACAAAAATCACCGCTCGCAGCGTAGTAATCGCTGTATTTCAGTTAGAGTTTGTTTCACTAGATGATTATAGCTATTTCGGTATTACATATACATATATACAATCTAATTAACGATTCATTTCTGCAGAGGCTCCGCAGTCATAGGCTACTCACATTTTGCCGCGGACCAATTAAGTTTTTCAATCCATCTAGAATCAAATTGCGGCCAATAACGATAGTTCTGCGGATTCTATCGTAATCTATTAATAAACCTTTGTATATTTATGATCAATTTCCATCTAAAAATGCAATTAGCAGTAAATGTACCGATTTTACGCGGCGCTAATGGTTCAATCAGAACTTAATTGAACATTCTGTATAGTTCAGTTATTTCCCGTTGTCGGTACATATAATTCGATGTGCAGTCGCTTTCATCATCAATTTGTGTCAAATTGGAACGCGGTAGGCATTCATGGTGAATGACCTATATAAATCAAATAAAGGGGGAACGTAGATGGTTCCTACGTATTTTAGGTTAATCATTGCTTGTAAGTACTGAAATGCTTGTTGAGAATTTATTAGTGTAGAAAGCTTATTAGTCAAAAATAAAGTATTTGGCAAGGAGGTATAATATCCGTCTTTATTTCTCACACTTCTATGAAAAAAAAAGAATATTTTCGTGCAAATCGTTTTGTGCTTTTGAAACACTTTCAGAAATGGTTCTTCCACTCTGAAGTTAGTATTTCCAAAACATGGTTTTTGATGGCATTTATTATTTGAAATTCTCGAACAAAAAGATGTTATTAGGCGAAAAATCAGGCCATGTGTCATGATGAAGTATAATGCAACGTTGTTGATTGTTTTTTTCTAGTTTCATCGATGATTTCTGGCAAACAAATTGTTGTATACCATTCAGTATTAACTGCTCTTTGATTCTCCAAGGCCATGCTTGCGATTTATCCAGTGCAATGAAAGAAATAGGAGCTCATTTTCCTGAAAGTGCTTTGTGAACGAACGATTTCTGTTGGATTCGATTCATTTTGGAACACCTAATAATTGACTATTTTTAGTGTAGTAGATTAGTTTCCGGCTCGTAAGGATATATCTGTCACCATTACGCCAATTGACTCGAGCCTCTTTTGTACTTGGGTCAAATTATGCGCAATCCATCGGGAACATAAAGAAGATATTACTTCACTTATTGTTAGTATTTACATGTTTAATACTAAGAATGCAATAATCTGGGTTTGCTAAAATGGAGAGATGTGCGGAAGTAACCTCCATAGCATAGTTTAGTAACTCTTTCGATGGTACAAACTTCATATTATAAACGTACTATCATTGCAATTCGCCAACCAACATTTTATTAGAACAGAAGGGTAATACCAAGCGAAATAATATTGATTTCCTATGTGTAGGTGTAAACTCCCTGCAGAGCGCAGCAGTTTAATTTGTTCATTTAAATAAGTGAACAGTAAACTGCGTATGGGATATTATTTCTATTATTTCAATCCATAAATCCGGCAATGTTCACGAAATCCTTGAAAAATTACATTTTAGAAAGGAGAAAGAAAGGATAAAAATCAGCTTTGGTCCTAGGAGCTGTATTTTCAAAAATTAACAACTTCCCGAACAAACCAAAAAGTAAAATTTCCAGCATAAATTAAGAATTATAATGGAATTCTCTACTAGAAATGATTATAAAAAGCACCCACTTAAGGGTAATGGGGGAATAGAAAACTTTAATCCAGAGGTTTTCGCTTACTTGCCTCTATCCTCTCTCCGTTCCTCCGTTCAGTAAATCTAGTCTACCTCTCTTTCTCGCTGGCGCTGCGGAAAGTTTTAACTTTTTAAGCCTTGTAAATGAATTACAAAATTTCTTAAGCAAGAGTCGATAAAGGCAAACTCGATTAATAGTTAAATAAATGAAACAGTTTCCGTTGTTCTACCTATCTATATACAAAAGTTCTTCATCCTGGAAGCTTTCACTTACGTCGTCCTTAACAACCCTCCCGGAAAACATTTTAAATAATAGAACAAAAACTTTGCTCTTGGCGGATGGCACATTAAAAGATGGATGGTAAATCCAATTTAAAATTGAACGGTACGTTACAGTTATTTTCACAGAGGAAACGGGATGGAGACCTTTCTGTCTTGGTTAGAGCTCTTACAAAAGTGTCGTTAAAGAACTTGAAGGAAAAAACAAAAAAGATTACAGAAAATATTATAATGGACACATTCTATCAACATCCATTATCCTTTAGCTTTTATAACCTCGGAACTGTTTAATAATTTAAAATTTTATTATGGGTTATACACTAAGCGTTTTAGTTCGAAATGCATTTGCCTTTACAGATTTTTTTTCTCTTTTGCTGTGAAATCAGGAAAGTTAAAAGCAGTTTTAAGTTATTTATTACGAAAGCTCTTATATTTAAATTGCATTTAAAATCTGCTTTATCTAATAATGGGCGGTCCAATAAGAGCGTGATATTCATTAATAATAAGATATATTTTTTTTGAAAAGCTATGGTATTTTCATTCGAGCTTAAGTTCAACACAGAAACAAATGAGTCAACAAATGGTTGCCACGACTATGCTGGTACACTCTTCTTCTAGTGTAATTTTCGATAGCACACGCGCATACTTGTTACTTAATTTCACCGATGACGCGTCGAACTCCGTTTTCCGTTCCGAAGTTTGCGAAACGTGCACAATACAACAAATTTTGTTGCATCATCAACTATTGTTGGATAATTGGAGCATGAGTGCGACCTAAAAATAACTCACAGATCGCATGTCATGAGAAGACACGATCTTGGTGAGATAACAAGGTCCGGAAATCTACCATGCAACAACTGCATTGTTTCTTGTGCTGTGTGGGTCGCCATGGAACCATATATCGTCCAGATTCAAATCAACCAATGCAAACCACAAGAATTCCTTTCGTTCCTCGAAGAAATGTGACCCAAAAACTCCACCATTCCCAATTTTACACCAAAGGGTCACTTTTGGGTGTACATTTTTTTCGCATTAACTCGCTGAGGATTCTCAGTAATCCAGAGACGACAGGTGTGGGTGTTCACGTACCCATCCAAATGAAAATACGTTCGCCATTAAGCAGGATCTTTGTTGAAAAATCGGCGTCCTTGATTTTGCAGCACTCAGATGAAGGTTTTTGGATACACTTGCGCCACTGAGGCGATATTTTCGATAGACCGTCCCGGTCGGCCAGGAATGGCTGTCTTTTTGTTGATGATCAGTTTCTTCAAGTTCGCTTAACCGTCGAACCGTTTGGTATTACCAAAACTTGGGGAACTTTCTGTATTTCAAATAAATTTAAACAAACGTGTAATGCTGTATTTTTCATAATGTAGAGATTCGTTTAATAACGTAATAATTGCACTTTTTTCAAAAGTAGTTTCCGTACTGTATCTGCAACGCAACGTAGCATACCAGCAATTCACACAGATCAGTTATAAATACTTCTACATGTCTAGTTTGTATATGAAGATATCATTGTATGTGTACAGCACATGAGGGAGTTGACAGCAGGATTTTAAATGCATTAGCATTTTAATCACGAGGGCTCTAGTCCACTCGTCATTTTCCACCGCGTAGGATAGGTTACTGCACCAGTTTGGGGAGGAAATGAAAAGGAATAAATGTGACGTTGCTCGACGCGCACCCCTAAACTGAAAAGCAGAGTAAGAGGAGCAGAGAGGATACAATCTAGGGGGAAAGAACAAGTTAAAACTATTACCCATCATCTACCAAATTTGTGAAGTTGTCGGCGGTACGACATCAATCAGGTGTTGATGACGTTTGCAGTCAAGGGCAAGGCTTTGCTTTCCTCAACGCCGCTGGATAAGCGTAGAAGGCGCGCAAATCTTCTAATCAACGCCGCCTTTATCCTCGCATTTTTAACGTGATCGGTTGATCCGGGACAAGATGATGAAGGATCCGACAGTAGGAGGACGAGAAAATGTTATACGTTGGACGGTATGCAGTGTAGGGTATACAGTATGCGTGCGAATCTATATGCATTATACGAGCGAGGTCCCTAATCGAATCTTGGTGCCTTAACGGTTCGCCGCGCGCACGCATTTTCCTAAATATCGACTAGATTATTGCAGCGTATCTGATACGTCCAATCTTCACGAGCGCGTAGATGAAATTATGGCTCATTCATGCACGGAATAGCCTATTACTTCCCGTGTACTATACGGATGCAATTATTATGTCATATACTGGCCCGTCTATTTCAGGAATAATTTATATCTGTTGTGATGAGAGGAAAAATTTAGTAAAAGTACTTGATTAATTTAATTAATTGATTTTAATTTTATGGTTCGTGAGAATTGGAAGTATTTGTTGCTCCTAAAATTATTAATTTGCTTTTAAAGGATTTAACACTTTCAGAGTCATCTTGCTATCAACCTGTTGGTTTTCTTTTAGCTCCATTTGATGTAAGTTTCTTTTTTCGCCAACATTCTTTTTAACTTAGTTCCTACTATTGTATCTGACAACTTCCATTTAATTTCTTACACACCTAAGATGGAAGTAGATAAAAAGAAACGTGGATGTTACTGTATTCAATTAAATTGAACGATTGGAGAGTGAAACCCTGGTAAATACTAATGTACACAATTGCAATTTTGTAGAAGCCCTAAATCCTACACTTAGCAGCAGTATCCAAATACACTCAAAGCCCACAAATTGCCACGATTTTAAAGAAAATTCCTAGCAAGCTGACCAAGTACCCAAGTACCTACTTATAGCCAAAATTAATAAGCCAGCGTCAGTAATGCACCAGAATTTTCGCAAGGATAGAAGAAATAATAAATAATGACAAAAAGAATGAAAATGGGTGATAAATATCGATGTATATTAAATTAATTAGAAAATATATTGATAAGAACCTAAGCGGATTTATTTACTTATTTATTTATTTAATATCTTGAAAATTCAACAAATGATCACTTACAGGACAACCTACAGACTAATGAACCTTAGGGAGCCCAAGCCATAGTGTAGATACAAGTATTCCTACTGATTCTATGTGCATGCAAAAGGTGCACAACAAATCGCTACGTTACATATAAACTAAGCAACATGCAACGAATGTCTTCAATGTTTAATTAGTTCAAATAATAATAGAGATAAATAGCCTCTAAGGTATAAAAGCTGAATCTGTTTAATGTGGCTTAATGTGGCTAGCCCTAGGAGCCTTGATAGTTGCAGATAAGGAGGTATCGTTCAGAATACTCTCCGGTTATTTTGAGGCTTAAATATTTCAGGATACGTTCAACTTCTAGGTGCTGATAAATCTAGTAAGGAAGCCAAACAACAGATGCATGCTCCAGTCGACTTCGCACCACCGTGCAATATAAGATCTTGATTGCAGCGTTGTCCGTAAAGCTACGACAAGATCTAATAACAAATCCAAGAAAGGAAAGGTGACGCCGCTTCAAGATTCTTGATTGTAGAAATTCTTGAAATTGATTGGGGTCCAACAGTATAGTCGCAGTGAATAGGAGTGGTATATTTGAAGTATGCATCAGGTGGCGCAACCAGTATTAAATCTGAATCAATATTTATGTTTCGCACTAAATAAAATACAACCATTATAAACTCTTGCTAGTGTTAAGTTAACAGTAATTTTACTTAGTAGAAATGTCTTTCGGGTGATGTCGTGTAGTTGATATTTTACTTGACGTTTCGCTGACTATCCTGTCAGCTTCTTCAGAAGATTTCTAAAGACTTTATTTATTTAATTTTTATTATTATTATTATTTTTATTTATTAATTAATTTTTTTATTTATTAATTTAATTATTTCAACAGTAATTTTACTTGTACCGGTCCTTTTGAAACTTCTACTGAAAGCATTTCTAATTTTAATTGAACACCTCCAACGCTATGTTAAAGAACAGATTTAAGAACAGACGTGTATTTTGTTTTAGATCAGCAAATACCTCAAAATAATTTCATTTTCAAGTAACTACTAAAACTTTTAAAGCAATACATCTGTGTGTTTATTAACCCCTTCGTAATGTTCGCCAAGCGCTTAATAGTTCATTGGCATGAAATAGTAATATTGTTGTTTAGAAACTAAACATTGTTCAATGAAATTAAGTAGGTTAACATTTTCAGCATGTTAATAATTAAAATGTGTTGTTGATAAGTAATTAAAACTGGGCCGCATTATCCTTTTCCCAGTGTAGGGTATTGATAGTCGCAGTTCCTGGTGAGATACCCTGTATGCTAAAGCCATAAAGATATTGCGGATAAACAATACTGATAAAAACACCTATTAAATATGAGATTTAAGCATTCATCTATATTCACCTACACGTTTACAACCGCCGTAATTTCAAACGGTCATAACTTCAGTTTACGTAATAAAGCTTTACGTGCTAATAATTCTCTAGAACGATAACATAACCGGTCTAGACATAAATTGGAACGGTCACTAACATTTATCATGATCATTTTCTATAAACAATAGTATGCGGTGGTTAGAGGTATACAATAACGGTGGAGGTCCCCCACTTCTGTCAATTCCTACGGGCGCGCAGATACGGTACCAAACTCTCAACACCGATAGATGGGGTAGCAGTCATATTAGTTAGCGTACGAAGGAGAGTATAAATGCCATGCAATTCCTGGTCAGATAACGCGCCGCCTCCGGCAACCACTTAACTAATGGCGTATCCCGTGAGAATCCACCACTCTAACGACGCGTATACTTAATAGATACATGTCATCTAAAATCTCTTTGATACCTATACGTTCCATCCCTCTCCGTCTCTCCCTTTCCTTCTCACTCCAACCGCAAATAACTTAAATGAGGGCCTCAAACCCTGCTAGTAACGTTCAAAATTATGAACACGTTGCCGATTTACGATCGGTTTTCGCGTTTGTGCGCGAGAAATGCGATCGCCGGTTATCCCAAACGGCCATAACTAACCCTTTTCTCTGTCTGGAGACCATTTTCAAGAGTCTGGGAAGCCGAAAGGGGTAACGACGTAGTGCGCGCCGAGTCATTCGGAATGTTCGATTCTGATGATCCCCGATCTGGTACGAAAATGGACATCGGTGTTAGGGAATGAAGCGGATTGGAAATGTAATTTGCAAATTTATTGTGAAAATATTGATAACTCTGTTACTATTGTAGCTGCAATGTTGGTTAAACATGTAGTGATTTTTCCACTGATCATAATGGCGTTGAAAAAAAAAAACAATTACGCCTCTCATTTTTGTGCTAATTTTAATTGTTCATTTTTGTTTAATTCAACATGCTGTATATTTTTCAATTATTCAATGAAAAAAACGTTAACTATTATTAGATTATTATTAGCTGCGTAGCGGAATTAACGATCTTTTGAATTAAAATAGAATTAAGAAAACGTTAATCTGACATTTACATTATCCGCATCCCTAGTCTATAATAATAAAAGCGATGAACCTTCAGTTTTATTAATCCCGCTGTACAAGCAGCGTAAAGAAATTAAGTTACGATGAATTAAATGAAAAATCAGTAAAGTTTTAAAAATAACTTACGTAAAAAAAACAAAGTGGGAAGCCATTATTCAGGTATGAAAATAAAAAAACTGGTGTATCTTAGACTTAATCAATATCTTAACTTGTACGTAGCAGACGGAAGTTTCTAGAAGTAGGTAGGTCAAAGTTCGCAAACTCCTTCGGATATTGACCGTCTCTCTCAAATGCGCTCTGATAGTAGGCAAGTAACTAACGATGGCAAGAAAATATTCAAAACCATTTAAACAAACATAGGGCCAGGTTCCAGATTCGGAATTCAACATCCAAAATTAAAACCAAAAATAGAAACAGAAACAAGACCAAGAATAAAACTGCGATTAAAACCCCTTTAAAGAGAACGTAATTAGCGAAATGAAAATTAGGTATTAAATACACTTTTTTTCTTTTCACAATAAAAATATTAGAAGAAAAAATACAAAACGAAAAGTACAAAAGGGATTCCCAATAATTTAAATACAAATAGGCATGTCGTTGCCAAGAGTTGAAACTTTGCCAATTCCTTCACCGGTATGTAGGCGAAAAGGATAACCTCTTTATATTGTATTGTCACGGGTGACGAAACCTGGGAGTTTCACTCCATACCTGAGAGCCAAACAACATTCACGCGAGTGGCAGCATTCCTCTTCGTCCAAGCCGCGGAAATTCAAACAAACGTAGTCTGCTGGTAAAATTATGGCAACTAAGTTTTGGTATCGAAAGGGTTTTGTTGGTTCACTTCATGGCCTGTGGAACTACAATAAACGCTGATAGGTATTGTGGGACATGGAAAAAACTAAAACAATCCAGAACCGAGGAAGAAGAATGTTAAGCAAGGGCGTAAGTATTACGACAACGTTCGCCCCCATGTCGCCCGTCAAACCGTCGCTCTCCATCAACAGCGTGCATGGGACGTAATTACGGGTTTCAGAAACGACGATATGAAAGGTGAGGTTAAACACTTGCTTAATCACATGTCGGCGAGCTGGTATGACATGAGCATGTAAAAGCTGTCAAAGAGACTAACAAAAATGCATCGAACAAAATGGCGATAATGCAGAAAAATAGATAAATATTCAAGCTTTAAAATGATGCGAACATTATTAATAATAAAAATAAAACAGGAGCCATTGGATGTGTACGAGAGTAATCCTAAGAGTATTCTTTTAAAAATAGAGAAAATAGAAAGGAATTAAGGAAACCAAAGGAAAGGGAGACTATTGCGTATTTGTAATTTATTCATGGTTACAGCTACAACAATTTTCTGCGAAAATATTCTGTTTCTCGAAGAACGGCACGTAAAACATTAAGCAATTTACATATTACATGCAAAGCAGTTAATAAAATTGCACATGATACCATTCTATATTACATTGTATGCAGTTACGTATTAGCAACTCAGCACCCATTGATATATGAATAATACGTACAGCACAAAATATGTACCTTCGATAATTGGCAGTTGAGCGAATAAGTCTAGTAGGGAAATAACCGCGAAATTAGTGCATTCGCGTGAGTCCAGATGTAAAAGCGTGCTCTATCCTTCAAAATCAGGCCTAATTCGTGACCAGCGTGGATGACCGTGAACCACGTGATCCTATCCGCCTAACAAGTAAGTCATGAACATGGATTCTCAAACGTGATGTAAACAGAATTACGATACTTTCAGGCTATGTTCATCTTTGTCGTTTTCTACATTTCACGGATGATGTGAAACGGTGCAATAAAAAATATCGTAAACGATGAAGTGTCAGGATTGAAATTGGATTATCTTGATTCATGTCATTTAAAAAAATAACGAGATGGAGTTTTCGACAATAGTCTTATATAATATCGTTTATTTTTCAAATTTACATTGCATTGCATTATAAAAATAAATGTTCCAAACAAAAGAGACAAGAAACAAACGGACGAACGTGATCAGGAAACAATTGAATATGTTTTCCTAGCTGATGATAAACTACAGCTGTTACTAGAATTTGGATGTACACAAATACATATACAATACATTCAATGACTCGGTGTGCCTTATGCCTCTTTGATGATTTACATGCTGAGTTACCGTAATCAACTGCTTCCTGCTCAGTTACTTTCGCCTCTGGTGTGGTTTACACGCTCAGTTACCGTGCTAACTGTTGCCTACCACCTTCCCCTCTCCTGAAGAAGCCCCATATGACTGTGGGCGAAACGTCGAGTTTTCGTTTAACAAAAAACGACATGACACGGTCGAAACCCGGAACACGTCTTTTTCGTGTATTTTTTTTTGCCATCCACGGTTTGTTTATTTTTTAACTCCTTGAGAGCTTCGAAAGCATCGTGCAAGAAAAAGCGCAAACGGATTTGGTCAATGATTTTCTAGAACCAATTAACAATAATTCCTCAAATACAAAGTGAGAGAAAATGGCGTAAGAATTTCAAAGGTTGTCCTTAAAGATCGATCAATTTTGTCAATAGACGTTGTTACGCAGCTGAATTTTTAATTTTGGGTTACCCGGTAATTTATTTAAAGTTCCGTTAAATATTCCATTTCCGTTTGAAACAACGACACTATTTGCCCATTAGCGCCACTTTAGTTCCGATAATTCGATTTATATAAGTAATCGTGCTGTCGACGCGTCACCCGAAGGTGAGATACTGCAGAACAGAAATCATTAAATATAAACGTTGACTGCACGAGACAGTCGCGATTGCCCAATTTATCTTTTGATTGACAGTATTTTACCATACGCGATAACGATATACATAGATGCCTATATTAAAAATTCACAAACCTTCGTTCCCCGTTTCCTTATTCGCCTTTCCAAATCCCGTCACCCTCCTGTAATACATTCAGCTCGGTTGAATCTTGGATCTGCAACCGTCATTTCAAGAATCAAAACCTTATTTCGCGCCGGCTGTCCTATTTCCTCTCATATACGCTGGCATTTAATTTAATATATTTGGCGCGGAATTCGCGTCGGGTAATAAAAAATTTAATATAGGGAGAGAGAGAACGGGGAGAATGAATATCGGAAAAAAGTAAACTGTTTACTTTAAAAATAGTTTATGGAGCTAAATGCCGTTACGTTCCGGGTTAAAACGCCGCCGTTCCTCTGCTTTTTATTGTTCGTCCGTTCGGATTTTTATGATTTTTTAAACACGAGTGGTCCTTATAAAAGATAAGGGGGTAGTAAAACCGCGTTTAATGTCCGGGTCTAAATGTGCAATATCTTATTTGTGTAATGGTCTATGTTAGAATGAAACAAATATAAAAATAAGGGCATTAGTCTAAAACCGTAAAAGCGCCGTTATTTGGTAACAAAAGCATGTCTTAATCTAATAGAATTTCAAAGGTTTTTGGCTTTTATTGGTATTGCTAACGTTATGCGCAAATGATATTTCCATTTTGATTTTGATCGTACATCTTACGGCAACATTTGTTTGGATACTTTTTCGAAAGCTTAGCCTAAGGAGTTCAAGGAAAGGCCTTTAGTTATCACTGCGCTTTTACTCACCAAAAAAAAGCAAGAACAGAACCGAGGGATGGCTTGGGGAGCAGTACCCGGTTTATGTCGCTGGTTTCTGAACGGTAGGTATATGCTTCTTGGCACCAGAAAGCACCAAGAAATGTTTAGCTTGTCGTTTCCAAATGTTGTGGTATTAACTGTGAAGCGACACAGGGTAGAGTTAAAATACTCTCGGAATCACGCTGATGACGCCGGGAAGGCGGAAACATATCCGTGTGCAGTGATTTTTTTTCTGTCCTTTTGTTGCATTTGCTGTGTATTATTCCATCAATACCATGAGGAAGCTATTTTAATTTTTTTTGTTTTTTATTGATTCTAGGCATTTTCTGATGTGTTCTGTTAAGAGAGAACGTCCATCAATCAAAATAAATAAAATTTTACTTTTCTAAGGGTAGGTACTTCGATCTGCAGAAAAACCACCAGAGGAATAAGTGTATGACATTGATACGAGAGTTATTCCTTTAGTTTTCATTCTTTCAAAGCAATTGTTAAAGCAGTTATGTTATCAGTTGGAGCCGCCAAAATTTTTTGCGGCCCATTCTTGATTTTAGAGTGGGACTTACGTCAGGATTATACGGAGGGTGATTCAGTAACTCTAGCATCTTGCGTATACGAAATTTTTATGCTTGGGCGGAGGAAACACTTTTCCGCATGCTGATACATGCTGTCCTGCGCTAAAGTTCTGCAAGATGCAAAGCGGCAAGATTACTGCAGCAAGTTCAACATTTTAATCTATGTTACTGTAAGCGCTCGACAATAAATTCGTTTAATTGAATAGTGTATTTTCAGTGCTTAGAAGGACTTTATATTTACCGGTTAGATTACGCGAGTAAACGAAGCATTAATTGGGTTAAGTGTACGTTGAAATTTTAGGAAAGCTTTGGTGAAAATACGAATTTCAATGTAAAATAAGCTTATTGCTTTGCTTTAAGATGTGTAGCCACGACAACCTCGATATAGAAACATTTCCAATCGTTTTAAACTTTTATCTAAGTAATCCTTTCACGTATAAGTCTCAATGTTCTTCCTGTCTCGGTATTTTTGCTTACTTTTCGTTTTAATCTCGTGTACTTGTTCTGAAAACAAATCGATAGGTAAGTTGAGACCGTGTGGATAATAACAGCTGAAAAGTGTATTCCATACAATTGCCAAGCATCGTGTGCGTCGACCGTGCTCAAAGGAGAAATGAGATGAAACGCGAAATGATGCATTGGCAGCAACGGTGATGCTCGGAAGCAATATCGGTGCAGGAGATAATGGCGAGATATCTTGTACTCCGGAGTCTCTGCTAATTAGTCCGTAACGCGCTAATTATGCACTCAAAGGATCCGACAAGCCATCGTCAGCAAACGCTGCAGTAATTAAAAAACTCTGGAAAATACTTTTCACGTTGCCGCGACTTGTTTTCTTTTTCCTCTGCTTTTCGTAGGTAGTAAAAACGAAGGCACTCGACTGATGAAAATGCAGGAGAATTATAATCCCCACCTGTCGTTAGTGCACACAAACCCTTGTGCATGACGAGAAAGAAGGGAAAACCGTATAATGCGACAACATTTTAACGGGTATTTTTGCGGTACGAGCTCAACTTACCTTTTGTTTCTAGGCGGAGGAATTTTCGAATACGGGAACTTAATATTTATATTGAAAATGTTTATGCTGACATTATGAAAATAAGTACGTTCAGAGCCACTCCGTAGTTATATGTTACAACATAGGAAATCTGATCGTACATCATAAGTTTTGGATTAAAAATTAAAATAAATTCAATTTTTAAATTTTTGAGACAAAAAATGCATTTCGATGCTTATATTCGCTGAGTTAGTGGATAAACTCGGAGTGCCTACTTAGACGCTCTTGGACTATTTTCGTCACGGAAATGTTAATAGTGGAGTCGTATTGAGTTGAGAAATTAGAAAATACCTCCCAATTCTAATAATCGAAAGAAATCAAAACAATTTCTTATATTTAATTAAATATATATTTCAATTGCGGAATTTCAGACTAGACATAATTCCTGTTTTATTCGGTTCCAATCGAATCATCTTTAACTTTTATTCTTAGTTTTTTTGAGGTTTTTTGCAAAAACATGTAACCGAGCCTTATTCCTTGCTTCCAATTGCGAATAAAGAAATACTGTAACGTCTATTGTATGGTTTATTAATGAGTCATGGGTGATTGTACCAAGCTAGATTATTGGCATTAAATTACGGAAACAGTGAACTAACGATTTCGAAGAAAGTTACTGTAATGCTTTTATTCTTTTTGCTGAATGAAATTTCATCCCCTACGAAAGGCAATTGAAAGTTAATTATATAGAGAAGTGTGAGCAATATTAGCCTAAAAGGTATTTTTTAATCAATCAGTGCCGACTTATACATGTGAGAATTTGACCTAACTTTACAACACATAAAGGTAAAGTCGTCAAACATGCAGAGGAGATACAACTCGAATAAAATTTCTCAAATCAATACAAAATTATACAAGCGTTGGTATGATGATACCCGTGCAGAGTATATTAGTTTAGACTTATTTACATTATTGTTAGTTATATTTCATGTGGTAGTTTTGTGATATTATCTCGCTCGATTCTAGTAATTTTCCTAAAACTAGAAGAAAATTGAATTAAAGTCCGTGCTTTATTGAATTTACATCAGCAGTGAGTTACTTTCCATGTCTTATATTACCAACGCCATAGTGTGGTCGACCATAGACGGAAGCACATGCATATATTAACAGGTTGCACAGGTGCCAGTATTCGCATCCACCTTTTCCTGCTGTCATTCGACTCGCCCTACCTTCATACCCACCCACATATCCGTATATCTACCAGGCTGGAGAAGAGAGTGTATAATTAATAATGTCTGGCATTGTGCAGGGTTCACGTTCGGCGCTTATAGTTCCATATAATCTGACTAGATATATCGTTTAATCCGTTAGCAATGATGGATGATTCGAAACGGACACAAATCCGTTCTTGCGCGCATAAATTCGCGTGTAGCTATGCATTTTTAGCTAAAACATCATGTACAATGCAACGCTGGTTAAAACTCATAATCCACCTAAATGGTTGGAAATACATCGATGATATTAAAAAGATAGCTTAAATATATGTGCACGAGGCGAGTCAATGGAAAATTTAATTTATTTTTCAAGCAAAGGTAAAAATAAAGTGTGATATATGTAGGTGCACGTATACAGTAATTAGCAATAGCTAGATGAAAACTCAAACCCCAAGAGTTTGGCAAGGAGCAGTTATAGAGTTATAAGCACAAAGGCACCCAACCCGGAAATTTTTTTTTTTTTAAATCCGGACGCTGTGATAGCGCCACCTAGTCAAAACTTTAGGTGTGACGTTTTAGGGCGAGTTGTGCCATGGCCTACAAGGAATTTAAAAATTAGATGCTCTTGATATCAGCAATTTCTGGGTTTGATGGACGTTATCATTCGTTTCATGTAATGCAATTATCTTTCTATTAAATAAATTATAAATTATTTACTTTTACTACACGAATGAATACAAGTAAAGATATGTAAGTAAAGGGAAAATGTCAGGTGTTATGTTTCATCTTTTTGAATCAATAAATTGCTTCATAATTCTTTCCTTTCTTATAATTATAAATAATGATAAAGATAATAAGGGAATAACGGGATCAAAAGCTATAAAATTTGTTTAATGCGTCTATTAGCCTAGCAGGAGATATATGTAATTTTTAAAAGATGGCAGACGCTTACAAAGTTCGTTATATTTCATGCAGTTTTAATCAAAGATTAAATACTGCAGTATGCAACTGGCGTACTGTGAAACGGCGCACCGTATTAAAATGGCTTTCCGTTATACAGGGAGCGTTCTAAATAAATTTCCAAAGCGAACAAAAATCCGTCGGCATTCATAAATGAAACACTCTATGTACCTCTGCGGATTTATAATAGTTGCCCTAACACCCAACATTATGCTGCACTTATCTGCAGTGATTTTTATTAAAGTAGTTACATTTATTTAAGCATAGGTAAATCGGGATAAAAATAATATTCAACTTTGTTGTCGCTATTATGTTTATGTTTTGTGAAGCTGTGTGTACAAGTAAATAGAAGCTAAGATATCCATTTCCATTCTACTATGTTACCGAAGAGGCAACTTTTCGAAGTGATGTAATAGAAATATATTTAAACCGACACAGCTTTCTAAATAAGATGAACAAATATTAATGATAACAAAAACAAATAAGAAAGAAAAATACGAACATTTTCTAGCGAAATGTGGAACCAATTAGAAATAACTGTGGCGATCAGTTGAACATCTCAATTCATCTATAGATTATAGTTAGATGCAATTAATCTAATAAGAAATTGATATATATGCCAGACTACTGCAAAATGGTGTATTTAAGACAAACAAATTATTATTCGCGGAATTTTGTCGCCGTTAGCTATTCATTTAGGACAGTCCGTATAACGTTATAAGATGATGTGAGTGTGAGTGAAGTATTACATGCCCTATGCAGGATGTTTCAGGAGGAAAGCGTCGTACTTCTAGTGTACAATCAGAAGGTCAAAATAAGTAAAGTAAGGTAATTTGTTTAAGGCCGATCTTTAAGCATCTTTGAAATACTTGAATTTTTTTCATTGTAGTCTTGAAACAATTATATTAGTTAATGTTTCACAATTTAGTTTAACGTTTTCTTGGCAGTTCAAACTTAATTCTATTGGCTTAGTACAACTTTTTTTTAGACATTAGAAGTAAACAATCCACATACATTTAGTTATATAGAGCATGCTAGGTTTTTGTTTATTGCAATGGTAACAATCCATCACTTTATCGACGCCGGTTTCCGGCTCGAAGAATTCTGTACAGAAAACTGTTTAAAAACAAACTGCCGGAGAAATTGTTTCTGAAAGAGAAGTAGTACTTGAAACATATACTTGCAGCCACTTAGAGGTTGCTTAAAGGGAATAGTTTGCATTCTCTTCATATTCAGCCTGTCCAAAGGCTTCGCGGAATTGTTGCAGTTGAGTGAAATTTTCAAAATCGTTTTAATAACATCAACGTATGGTGATGTATGTGGGCAGTTCATTATTTGGCCCGTTTTTTACTGGATGGTCGACTTACAGGGGTTTTTGTTTGAATTTTTTGGAAATTTACTTGACAGATATAGATGGATCTAGCATAAAAAGTTAGACAACGTGATGGACCCCTTCCACAGTTTAATCAAGTTTTTTCAACGTTGGTTTAGTAGAAGGAGGTCGACAAAATTAGCTACCTGGGTTACCAGATCTTAATCCCCTAGACTGATTCCCCTATCTGATCTTATTCCCCTAGATTGTTTGTGGGGACGCATAAAATCTTTAGTTTATGCGACAAAAGCGGACACGAGAGGGTCGCATTGTTAATATTGCAGCTACTATAAGAATTATCCGATCAATTAAACATGCTACTTGGTCAATTCGAAAATAATCTTGAATTTATTACTATTTGTAATAAATATTGCCCTACATTAAATTATTATCTATTTCGGTAAGAGTCGGATAAGCATACTAGTTTGTTTTACTTGTTTTGAGCTGCTGAGTATATGCTGAAATATAAGGAATTTTAAAGAAAATTATTATTATTATTATTATAAATGTAAAGTGACGGCAGCAGAGGTTGTTTACGTTATATGTGTTGAACCACTGTTAATAATTAATTTATAATACATTAATGAAAAGAAAAAATATTAAATGACGTAAAATAAATGATCCTTAAAGTAAACTACGTGTAAACGTAGCGGTAATAATGTAAACTAAACATTTCTCCGTTATAAATTCATATAAGGGCAGGGCAGTAAAAGTAACGTTAACCCGAATAACAAACGATTCACAGTTCATCCAAGGCACATTACCGGGCTCTCTCCAGATCATATATATTAATTTGCCGAGGAAAAAATCCGGCAACGAACGAGTCGTAAACAAATTTAAATGAATCGCGGTGGCTTCCCAACGTTCTTTCTCCAGTTTCTTTAAAACTCACGGAGTAAAGGTGTAATTTATTGACTCCTTCATGTGAGAAAAAGATAAACTATGGCACGCAGTTTACGTGCTTTACGTACGAAAGAGAGGGGCGAAAACGCCGGCGCACGAGCAACGGTAAGGAAACATATTCAATTTTACGGGCTGCTTGTTTGAAGAATTTACTTCGTTATGAATGTACGAACGGAGTGTTATTGAGTTTATTATTGCAGTCATTTCTTAATTGATCTCTTCAGAAAATTATCTAATCTATTAATATATAAATGTGACATGTTCTTTATTTGTCCTGGTTTTTATGGATTCACATAGTTCGTGGGTGGAAGATAATTCCTTCCCTACGCAATCTAGAGAAAGAGTTTTCAAATAAAGAATATCCAGAAACAAGTTCTGGATAATACAAAATTACATCTAATTATACAGGGCGTTCAGTTTCTGCTATAAAAAAGTTTGGCTTTTTAAATTGAATAATTTCGTACATTTCACTTCTTTTATGGATTTCTGGATAGATAGCAGACCAAGGGTAATCCCCTGACATACTTTCATCCCAAAAACGTTTGTGCCCATCTCCAAATTCTTCAAATGTTGATGGAAGCGCTAGCCCCGTCCGTCATTCATGGTACCGAGATTTGAAAAAAGATTCAAATGTGAGCCAAGGAAACGCAATTCAAGAGATGTATTTACAAAACAGGATGTGGTAGAGTTCCCGAAGAGTACTTTATTTATCGCAATGAATTCTCTGATAGTCGAATTTAGATGTAGCCATACCAGCTTGGTTGATGATCAATTTTCATGACGGCCACTTCCAATAATATCAGAAAAAAGTCAAACAATCTTCGAAGAGGGCTTTGAGCATCTCGAAAGAACGCTTTTTGTCAAACTTTGACTGAAGATTTGGACGAGAAAAAGCTAAGCGCATATTGGGTGCCGTGCTTATTCACACTATTCGAATGACCATTTCCAAAGCCCTATTAACCTAATTGTCGTGTTATTCCTTTCTTTTTTTTTTCGCCTTTTATAAACTGTTTCAGAGACCACTACAATGTGCGCGTAGGATATATTTTTAAACCTGCGCTGATGATGTGGAATTAGCTTTGAAGATCATTAATCGTCTTTTGTAATGCTAGACAATATTATTTCCGTCGTAGTCCAGGGGACTACTAATCAGGATATTCCTGTGTTGGATAGCAGGAACAATGGTCTTGGTGGCTGCCACTTAGTTATAGTCTATCACATAGGGAATCGTTAGGTTATAGCGAAGCGTCGTATTCCTCACATACCACACTCCTAAAGCCAAGACCTTGTCGAAGCAGTGGACTGCGAAGGGTGAATCGGCTCGGAAAAAGGCGAAGACTGAATGTGATGGTGACTGTTTTTTGATATAGCTGTGTTAATCGATTGTCTTGAAAAAGGAAAAACAATAATGGGGGCACTGATAAGCTGAAGGCAGAAATTGCGCTTCACCCTTTACCGCGAGAGGGTAACAAAGCTATGGAAGATTTTACCCTCTCCATTTACAGGCTTATGATGTTATGACAGGCTAATGTACTCCGTTAACCCATCACAGCACATAAAAATTAAATATGTTAATTCTGTTGTGGCGGTATGGCGAATATTATGAAATGCTATTAAAACGTGATCCTATTGGAAGGCCACAACGTTATATAGCCAGATTTTGAATCACTTATTCAGTTTAGCTGCAAATTGAAAGTCTTTGGTGGTCCAATCTGTACCGTAGTGCCTTTTACCTTTATTTTAAACAGGTAAGATTCTTAATATTTTATATGAAGTTGCTTAGTCTTATGTTTTAACATTACCATAGAAAATAATCTCTCGCGATAAAGAAAATCGAATTTTATGGAATAAATACGGTTATCGTGGAAAATATCTACGGCAAATTAAAAAGAATTGCGATGAAATATTTCAGATTTTCCGATAAAGGGAAAGTTTTGCTGCAAAGCGTAATTACCGCGTAAATCTATTTTTAGCCGCCAGGGGAGCTTAGTACGAATTTTGCTGCGCGTAGGCGTAACGTAGGGTCCTCGGTGTAACGGGGCCGGTGTTGTTACGCATCTCCTAGTCACGCATTCAACCGTCCATGTATGAGTTACGATTCCCTTAATTAAATTAGGTCGATAGCGGCGCTTAGCGCTCAGTCAAAAGATTACTCGCACCCTACTGTTGTTCCCGTCGTTTTACTAGGTACTTTGCCAACACCCGCCGCCACCATCACCTAATAACAATCGCCGCTCGAAAGAACAAGGATATGAAATTCCTACTCCGTCGCTCAAGCACTTTCAATTTAATCGTAACTCCTTGGCGCTGCCTATATTTGGATTACTTATAACAGCTATAATATAATATGCTCTACACTGATAAAGGTGTTTGTGTAAAATTAGTAAGTGGTTGCCCATAATCCCCATCAGTTACAATGTTTTTATACACGTGTTGTAATTTAGCATTCCGTTGTAGAATGTTAGCATAAGAAATGTAAATTTGTAATTTGTGTACATTATAATTAGGTCTCCTTTACTTAAAGAAGTGAAAGTATCTAGACTGTATTTTCTTGTGATTATACGTGCAGGTTCGTGTTTATTAAAACGACGAATTATCTAAAACTACCCTTATTACATGAAATTAAATTTTCAAAATTTAACACAAAGTAGCTACTTGCTAAATATTAATTTAAATTTTAAAATTAAATGGAAATAGTTTGAATTTGTCGTTAACTTCGAACGTATTATGTGCCCTTTGAAACTAGAAATAAATGCGACGTAATTTTACTTTAAACTTAAACTACTGTAAACCAGGACATTTCCAACGTTTAAAGTGGACGTTTACCCGACAAAGAAAGAACGATATCCCAACAAGGTAGAAGAAAGTGCGCACTTTCAAACGGAATAGATTCCATCGTACTATATATATCCTGCTGTTCCCTTTTCCTTCTCGAGAAAATCTCCGCATTGCATTTAGCTATTTCAAAAGGGGTATTTGTCCATCGCATAGCCGTTTCCGTCTACCGCAAAAACGAAACGAAAAAGTAAAACAGGGAAAGAGCTCTAAATACAAAAATAAACGCAAATCGGAACGACTCGTTTTAAAGAGATGCGCCCGTTTACAAATTTCCAATGGCGTTTTGTTTCATTTGGAATCCCCGCCGTTAGGAACGTTAACGGTTAAACGACGCTTTTACCGAAAACCTCCGCCCGCTTCTGCTTTTGCGGGATTCGATTATTAACTTTGCTGTGTGGCACACGAATTTATAAATCCCGACGTTCGCTTGAAATATGCGATCGTTTGTAAGTGTCTGCGAAGATAGTGTGGGCTGAAAAATGTTGCCACTTAATGGCCGAGGTCAGACGTTGAATGGAATGCTTTTGAAGTCTGCAAATGTGTTTCGTCTGGCTATTTTGCAGGGTTATAAATTGAAGTTCATTGTTTACATGAATCTCGATACAGAAGTGTGCGAAATCGATTTCCAATTCTTGTAAGATGGACTCTAACCATCTCGGTAAAAATGACTGCTAGCGTTTCAAGTACGTGTTTCATTTTCACAAAGTGTTCGCAATTGAAAAACATATGAATGTCAGGAAGATGTATGCGCAAGTTTACATAAATCAAGTTGATTGCTAATAGATACTACCATTTTGTAACTTTGTTATTCCAATAGAAATGGTGGAGGAGGCGGTATGCAAGTATCGTACAATTGTGAGATAAATTGGGGGAACATTGTAAAAGTATCTTAAACAATCCGATGTGCTTATACGATTCCGGCGGTTTTTTTTAAGGATGTCTTATATTTTATTAAAATCATTCAAAATACGGAAGAAAATTAGTGAAAATGACGTTACGAAACGTTACAGTAAAGTTCAACGCAAAAAATCAAATGAATTTAAGATTAAAGGTTGATCCTATTTATTCATAGCGTTGGAAACAGATAGCAGAAAATAAATGAAGCCAAAATCGTCAGTATAATAGTTTAACATGCTTTGATGATCTTGGAATTTTTCTATCTTTGTCGCAGGCAAAGCACCTTTTCCGTCCATAGTACGCGCAAAGTGTTACTAAATGAAGTTGTTCAGAATGAAAAGCTATGGACATGTGCAAATTTTCGGAATGATCGACCAAGTTTGATGAAATCTCATATCAAGTTTATTCCTGGAGTAACCAAATTGTTCCTCGAATAAAGCTTACGATCAAACTGATGAAGGTACTTTAGCTTTAGCTTTAAATTCAACAGATAACGCTCCCACCACGTCTCTAAGAAATCGAAACGTAAATACAAACATAAGTAAAGCAAACAGCAAACAGCAAACAGAATATATCCATACAAAGTCAACTCATGCCACACTTTGGAAGAAAGTGACGATGCAGTCCTGTTTATTTTTTGGGGAACTAATTTCAGAAAACAGACATTTCATAAACTAATAATTGTTTCTGAATTTCACCACAAAGAGTGTTCCATCATCCTGTAATTAATGCAACAAGGCAGTATCTTGGAAAAGTTAATGTTTGGCGTGAGGTGTTATATGAGCTGGGTATCACCGAACTTTACTTTATTGAAGAAAGATTAAATCAGCAAACTTGCTTAAAAATTCTGAAAAAACTTATTAACGAACTTCCTTTGAACATTCGATAGTCGCATTTCTTTCAACAGAATGGCTGTTCTGCCCATTCCACACAAATGATTACTGATTGGCCAAATAATCAGTTTGGTGAAGGTGGTTTGGGAGAATGAGCGTACCATCTTGGCCTGCTAGATCTCCAGACTTTGCAATAATGGATTTTTTTGTTTGGGGAAGTGTAAAACAATCTGGTGACTGGATGAGTTTACCCAGAACATATTCCGAATAATACCGGGATATCAAAATCAGAGTAACACACGCAGATCGATCAATTCCTAGAGGATATGTATAGGCAGCTTTTGGAGAATTTCGAAAACTGTATTGAAAAATATGCAAATTTAGGAGGCGGCTTAGTAAAGCCTTACATTTAATCTAAGGTTAGGTCTGTGAGTTTATTTATTCATAATGAAGAAAGACGGTACTGAAGAAATTAAAGTAGACCGACGTGGTTGTAGAATTGCATTCTGAACAACTTTACTTAGTAATACTTTGGCGTCCTATGAACGGAAAAGGTGCTTTATCTGCGTATTACGGTCCTTCACTTACTGCAATTTGGTGTCAAGTCCATGCGGTAGATTCTCCCGGTATGATGCAAATCTTCCAAGCCTCTCAAGTGTTTTTTCTTTAAAATAACCTACAATTGTGATTAATAAAACCAGCACAAAATTCGTACGTTTTGTGCAGTTTTTATTTTTAAAATATAATCTAATTTAATGCAATGCTGCTTATGCCGTCCCCATACCTGATGTGCGTGGGTGTTACCTGATGCGGCCACCGGCTTGTTTGAAATTAGAATTATGTAACTTTGGAATACACTTCAGACTTTCAATATGATATCTGGAACTAAACAGTGGAACATGCAGTTTTTGTCAGTTAAGGTTATGTCGGTAGGTTTACAAGATCCATCATCTATATCCATTAGAACGAAAAGAATCACTGCGTCACCAACATAATTTTGTAAGATATATTTAATAACAGATTTTTATATGCCAATAATATCTGTAATAAAGGAGAATTCTAATCATTCCCGGAGAACTCTAAGAGAAAACACATAAGAAGGAATAGACAACATGTCAATCCTTATATTAGAGAAATTAACTGAACTAGAACCCTTTGGGCAATGGCAATTCTATATGGAAAGGAAGCTGCCATGTGAGTAAAGAAAAAACAAAATCTATTGGCAAATCACTTTCTTCAGACCAGTGCTCAATTATTTGCAGACGTCTCATCAACAGTAAAACGTCATCAGTACCTTCGGTGTTGTGAAATATTTTGAAATCATCACCGCATGCCAAGGCGGTAGACGGAAGAGACGTTAGTGAATTTTCTATGTGAATAATAAATAATAGTGAGCCTAGATTGGAGTCCTGAAGAACGCTGGAAGGGATCTAAATTTGTTAGTTGTTAGTTAAAACTATTTGTTAGATAGAACATTATGGGATATACAGTACAATAGGACAATACATAATTGATTTTTGATTAACAGATTGTTGCCGTATTTATTTTTAGCAAAATGGGGCAGTTGCTAGTAAATGTATTGAATCAGCAAACTTACTGATTAGAATTAGCTTATTTAAAGCCATTGAAGTTTTACAATCTCATCAAAATCTGTCTCAAGATTACGTCAAATATTGCTGGTGCAACTAATGATGTGTGATTTAGGTTAAATGAGGAACAATCATCTTCTTCAATCCCGTCTATAATTTTTAGTAATTTTTCTTTTAAGATATAAAAAAAATATGCGATATTTCATTTAAAGACGGTATTGTATTTGTAAATATATCTAACATAAACCGTTGAATTGTTTCTGGGAGAGCAATGTCCTATATTTATCTTTATTGTAGCGTTCCCACTATGGAAAAAAGTCAGATAAGGGAGATCAATAATGTACGTGTCCAGAGTACGATTGCAGCGGAGGCTGCAATGTTGTAACTCGAAACTCGACTGAAGCGAGTGGATGAGTGGCGAATGTGTTCTGCATTCCTGACTGAAACCCTAGCGCGAGTAACACATTCGACCACTTGGAACGTTAGGTGGAATCGTCGACATGTTCGTAATTCTGTCATTTGATTGTCCTACGTGTGTCGTGAAAAATGGTGCTGCAACAATGCCGGACGGTTATTGCTTTTATACGTCGGTACTTTCTGTAAAATAGAGTCATCACAAGGAAATATTTGGATTTAGTTTTGATATTGAGTCGCGACAAAATTTACAGAATAATAGAAATAGCAAACTAATTTGAGATTGAAAAACGCCTCTAATTACAACTGCCTTTGCTGAATTTCTGAATACATATTAGGTGCTAGTGCCTTTCTTAAACTAACAAGTCTACATTGCTATCAAAGTAAAGTAAGGGATATATTTCAGCATATTAAAGAACTTCAAAAAATTAAGCGAACAACAAAAGTCAATAGAAACTGAATTTCTTGTATAATAAGATTTCTTGTGTTCAAATTATACACCGCAACATACAACATTTTGGGATGAATCGAAGCAAGTTGTTTCCTAATACTGTCTTTTAATTTTTCCAGTGTTTTTGGTCCTATTCTAATTTTTTCAATGATACCAAAGCAAAAAATCCGCTGGGTGTAAATCAGGCGATTTTGGTGGCTTGGAATTTTCAGAAGCTTGCTTATAACATGATCTCTCCATCCTGCATCTCCACACATCTCGTCTAGTGACTTCCTATCCGAAGTAAAGGTACTTCTGATAGTCCAGACTTCCATTTCTAAAATAAATCCTTTTTCTGGTCTCTTATCTTTGGAGCGCAATTATTGGTGGTGGCAACATTTCAAGTTTTCAGAGCTTCAGTTGGCGCAGGAGCATGTGTTTCTTTCCATATTAGGATCCGGGAGCATAAATAATTCCCCTCTCGGGAAGCTCCTGTTACTTTAACATTTTTTTCAGTTTTATAGCTTTGTAGAAAAAAAAAGACTCCACAGAATTAAAAAAAAAAAAGAAACACGTCTGTAAGAACTTGTTCGTTCTATCTAGTTATGTTACGAGTTGAATATTAAGTAGGCTTTTCCTTACAAAATATTACCGATTTTGCGCGTACCGGACATTCTGACGCCAGAAAATGTACGACATCGGTCGCATTTTTTAAAGACTTAAACAGAATTAGAATTCCGGAATAAATTTGAATTAGTTCGGTTTCGCCTCCAATTACACTTTCGACGAACATACCCCGATTTCTGGATGTAGAAACATATATTGGAAGTTAAGTGAGCATAATTTGCCTGTTTACTTGATCATCACTTTAGATTAACTACAAGCTTAAATATATTTCGTTCTAAGCACAAGTAGCTGAAAGTCACTCGATCCGTCATAAGTTTTTAAAGGAACGATAGGGAGATAGCATATCTGGGGACTTTGGCTGCTCCATCGATCCACGCCTACTCATGAACTTGTATACAGGGTAGTAAAAATAACGAACAAGTGCAGGTGCGGCTCCGTTAAGGCAAAGTAACTGAAGATTCATTAACAAGAATGTTCTCAATTTATTTAATGTGTTCTTAAAAAGAGCTTTACTTAAAAAATCTACGACGATGAAAAGAGAAAATATGAATACAGATGTGTCAGATGTTACAGACTATAATTTCCGCATGCTATGGCATTAACTACTACGCATCTAGCAGAGAATGTGGGGACATCGGGTAGTCCCCTTCACTATGCGATATAGATTAATGTGTTAATAAAATTACAACATTGAAGGTAGTGTGGTGAGTGGCGTTCAGCTGGTGTCTACTTAATTGACTTATGACAGGGCTGAGCTGTTCTGGTTTTTTTCTTATATTCCTCAGTGGCTTATATAGCCTCGGGTCTCCCTCTCTCTGTACCTGGTGTTTTACTAGTTAATGTTACCTCCAATCAACGATAATCTCGGGGAAATAATATAACTCGGTCCTGTTCCAATTTCTTCGTGTCCGTTGTTAATGTTCGCATTTAAGGGACATCTTCCCATAAAAATAAACAGAATAAATCCTATTTTTCTTTAGGATAATTTAACAAATTAAATATCAATTAGCAATAAATCGTCAAGTCCGGTGGGAAATTTCTCTGCTTTAGAGTTGTCGATCCTCGTTAGTATCACAATGATAGAACGCGAACTCGGTTGTCACATTACACAATACGGTATTTTTAGAGAAACGAAATATTAGTTGTAATTTACCGTGATATTTAGCAAACGCTATCGGGAACAAAGGAGTAGAGGGACGAGGCAACAATCTTTCTCTTTAATTCGAGCAGCATTTCAGGTAAGACGTATTTGATTATTTAACTCAACCAACCAAATTCAAGTATTTTGGTGTTTAAATTTTCATCTAAATGGAAAGTTAATTTAAGTTTTGAGTGAAGTTTGAGGTTAGTTTCTACTCTATCAAACTAGTTTGAAACGTTATTGTTTGCTGTTTATTTTAATTTAAACTAATGGAAGTCTGTCTAGGGGCCACTCCCGAATCCAACGGTGAGTAAAGATTAATTAACTTGCGAAGAAAACGAATTTTTGATATTTATGACTGATTATCGATGTAATTAAGAGAGTTTGAGAAAATTCTGTTACGTTACGTACTTTTACTAAAGACCGACATACCAAACAAACAATTTTAAATAATTAGCCGAAAAAGCGGTTAAAAAGAAAAAATATATATAATAATATTACAATAAGCAGGGTGTGTAGGTATCGCGCTCGCTTATTCTCTTGTTAAAAGTTAGAGTAATCTTTCATTTCGTTCTGTACAAATTTTAGTAACTTAATTGGTGTTTGAAAGCATTGTAAATATCCAGGTTATTTGGATTAATAGTTGACATTGATTTAGTTGATTTCCATGCTATGTTGTCCCTGGGGATGCCGGAAAATAATAACCATTTGAACGCAAACAGTATTTGTAGCGTATATTAAAAGGCTAGTAAGGTAAAGTTCGTTGACTGCAGGAGAATTCACTTATGCACTAGAAATTAATTAAAGGGCCGAGCAGCGCTGCACGACAATTAATTTGTCCTACACTGGCGAATATCACGAAAAATGACATCAGCACCGGAAAGGCAATAACGATTCGGGCGCTCAAACTAGATTAAGCGCCGGCCACCGGTCCTCCAGCTCATCTTGACATCTGACCCTAGCGCGATTATGACTCCTAAATGTGTACAATGCAAACAACGGAAGTCGCCTACACCAGTACTGCGGTTCCTGCCGTCTAATCCGAATTCTCTAATTACGTTGTTTCCAATTAAGTTTAATTGTTGCCGAAGATTAGATTAACATAGACGCTAGAGATGGAATAAATGTCACGTAACTTTATGAAGAATTTAGTTTGATATCGTCTGACTAAAGGCCAATAGAATTTTTGACCTTAACTCTGATCAGAAGAAAGTAGCAATTACTTTATCTGTATTCATGAGTTATTACACATTTTTCCTTCGATAAAGCGACTCCAAGGTGGTGATTAGGCAAACGGAGAAGACCAATAAGGATTATAAAGTAGTCATTGAATTTGGATAATATAAGCAATCATTTTACATTAGACATTTTTGCTCTGCATTATGCGAAGATGCATTATTATCAGGGATGTGTTTTAAGTTTTTATAAAAACAAAAATTGCTACAAATCGTCCTATTGTTTTCCAAAACATTCGCCATTGAGTTTTATACACTTTTGATTCCCCAAACATTTTTGCCCTTCCAAAGGAAATATCTCCAAAGCATTGTTTTTGAAGTCATAGGAATAGAAGTAATAAACTAGGTGAATAGAGGTATTAAAACGACGTTTTTCTCCTTCAAATAATCAGTCTCAATCAGTAATCAGTAATTTTAAGAATGACTTCTGGCAAACAAATTGTTGTATACCATCCAGCATTAAATGTTCATCGATTCTCCAACGCCTGCGACAAGTTCGGTACAACGAAGGAAATAAGCGAACATGTTTTGGAAGTGCTTCGTGAACGAGCAACATTGTTGGATTCAATGTTTCTGGGAACACCTAAAGAGTTGATTGCTGCTTAGTGCGAATATATCCAAACTTCGTTACTTGCTACGATGTTGTGTACAGATTTTCAAGTTCCTCTGGCATATTTTTTTAACATTTCCTTGCACCAATTGTCAAGAGCCTTTTTTCGCGCTTGAGTTTATGACGTTGTTCATGAAATTTGAAAGTACTTCAGTCTTCAGGGCAAGTTTCATGTCGATTCTCTTCAATCATGTTGCCCACAGCATCGATGTCTTTTGGAACGACAATCGGTTTTGATCAATCTCCAAGAAATTCTTCATCTTTGTTGTAAATAGCGAGCACACCAGCGATTAGGAAATATTTACGAAGCTGATTTATTCTTGTAATTACATTTTTTATATAAGAACCTGGTTTATTCATATTTCCTTATTCCTTTTGGATACGAGTAAGATTACCGTTAGTAATCCTCTTTCTAACCGACCTTCGATAAGACGTTGTAAAAAACTCCGAGATTCAGTCGAAAATTGCAAAATCTGATAGTATTATGACGTTGATGTATGAGTTGGATGGAAAGCTAATGCATTTTTCCTATGCCGGAGAAAATGCTAGCAAGGGTGGTAGTGGGAGGCGATTTTATCTTAGGTGATACATTTAAGTTGATTTTCATTTTCTGAGCCTTTTTTCGTTAGATAAGCGGAAATAGGAAACTGAAATGGATAGAAATGGATTTTTGCATAAAGTGTTGATGGCGCTTCGTATAAACGGGTTGTTTACATCATTTTATTTTCTAATATTTAAGCATAAGCTTTATAAGATTGAATTACAACTAACATTACAAGTTATTGAGGCGAAAATGAGTGTTCTGCTAATTATTTTCAGCAGTGTATTACATATATTTTAATACATTGCTGAATCGCCATTAACCAGATCGCTACCAGAATAATATTGTTGTGGTAGCTTTCGCCGACGTTTCGTCCACACTCTTATCGGGAACAAACTAGTCTCTAGTTAGCATCAATTTTAAGGTTGTAAGTTTATGTTTTTAAAGAAAATATTAGTAATTTATTAATAGTTCAGTTAAGATTTTGAAAAAAATGTTCTAAAGCACCAATACGTTACCTGTGATTTCTCCTACCATTGTTGCTTGTTTTTATATTGTTTATTTGTTTACTATCAAATAATAATTATTTACTAGTTATGTATAACAAGGCAATGGATGCTGTAAGATCTCAAACATTAAATTTCAAACGACAATAATAATAGTTGCCGCGAACTGAACAAGAAAAGATACAGACAACAATAACAAAGACCATGCCGACAACGACGAGAACCTGAAATATCGTCGTCGTCCTCGCTTGACTCGCCTTGATCAGATGAAATAAAGTTGCAGAGGATCACTGTAAATTGCTACGTATCCAATGCAATTGTGACATTGTATGCGATGCGGTAGACGCAAAGGCGGCGACTGTAAAAGGTGATGGTCGGTGCGAATGACGATTCTTCTTCTCTCTTTTAACAAAAGGTCCTCGCGGAAACGTCGAGGGTGGCGACAGCAACCATCGCAGGCTATTCGAAAAGAAATTATGTCAATCTTAGTTGCGTTCTGTCACCCCGTCGACGCTATACCGTGCAACGTTGCTTATAAAATGTCAATGTGAGTCATGCTGCCGACCTCGAGTGCCAGCCCAAATGTTAGACTCGCTTATCTGTAGAAGGTTACGAAATCCCCGACGCGAATTAGGTAATCTGGTTAAGAGGATCTCGAGCGGGACATTATCGAACTTTCGACGATAAATTTCGGGCAGAATCAACCCTTTGGCGACCCTTGTACCGCCCACCGCTACTACGCCATTCTAGGTGACTTTACTGCTGTCGTTATTATTATTATTGTTATTATTGTAACACGTAATGTTAAAGCAGAACTGCGTCGTGGCCATAAAATGCTTTAGGCGGTGACCCTTTTCAGTATCTTTGTGCGTATGATGGGATTAAGTTTTGAATAATGGACTGCGGGCATGCGGTCGACATTCATTTTTACACATGCTGAATGTATCTGGTCTATTGGATGTACCTCTGAAAGCAAAGTAAATTTCTTTCTAAAATTTGGCTACCTTGTTAATTCAGTCGCGTCTGTTAAAATTTTTAGAAAAAAATAAATTTTATCCATAAAACCGTCCTTCAAAATTAAAAAGATTTTATGACTTTCGGGGATCCCTCCAACGTGCATCGTTGTGGAGGAATCTGTGAAAACCAGGAACATTGACATATAGTATTGTAGGAAATTAACATCAGCAGTACCCCGATGGAATATCAAGGGAAATAACTAATTTGCTCAGGTGTGCTTATCTGATTCAGAATGCTTGAAAATTTTTTATTAACAGAAATAATAACGTAGATTTCATCATTCAATGAATATATTGGGAGCCGTCCAGCATTTGGCAGACTTTATAGCTTATTGACAAAGACAAGATGTAAACCTTAATGCGGTGAAGCCAATTGTTTTACGTAAGAAATGTTCTATTTACTAGACTGCGAGCGATTTTAACGAAAGTAATATGAGGGCATTACGCGTAAACACAAAGTTCTGGGACGCACACCTCTGCAGTTTCTACCAGATCACACAAATATTGTCCGGTGGTGCATTTTTAATTGCGGCCAGTGTAATTCTTTTTATATTCATTCGCTGTGTTATGACGTTTTCTATTATTATTGTGTTCATTCATTTCTTTCATGTTGATCTCAATTTTTTAACAAGTTTGGTAATTGTTCACGTGCTAAAAATAGCAGTTTTCAAACTTGAGGAAGAATAAATCTCTTATTTTTAGCGAATACGTTGTGTTTGATTTTAACTAATGAATTGAGTTACTAATTACATATATGTTAAATTCCTATGTTGGCACCTGATCGTCAAGACTTAAAGAAAGAATTTAAACGTTTACATCATATTAAGAGAACACTAAGGGCTGTTCACTAATGGTTGTGTTGTCTAATACAATCAGTACTAGAATAGGGGTATTGCATTTACTACCGTCTTATACGTTATGTTAATGTTATTTTAACTAACTCGTTTATTATAAGAACTACCGCCATAATAGAAACATTAACCGAAGGCGACCCAAAAAGACGCTGCTCTGCGGTTCTCGCGCATAAACGATCTGGTTTATATTGCGAATATGCCATAAAACGTTAATGGTTTATTTGGATTTCTTCCGTCGTCTTCCTGCATTTTATTTCTCGGATTTGAATGTGAATTTATTCAGCGAAACGTCTTACCGGATTAATAGCGCGCCAGCTTTTCTTTGTCTCTTTATCGTTTTATCTTTGTTTGCCTTCCGATTCTCTTTTTGTCTGCGCGAGCTTTTTAGAAATTTACGATCGTACGTGTAATGTATTCGCGTAGAAATGTTATGTTCACTTAGTCAATCTGGCATACGAAAATCTTGTTTACATTATTTAGTGCGATGTTTGTTTCGACAGAATGAGTTTTCACCTACTACCTTATCTGCATGTGTGCGTATACGGAATGTATACTATCCGGAAAATTTACGGACGTCGAGTATTGCTAAAATTGTTTTGTCTAGGAGATGACAATTGTATAAACCTTTGTGCAAGTCGACTAGTGTTCTCTTACTGCAGTGCTTTCGGATAAATAGCAAAAAAAAAAACGTTACTGCTGTAAAGTAGTGTTCTTCACAAAGCTCTTAGTTGACTACAATATTGTACCGTGCTTTCCAATTTTAAAATTTATTTTAGCATTTCATTATTTTCTTTTTTTAAATTTTGTCACGTTTATTATTTGATATGATTAACTATCCACGTTGGTGATTTGCAGCGGAAGACTGTCCATAAATGCGGAGTAGAAGATTACAAATATGTGTTCTGATGTGTACTAAATTATGCTGTCTGAACGTATGCAGCTTTTAATGTTTTTGGCTTGTAAAGGGAAAGTTAATGGGCCACTTTGTAAGCTTGTAAGGCACCTCAACGATTGCGACTAGGGGTTTCTGGCATCACGATCTATGCGAGCTGTAAGGATCGACTAACAGCTTAGGTTAGCCAGAGGAATAACATATCATTATTGGACCTATCATTAAATTAACCAGAGATATGAAAGATCATTACTAGGTCTTTCATTTTTCAGCTAATTTAAGCTACTAGTCGATCCTTGCAGCCCTCACAAATCATGACGTCAGGAACTCCTGATCACAATTGTAAAGGTGGTTTGCAAATATTTCGACAAATTATATACTTAGGGTATCTTTAATTAGATGCTCTCGTTCATAAATGTTTAAGTGCACTGATGGTCTGCCAGAAAGAAGAACTTCTGAAATCTTTAAGATTGAAGACTGATCAAAATTTAGATTGGAAAGGTCATTGTTTGGAGTTGGTAAAAACATAATTCAACTTGTTATTAAATAGAAAGATATCTAAGACATATAATTGATTTACTACTTCACTACAGTGTTTCATTGGCAGTTATCATCCTTTGCAAACGAGGTATTTTTGGCACAGGAACGTGTTATCCGGTGTAAGGCAAACCATCAGGTCTACAGTCTCATATCGGTGCTATTTCCAGAAATTTAATGTTTTGCCAGTATTTTGCAAACTTTACTCTATGTTTTCTAAAATAGAGGGGATTTTGTTAAAGACGGCGATTTTCATTCATTTTTTAAAAATTTTAAATTATTTAAAAGCAAATAAAAAAAGAAACGAGAAGAAGACCAACAGCAGCCGGAATAAAACTTAAAATTGTTAGACGTATTGAATTTAATGGGTTATACAAAGAAGAGCATATAAAGATCTCACATCCATTCGCAATGATCTGAAGATTAAATGGAAAGCCTACCATCATGCTCAATTGAAAGATTAGATTTAGTGGATGATATATTGTTATTCTTTATTGTAATTGATAATAATTGTAGATAATAATTTAATTTCGAATTTTTGTTTAAACGATACAGCATCGCGAACCGATAAATGACAATGATTAATCTGCAACGAAGAACTTTGCTATGCAGTGTATTAATAAGCGATTCGTTCTATAATTCACCACCGGTTTACAAAACTAATAAATTCAATTATGGCCCTTATTATTCAGCAACCAAACTTAATCATTCATCAATGTCTCTTGAATCTTTGAGGGGGAATTAATAAGCAATCAAATATTTAAGGCAATTTGTGGTTTCCCTGTGTGCGAACTAATCGACGTGTACGAGGAGCGAGACGTCTCCTTTCCCTTCTATTCTCTCTCGTTTTCTCCGCGTTTCTCGCCCGAATCAGTTCCGCAAGTTACATCTCTTACAATTAAGTTCATTAAAATCGCGCAGAAATTCTCCATCTGACTTTCATCGCAAAAATAAATTCGGGTCACAACTTGCTCCTCTTCCGCACCGTCGAACCTGCCAACGTCCTTCATCTCCACCTTATTCGCTTTCCTTTCCTAGGCCAATGTCAACATTTTCGCGATGGTACCGTTGCGAAATTATCAGCAATTATCTAGAATAGGAACAGGAAATTAAAGGGGCGAAACGTAAGGAGTGAAACTCTCGATGAGGCTACGCATCAGTGAAGCTGTACCGTCGCTGGTAAACATTTGATTTCCTGTAGTGTTATTTTATTTCTACTGTCATGTTTTATTCTTAGAATTCACGAAGTGATCCTTCATTGTTTTTACGTAAAATAAAACTCTCCTAAAGTCCACATTTTAATACTTTCTTTTAAGGTTCTGTGATTAATTTGTACAAATACATTGAATCTCTTATATATAAATATGGCACCTTTGATAAGAAGACGGGTTACGCTTATTTTTATGTATTTTTTTAGCAAATGTAGGAAAAAGCAATACATAAGCAATTATTCCAGAATTTGTTCGGTTAATGTAAAATTAATATAGTTGCAAATTAAAATTTTGTAATATATAATAATATTTACTTTTTATTATACCTCTTTGTTGTCAGATCCAACAGATTTTGTAATATATTAAATTTTTTGACATGTACAATTTAAACCAAAATTTGGTGGCAACGCCGGTTTTCAGAACGAGAATATAATAATCTACACTGATAAGATTAAAACGCTCTTCAACAAAAAGATTTCTAGGATTCAACTGAATCTACCTTCAAAATTTTTTATACTTTCTTCTATAGCGGTATTTATATTTTATTAAAATCCCCAAAATACTGTATGCTAGGTTTTATTGCTGGTTCTTTTCGTCAACGCCTTGTCGACATCTACACATTTGAGAATAGACATGGGGAGACCATGATTTTGAATTTGTTTCAGAGTAGTTCTTTTAAAGGTTGCAATAAATTTCCTTGAAATCTAAGAAAACTCATCGTGCACTTAGCTCACTTCTTGTTGAATTTCGAGAGATCTGCCATCATGCTGACTGGTACAAAAATATTCTTTGGCATATTTGTGTCTGAGCATAGCACAAAATTAGTGCTAGTTTCCTTAAAATTCTTTTTTTAAAGTTATTATTAATGTCTTCTGTCGTTTGTCCGGGAATATTACCTCTTAGATGTATTTCATAACAAGTGTCTAGATTAGATACCAATAATAATGAGAAGTAAAATAAGAAAAATTTGAAAAGTCGGATATGCGACATGTTTTTGGACGGTTTATTAACACTCAATTTTTTATACTCAATAATTCGTTCTTCATTCCGAATAACAACATATTGAATTTAAAAAAACACTCGTTTCTTCATAATTTTGCATCATCGTTGCAACATCGTACGGTCGACTACTTCCTTTCTGGTTTTCTCTCTAATAATAATAGTAATAATTGTGTAATTAATAATAATAAAAACAATAATTAGGTTTGTTTTAAAAAAATACGAATATAAAAATAAAAATGAAGTGTATGGTACCTGCGTGAAAAACGTTAAGGAAAAATAAAATAACGGAGCACCACAATTGCTAAGCTAAATGAAATACAAAGAGGAGATAAATAATAATTTTAATTTAATTATTAAAAACAAGGAAATAATTGATGTGCTACAACAATCTATGTTAATTTCTTTCAATTTTTTTTTAACATTTGTACAGCATATGTAAGGAATTGAAGAGCTTATAGCCAAGATATTGTACTTTTCTGAAAAATTTGTGGTTGATATGGAGACGGAAATGAATGATTACTAAGTCTAGTATCATATTATGACTGGTTAAAATTACCAACTCTGATTTAGGTGTATGTAAGAGAATATTTGTAAAGTGTAATAGTACATCAACATAACCTCTCAGCTTTAAATGGATTCTTACAAAATATTTAGTGTTTTTCTGGTCATTTAGCAATCACCTACGCGGCTATGCATATAGGACTATCCTTCTGGATTTCTTCTTCAGAAAAAAAGATGCATAAATCTATGTTAACTAGAAGACGTGGAAGCAAGTATTTTAGCTTTAATCAATGTCAATATGCCCAATTTCACATTCTGCGCTAAACAAAAATGTTCGCGTTTTAAATCAAAGTTAATACATTTTATCTATTTCGCCTTCTATAAGCTCTCTCGTGTATCCTCACATTGCCAAAGCCGATGGCAATACCCTCGTCTGCTCTTAAAATCGTTCGCTTGTGGAATGTCAGACGCAAAATTGAAATGATACAGAAATGGTAGTTGGGTTGTTCTCTTCTCGGTCTGAATGCTTAATTAATGAAAATTCCGAGGGAATAATCCCGGTCCGCCCTTTCGCTGCTCGCCTACGGAGAGAGAAAAGGACGGAATTTCAAAGGAGAAGGATCTTCGCTCCTAATTATTCCTCGCTCGTAAGTTAATATTTAATTTTATCACGGTGCGCAGTAAATTTAACACAACAATTTATGATTTCGATGAAAAATTAATCCCTGGAGGATGGACGATGAAGGAGCACGACTATGCAAAGTAGAGAAAGCAAAAAGTTTCTTTACCAGCTGACTGACGCTGTCCGTACTTCTATTATTTGAGAACTTTTTGTATTCTCCCGTTGCTAACGAAATATTCAGAATATCTCTGTTTTAGTAATATTTGGAGATTTCGTCTTACCATTATTGCCTCTGCATCGCCAGGGATCTTACGACGTTAAGGTTGTTATTCCCTTCAGGGAATGTATTGCTAATACTTAACAATAATTTGACGCTTAAATTAGTAATATGTATATTGTCAAATTTATTTTTTTTTATCATTGATCCTATTATTTACTTTCGCATGCAAAATGTTCTCTTATAATCAATTAATTCTTCAACAGCGTGAAATGTCAGTGACGAAGAAAGTTTTAAATTTTTCCAATAGAAGCAAAGACTGAAGAAATTAATAATGTCAATTCTTTTGTTTATTTTTATTTATTCGGTGGTTTTCCCTTTGGGCTTTTAGGTCTTCGAATAAGGAAAATAAAAGGCTTCTTCTCCCTTGCTTTATTTCGTTTTGTTACGTTTCGTCGTACCATCTTCATCGACAATTTCAATCACTGCCAATCTCATGTTGCATTATGTATTGTAAATCAAAGGAAATTAAGCTTTTTGCCCAAAGGAAAAAACTAAGATGCATATAATTCCACAAAATAATTATACGCAGTGTGATGCAACTAAATTAACTTTCTTTAAATGTATGTGCCATTATTTCTTATTACATTTTGAACATTTTTTATTCCCGATGCATTATATCTTGGTGGAATGATAGCTTAAACTGTGCCAGAAAAGAGGCGTTTTAATAGGACTTGAGTAACTGGGATCGTAACACACATGTTCTAACAAATTGTGCGGAAGGCCAAAAAGAGTCTTGAACAGAGTTTGCTGACGTTTGTATGGAGCTTCTTACGGGCTGCAGCACGCTGTCTTGCTGCTGCAAGAATTCATTCTTCTTACAGTAGCAGTTCAGAAGAAGCTCCATGCAACTGAGAGCGAAACGTCAGCGTTCTCGTGCAATTATGACGCGGTTTCAACCCGGAAACAAAACAAAAAGAAAACATCGACCACGGAAGTCTACAACAACACATAGTTTTGAAGGAGGTTCTGCCAGAGGACTGATAATATATCTGGTTGCGTGTAATTTATACGAAATCCAGTTCAATCATTAAAAGCCTTGGCAAGACAAGATGGGACCTTTATAGACGCTAGTACGGCGACGTTAGAGCTCTTAGCAGCCATCATCGCACTTGGAACGTTTAAGGCGTTCAAAGCTTCAGAATCTCATGGTATTTTCCATTTCTCTTGTAGGACAAAGAATTAGTTATTACAATTTTGATACGCTAGTCTAGCGTAGGGTTATACACCGACTGGTTAGTCCTGGATTAGCTGGAGACATGAAGCTGATCATGTTGAAGAGTTTCGCACGGACCTATATTTGTCGTTTTACACCACTTGGTTCTTTTTGAAGATACCAAATAACGTACTTAACCTTTAGATCTTACATTCGCACGCAATAAGCTTAGTCGGTTTTGTCTCCATGTACAGCTTAGTGCAGACGTTCTTTAACCTTTTGGAATTCTAACGAAACCAAATCAATTTTAATGTGTTTTGACTCTTTGCATTTTGTAATGGATAAGATTTCTTGTTATTCTGCCAATGTCACTCACACAGAAAGTGGTTGTTTGTCGTATTTAATCTTGGATTGCTTAGAACTAGTAAATTGAGTCTCAGCTTAACCCGTTAGCTTCCCTGTGAATAAAATCAACGATAATAAGTATATAATTAGTGTACGCTTTTATGGCCGTTGTCTACTGCAAAACGATCTTCCAAATGTGGAGCTTACTCGTTATTGACTGAACTCAATGATACGGTAACACCTGGAAAATTGTATAACAATAGATACGTAGAGAAGCTCGGGCATCTGTAGACAATAGAGAATAGCAGGAAGCGTTAGTGAAAGCCAACTAGCTTCAGTTGAGATGGTCTTATTGGAAACGTAACTTAAATACTCATGCTGTATATTGCCGGATATTTTTCGCCCTAACAAAAATTTTGTAATAAAACTCCGTGACGCTATAGCCATAAAACGGGGAGAGTCTGATAAAAAATATTATAGCATATATACTATGCATTGCGGCAAACGTAAATTCAAGTTGCTAAAAAGGAGATCGTATTAGATGTCATCTGTGCAACGATCGTCTACAAATACTTGGCGCGAAGTGAACAAACGCACTGATAAAACTGTCGCGAATATAAAAGTTCCACCTAGAAAACGATAAAAATTGTACGTAAAGCGCGATAACTAGGCGGACGCTATTAATGTATAACAGTCCATCAAATTCTCCGGTTTTATTTCCATTTATGCAATTTTACTTCGAAATTCCGAGGAAGCAGCCAAAGACGTAGGTAAGTGGGATAAGTATATTAGACGTGCTACGTCACAAAATTAGGTTTCGAATGAAGTAATCATGCGCGACATGCCAGTACAATTAAGATACTTCTAAAAATAGTTTTCTCATGAAAAAGTCGGTAAATAGAACTCCGCGAATCCAGGATAATGGAATATAAAAGTCAGCATGCGGTCTTAATAAGTAAACACGATCGATAAATCACGCTGTTAATATACGAGAGTCAGATTTGGCACCCTGCTGAATTTATGAATCTAGGATGGCGCTTGCATTATTCCTTGTCCTCTATATAAAATGACAAATTATCATGAAGGAGCTTTGAGTTATAGATGACGCTGAATTGAGCAGCTAGCGCTAACAACACGTTCCACGAAAAAAATATAAATAGAAAGATACTGATTTATTATTTGCTGGTTGCTAGACGGGGAGAAAGGCATGGAATTAGATCATATTAGCTGCAACACTGACGTATTGTTATACAGGATCGTTCGAGGCGACAGCCTGTTAGACTTATTTCTAAAGTAATGAAAATATTGTTTTGTTCGAACTTTTTCATTACAAACGAACGTCCTACGTGTTACGAATTCTTTATATGACTCTCTTAAATAGAACTTGAATGATATTCTCACATCATGGATCTGAGACGTAACACGGTGTTTTGCCTCTTAGTTTCTTCGCTTAGTTAGCTTTGCCTCTGGTGTGGTTTACACGTTCAGTCACTGTTGTCTACCAGTTTTCGTTTAACTATGAGACGGTCCGAACCTTGAACTAACACGTGTTAGCTCTATATTCCTTGATTTTTCATGAGCTTTAATCGATTTTGTAATGTGTCGAATAAGCTAATTTAAAATTTTCTTATTAATTACGAAGTTTTTGTCATCTGAATACAAAATTGTGCCACTACATACGTTCATAGGCACTTTGAGAAGGCATTGATAGAATTAAAGGAAAAGGAAGGTCCCAGAGTAGACTCCTGTTGAACACCAACCCTTACACATCTACTTTCTAACCAATTTTTAATAATGATTTATTCGAGGAACTTGCTACTAGCTTTCACACAATAGTACTATTATATTGGGAAAGACAGTTGTATATATTCGTTACATGCCATTAACAAATACTAATACACCATGTAACAGATGCAGTTATCGCTTCATGGACATAAAGCTGCTCCGGCAAATAGAACGATCAAAAGAAAAAAGGGGAAAGAGAGTATCAGCAACCATACCGCTGAATAGTGTTTTCGAAGCGATGTTGTTTTATGAAAATCCCGGCTAGAGCATATTCAAAATGGATTTTAAAAGCTTATCGTGTAAAATAGGATTACGTCTATGCACGATTAATATCTCGACCATATGTGTTAATCCAGACGTTTTGCATACGTACCGGGAAGCATATGCGGTACACACATGGACCTATAATAAAAGCCATTAATATTGCAGTAGTTAAATTTATCTGCCGTCGGTAAGGTTATTTTACGATTTTCGTGTGCGAATGCATTCGGATTACGCTGCCAGTTACTTTTACCTATTTACTCGTGATGGTTTTACGACATAATATAACACAACATAGGCGTATTTTATAGCTCAATTATTTTTACTGATTATTTTGAAAACCACCGTTTAGCAGAATGGACATCCTGGGTATAGCAGGTGGTCATAACAAACGTTAATATCATTTTTCATCCAATATACTGGCCAAATTAATTACCACCAAGATGGATTGTAGTAGTCTGAAAAGGTTGAAGCCTCAACATGAAGATGGCCCTATTCCTCAAAAACATTCTGTTAGCATAAGTGGGCATGTGTTAGAAGATACTTCTGAAAATTCTCAGCTGCTGTTCAACAGTCGTTCGTGTCAGTCCACTTAGTGTTTCTGTAAAAATGCCACTAAATTTTTGCATTTGAAAGGCAATGCGCCTACGCAAATTAAATCCAAGGCGAACGCTGTTTACGGAAAATCTGTGCCATCATTTGCCACAGTGAAATTTTGGCCGGCTGAATTTAAACGATATTGTACCAGCTTGGTTGGTGGTAAAGATTTGCGATCCGAAACTGTAATCACTGCCGATAACATCAGTAAAGTTCACCAAATAGAGCCAGAAGGCGACCGACAATTTAAGGTTAGAGAGAAGGCAAATGCTTGTGTTTGTCATGTATTAACTGATGATTTGGGCATAAAAGAGCTAACCGTGCGTTCCTACATTCCCGAAGTCAAGACAGAGTTGAAACGGTAGATAGGGTGAGATCTTGAAAAAGAAAAAACAAGGACGGGAGAATCTTGCGCATCATTATTTGACAAGATGAAGGCAGAAATTGTGAAGAAACGCACTTGAAGTACAAGATAAGTCTAACATTTCACCCACTCTATTCACTGGATCTGGTCCCCAGCGACTTGTTTCTGTTTCCCATCCCGGGGGGCCATCACATTCATAAACGCCTACTTTGCAGAACAAGAAGTCAATTACTGTTTAGACGGATTAAAGAGATGGGAGCATCGCCGAGAAAAGTGCCCAAACTTACAAGAATATTACGTTGAGACACAAAACTGAGTTTGAGAAAACAAATATTGCTTCTTTGTTAGGTTGGAAACTTTATAGACTATCTTCGTATCGGGCTTGTTATTTGAAATTATCGCTACTACAATTGGTAAACAATAGCAACTCTCTCATAGGTTCTGTACACATTCTGAGATTTCGTTGATAGAATACCGAATTGGATTAGATAGCGTACAACAAACAAAAGAAAACAAAGAAAAGTTGCTTTCTCATCAACTTTTCCTTGCCGTGAAAATATGAAACAAAATCGCGAACGCCGTGCGAAATTTACGCATTTGCATTTTAAGAGAAAAAATTCTTAAATACGAAGCGCCTTTATTATTAGATGGTTTCTGCGAACAGCATCAAAGATTTTCAATATTTACTTGATACGGAAGAAAAATCTTCATTTGAAATACAGCCCTAGCACATTCTGTACACTTCTGCGTTAATGCTGACGTGTCGTTTTATTTTTTTCTGGTCTACTTTTTTTTCCATCTCCTTCTGTCCCAGTCGTTTGTTTCAGCATTCGCTGCTTTATTAACTGTGCACAGGCGAAAACGACATCAGCACATCATAAATGTTTTCGAAAGGGAAAAGAACACGGAGAAAACTCATTGGTGTGCGTGTGTGGGTACGGTGCCCTCTTGCGGTCATTATCCCAGATAAACTGACCGGCAGCAGTTACACCATTTCGACCCCCTAGTGCCGTACAAGCGTCTCACCGTCAACACCCATTCACCCACCTCACGTTAGCCGGATATTCCGATCGATAGTTCGCACTCATCGCACGCACTTCTCCAACTGCAGATGCGACGTTACTGCCTCTTGTTGATGATGGCCAATCGAAGTAGACGTGCATCTTTGTTCTAAGAGGATCTAGATACTATGCCAGCACTATACAGGGGCTGTCCCCTGTTGTAGATGATTGACTTTTAAAAAATATCGGCAGGTTTATTCAAGTTCCGGTTTTACCGGATTGCCCAAATTTTTATAAAACATTTGAATTCAGCAATTAATTTGGCGTAAAATTGATCTATTTTGATAGGGTTAAAAATGGTCAACGAGATTTTTATGAAGACTTCAGTAAAATCATCGTAATACTTTATTGCTTAATTATAAGCAATCTCAGCGCTAATAAAGGGGTATTAAGAGAACATGCGATACCTTTTCCGCATGCTGTTACAATAGATCTATTTGGAACCTAGTGACCAACGGCATCTGTGCCATCTGAGGCCCGATTATAACAATAATAGTAATGGCAACGAAGCACACAAATAATGAAAAATTAGCATTAGTGAATATCTTCTTAGATTTATGTGTATTCATGTTATATAAACCTTTTTATATTGTAAGGCACTAAAATAGTTAATAGGGATACTATATGTTGCATCTGTTATTATTAAAACGGATACGAAGGAATATATATGCAAATTACTCTCGAGAATAGATCGTATCATCCTCATTATCCGCAAATCGAAGAGCAAACAACTGATTAGATTAGGTCTCGTTTGGGATTCCATTCCCTTCCCCGATTGATAATCAATTCCACTGAATTTTAAGTTTCTCGTTTCCTTCGTCGATTCATCTCGTTCGGCCGGCGTCGGCTAAGCCAATCCCTGCAACGACAAGAGCGAGTTATGACGCTCTTCAATGATGAAATTAGTCGGAAATTTCTGATAGACGTCGACAATAGGGCTCAAGCCCGTAATGTCGAGGCAACTCACGTGCAGCGAGCGACAGATATCTGGTCTAGAGATATCCATTTAACCCCTCGATAGCTCTAGTAGCTCGTCGTGATTTCCATTTCGACGTTCTCCCTTTAGTAGCCTCTACATGGAACGGCTCCAACTTTGTCTGCAGAAAACTAGCGAATGTGTTGCTTCGATTTCGTGTACATGCGGATTATACAAAAAGCGAAATTCATAAAGAATGAATTGTAGAATTATGTTGTAATAGTTTTAACTGTAACTAAACCAGGCGGTAGTGGTGGGGACGTCAGTATGCAACACACCATCCCCACAAAAAAATTCCAGCGAAGTGTAATCTTTGAAATTTATCCAGATAGCTTTAGTTGATGTTCCAATATTGAAAGGAAATTCAAAAGAACAACGCTGGCATCATATTAAAAAAGATGTTAACCGGAAAAGAGAAGATTGGCTGCTGGTAGTTCCAGGAACCAATTGTACAATATGTCCAAAAGTGGGGGAGTAAGTTACCCCGGTGTCTTCTTTCTTATAAAGTATAGAAACTGTCCTTCGTAATTATAGAAGTTATGAAAAGAAAATGTTTCCGGTAAAAGTTATTTGGTTTAATGGCTTGCAACTGATAAAGTTAAATTCAACATGGTGGTTTCAGAGATACTATATTGGATTTTTGCATGATTAACTAGTCCTTTCTCTTTTCAAAGGCGTATCACACTACGCCACTTTTTACTCAGAACTGGCCGTTGTGTCCTTCGGATATACAATTTACCCGAAAGCTCCAGTTTAAATTTAATCATACGAAAACACGGTGCAATTTATCCATTTCCTCTTTGTAATGTGCGGCGTTATCTGGAAGACAGCCAAGAAAATAAGCTTTTTATCCTGAGCTAAAGTATCGGGAACGAGTGCAATTACAAGTTACCACATAGCAAACGGACTGTTAACTACGAATAAATGAGATAGAAAAGAAACAAAAATATGTGGTTTATTCAGTTGCCATTTAGTCCATTTGCTTTCATTAAATACAGGTTCATATTGACTCGGGAATACATACTAAATATTTACTTACAAGCGTTACGTGCATTTAAATTTTGATGCAACAGAAAATGCTCTCATCATATTACCGTTTTTCGTCAAATTTTGAGATATTTGTAATTTTGCTATCAATCCGATAAATTTAAATGTCTATGGTCCTTTAAAGCATTCAAAATGCAAATACATTTTCGCGCAGATTTTAGCGTGATTAAATTGCATACTTGGCTCTAGCTAGACATTACACTAGAATTTATTCAAAATATACAGAGTATCCAATATTGAACAGCAAACTTTGCCAAATTCAAACACGTCAATTTTTCTTAATTGTAACGGTAATAGTAATCTATCGATATGTTCTAACAAAGAAATCGAATTAATTGATAATGAAAATTCCCTGCATTTATTTCTAATGGTCTTTACAGAAATAGTATTATTTACTTACAGCAAGGGTGTTGTATTTGTTTTCGTTTCTAATTGCTTCTTGGAATGCTGTGTTCCTCCACCTTTTTCGTCAATGTTCCAAACCCTCTCTGGTGATGTTCGTTTGTTTTTTTAAGTTACGTTGTTATGTTGTTCTTTGATTGTTCTTAACAGTTTAAAAATCAATCTAATACTTTTTCCGTTAATTAAAATTAAATTTGATACGTCTATTATCAAGCTATGTGTATGTTTCTGTTCACTTGTTTACCCGTTGTCTCAGGGATGTCACCCGACGACTTTAATGGTAGGACTAACGACGATCATTTCTGACGTTATGGATTGACAATGTGAATTTAGACTGTCGGATTCCAAATAATGCGTGTTGTTACAGAAATTGTGTTAAAAATATGTTATTCAAAATACTTAGAGATCTTGGTTAATCCCCCCACAAAGTAATGTTAATGGAGTTCTCTCTTTTTCAATAACATATAATATCAAAGTGCCAAAATTCGAATATTGACCAAAATTAATGCAAATGTTCAATTAAATTTTGATATTTTTTGAATTTTGAAATTAAATAATAAAAAAATAACCTTACCTCAATGACCTATTATAATATCTTCCATCGGATTTTATACCCAGTTATTGGAAAAATACCTGGCAACATTGTAACATATACATAAATGCATTAAATTTAACAATTCATTTAATGTACAAACGAAACAACATATAAACAAAACACATAAATCTAGGAAAAAATTAAAAATTAAATAATTGATAGCACCATATTTGTATTCTTCCTGATACCTCTCACAATTCATGTTGTTGAAGCATTGAAAGTAACCAGATATTTTAAATTAAATTAAATTAAATGCGAGTCCTGCATTCGAATATTGCATTCAACATTGCAATAAATGTTATTAAGTTTATTCCTTGAGTATTTCAATTGTGTTGCAAGTTTTTTCTTTTGCTTCTAAATGTATTCTAACATATTTATGCTTACATAACTTATTATTAGCCTGTATGAGTTTTCATTAAAATATTGGTTCCCTGTAATAGCATTGTAATTCTTTTTTTTTTAATTTCTGCGAACGTTTCCAGTGACATCAGTCATCGGTCAGAATAAAGCATCTCATAATCTTGCTAAGATATAGCATTTTCCTAATACGTAAATAATACCTACCATATTACCTAACGCATCTTTATTTACGGTCGAAACTTTGTATCAACAGCCTACGATTGTTGTTTTGTTTACTATTGTCAAGGTAACCAAACTATATTATCACCAGAAACAATATCCGAATGTAGGAATCAGGCTTAAGAGTAAATATTTCTTTCACTTTTAACATATTCATCATTATACAAAGACGTTAGAGATATAAATTTCCTTTACGGCTGAAACGGAAAAAAATATAAGCGCTATTTAAAAAAAATTACCTTTCTGGCGATTGAATTTGGCGAATCCGTTCTTATACAATATCTGAATTGGGGCAAGTATAGAGAATAGTCTTATGAAAATTCAGGATGGAATATCTATGTGTTTTGAAATTTTCGAAGAAAATATATATTTTGTCAACTTTCAGCGATAGAGAAATATCTCTGAAAACTGTTAGAAACAAACATATGAAACCCACACTTATTATATTAGCTTATTTTAATAGACGTGTCTGGTTCGCTATGTATCGATCAATAGATAGAGAAACATTTTCGAGAGATACTATATAAGGGCCTATTATGATATCGGAGAATTTTAGGTTTGTACTAGTTACACAATACGCACAATCTTACAATTCCAAGTGGTTGGGACAGGCTCTATGTACAATCAAAATTTAATAAACCGTTAACAACAAACACTTAACAACTTTCTTCTGATAATTTCTAATATCTATAAGGATTCCTATTTTAACGAGTACAATAAGTAATTGCTTTGCATATTAATTGAAACAGTTTCTTTTAGCTGCTACTCTTAGGAAATGTTCAATATTACGTAACATACTTAAGTAAAATTAATAATAGCGTCAGGTAATCATTAAATATAACTGTATGAGCTACGTAATACATCCTGTTGTTTACGAATTGGAATGAAAACCACAGAGAACAATATCCGTTTGTAACGTGAGCGCAGTAATGTGTAATAGATATGAATAATTTAGTACCTTGAAAAGATGTACTTATTAGTTTATTAAGGCGTAAGAGGGTTGGACATTTTTATTAAAGCAATTCTTAGCTTAATCATGTTTCAAGGCTTACTTGCAAATGATTTCTTACAATTACGTCACCCACTACCTCGTGGGACGCGGTGCTTTTTAATGTAATACCTACTTTATGCTTTCCTTCGATATTTTGTTTTACTAGTTATCTGGTTTGATATAAATTTGCATTGTACGGTACTATTAGGGGTTGTTCCAATAAGGGAACCTTGAAATGCGCTAGCCATCGATTTGATGTAAGTTACCATCAAGATTGTGGAAATATATGTTGTTCGACACACTTGCTGAGTAGAGCGGCATCGATCGGCCGATTAAACCGGAAGTATAGTAACGACAAAAAATTCGAAATCAGATTCATTATTTGTTATTACACTTATTTGTAAAATTTCATGCATATCACCGTTTGCGTTTTAAAGATATTTGCTTGGTTTCATACGTTATCTCAACCTTTTATCATTCTTGGTATGTCCGTTGAAAATAAAGGATCTTATTATTACATACATGCCGGTAACCTAGAAAATTACAGTCCTACCAATTACATTTAAATCGGCGATTTACGTTTCGCAAAGTTCTCTTGTTGGTTAAGCCACGGTATTTGTTTAAACGTAAATATCCGATGTCTAGGTTTACTAAAGTCATGCCAGCGATTTCCAAACATTCGACAACAAATATTTTGCAGAAATAGAATACACTTCGTTCCATGCACATGTTCGCGCTTTACATATTTTCTATAACCTATGATAGAACGTTCAATCAATGTGCCGATTGCTGGTTCGAAACAGGCAACTTTCGCAATTTTTGGGCGAAGAGTGAATGTAATACATATCAGCATCATCAGCGGGTGACTAAATTCATCGATTTAATCTGTTACTATGTTTTCATATCAACGATTTGAGGTTTGATGAGATACAAAATAAAAAATGTAGATTGCAAACTTACCAAATACGTCTGCAGCCAGTAACACTTACCTAAAAGTAAGAAGAAAACAATCTTAGAAATATTAAATAGTAAGAATAAAAATCAAATTTCTATAAACTAAATGCTGCATTATAAGCAATAAGTGCACCAAGATGGAAAAATAAACTTTGTTCGATCGTTTATAGAAACTTATAAGAGTAAAGGGGGCTTGCAGGCAATATACTAGATCCAGCAAAAAGGTTTTCCTCTCGTTTACTAGACATGGTACTTTTACAAAATCCCAAAACATACTTTCTTACTGTCGGCTGCGTAAGCCAACCATTGTTTCCCTAAAAGGAGGGATTTAAGTAGGTAAGTGGTATATTATATTAGTCAGGAGTACGCCTGCAGAAACGAGAACACTTTCCGTGAGCATCATGAAATTAGCACAGACTAGACTCGTGTTTTGTCGACTCTCGGGGAAACCAGTACGCAACACGAGCCCATTCTCGTAAGGCGAAGAAAGACGAGGCTATGTAGTCTCTGCTAATTTTGTGAAGCACTGAAAATAGCGAACTTTCTGGCGTTGATGAAGTGTCTCTTAATTTTCAACTATAAGCTATGCCGGTACGTTTAAATTATACGAACGAAGGTTACTTAAATTTGATTTTGTTTATAGAGAAGGCAATAAAGTGATATCAAGTACATGTAATATCTTTGCTGCTCGGTATTCATAAAAACAGAAGTTGTTCCCAAACACAGTGAAACGAATAATACGGAATATTGAAAATTTCGTATCCGTCAAAGCAAAGCCCAAAAGCAGAGACATATAGTTAATGGAAACATGGAAATTAATCTAGCATACTTCACAGTAAAAATAAAATACATCGTGTTTAAATTTCTAAAAAAACATAATAAACAATAAATGTTCAAAGTTACTCGTCCTTGAACTTCCAGGCACTTTTCACATTTGCCAATGAAATTGATTTTTGGTTCAAACTTTCAAATGTAAGTCTTACACTCCTCGTTGGTAGTTAACGGGGTATAACATATTCGATTCTTTATCGTCCCCATATAAAAAAATCCAGGGCTGACAAGTCCGGCGATTGAGGTGGCCATAAAAAAGATCCATCGTTTACTATCCACTGATAATAAAATACTTCTCGCAAAAAAAAACCACGAACTTTTGCACAATTAATACTATAGTCAAATTTCTTGCGAGTGAGCTTTATTAGCGCCTCTACAAAGAATAAATGGACTTACCAATCACTCTATATATGATTTCAAAGTATGCGATCCTTTTATTTCCATGGGTGTACAGCTAGTATTCTCGTGCTGTTAAGCTAAATCGCAGGACCGCTGCATTCGATATTACTGGAGGGACAAATATAGATTGCAGCGGCTCTGCCCGTTGAAATAGTGAATAACGCCCTGTCGGCACACTGAAATCGAATGCAGCGGGCTTGATTAAAACCCATCGGAAAGGGTGCGGCGACACAAGGGTGGAAAATAGTTTTAGTGCCGGCCGTGCACGCATAAATGCGCTTTCATTAAAACGTTGACGGATGATTGCACACAATTATGAAATCGCTGGCGTTGTGAACTGTTTTGGATTTTATTTCACAGAGAGTTCGCATAGCGTATGCGAACGTATTTTTCCAATACTCGTTGACCGAATTCACGGTTTCTGCGCGATTTTGCCATAGACGGCATATTTACCTTTGTTGATTGGTTTAAATATATCCGTATAGGTATTCCAACAGAAATCGCAATTACAGCTATATGGAAGTGGATGAATCAGATAAAATTGATAATTTTCTGTTTTTTTTGACGTTCGTAAAGCCTAATCAGCTAAAATATGGTTTCGTCTTCTAGTAAGTCAAGAGAAAATTAATAAAGTAAGCCCTAATAAGAATGATAAATAATCGCTTTGTTAGATCTAATTGTAACCATTTTCTAATTATTTCAAAGGAATAGGTTTTCCTACCAAAATGAAACTAATAAAGCACCAGAACGAGTGAATATCAAGTATATTTTTTAAAGAATGATCAATAAATAGATAGATGAGGAATTCAAGGAAAAGGTACTTAGCTAAATGCAATTCTTGTTGAATGAAAAATTTGTAGTTACGTTGCAGGACAAATAGTTCAGGTTTACTGCTGAGAATGATAGTTTAACTATAGAAACATGAGTCCACTGTTAATGGAGTTTTCTGGCAGGATGCTCCATATATTAAGATGATTTGGCATTTGTTCTGATGTATTGGAACGTTATGCTGTTAAAAACTCAGCCAGTATTGGCCAACCTGGCATGTTAAACCTAGCCAATTTCCAGAAGATGACAGCAAAATCAAAGTAATCTTTAATACTATTTCTTGGTAAAATTATGATATTACCAACCTTTAATAATAAGTAAAGCAGGTACAGAAGCCCAAGACAACAGTTTTATAGGAGCTCAATATTTTTGAATTTCTCCGTGTAACATGTAGTGATACAAAATACGTTTATAAATTGACGTTAGGCAATTGTAAAAGTTCTGAAGAAGAATATGCTATATATCTTTTGAATGTAACACATATATTGTAGGCGTAGAGTTTCTTTTTATTTAAAGTTCTTTTTGTTGTTGTAAATGGCATGGATTACACGTGTCAATCGAGAAATATGCGTTAAAATAACAGCACCTATTTATTTATATCCTATAAATTAGTTCATATTCAATGACGTTTTTACGAACTATGCAATCGCGGCTGAGTATGGAAAAGACGATCTCGCACCATTAAACTGGCAATCTAGACGCGAAAAATTTAAGTGTGCAATACGAAAAGCTAAACGCGAACTAAAAGTCATATAGGGCGTGTTCTAGTATTAACAACGCGGCTTGTACAATCCATTCAAATTTCCATTATTTGCTTTAAAGCCAATTTTGGAATGTTCGGAAAAAACGCTTTGGACTTCTTACGTCGCAATCTTTTCAAGGTAAGAAGTTTTTATACCCCGAGGATCAATACAAAAATGCTCTAGCATAAACATTTTTGGCTCCCGAAGGAATTTATCAGCGAACTAAAAGAATTAATTTGTAAGCAAACAGTTTGAAGGATGCAAACAATTGAGTGCCCCGGTATCTAACTAATAATTACAATACTTAGGAACACTCGAAAATGAATGTACATAGCACTCCGTAAACACTCGTAGTCGGTAAAAGTACCGCCTCAGCTACACAATGAGAATTTAAGAAGAAAACAAAACGAGAGAAATTTGACAAATAAAGGAGGTACGTGAGAAACTCAAGGTTGTCGTAAGCGCAAATTAATTTCCTTTAAGATATAAGCAAAGGAAATCCCAAGACTGGCAAAAGTACGCAATAATTGGAAAGTTCCAAAGTTCTTATATCCGACACGGCGGCTTTACTTTGAGAAGGATAACAACAAAGTGAACGGTTGAATGATCGATCGACAAAACGAAGCAAAAGCAAAAATGTGAGCGAAGTTTGTCGCTTTCTTCTTTTTCCCTTAACTTTTCAATTAAATGTGAAGCGGGCAAGCCAGTATTTTGTTTTAGGTAAAAATTTTAAATAGAATCCGACAACGTTCTTATTCTTATATAAAGGCACATATGCACAATGAAGTGATCGTAGTGTAATGTCAAATAAGGAGCTCTGATTCTCTCTCGGATCAACTAACAAACGTTTCGATGTAGTTAAGTTGCCGTGCGTGAATAGTCAAGGGACAGCATTTGATTTGCTAGGAAAAATTATTTAAGACAACGCAGAGGACGGTATTCTTCCTTTTCATCTTATATTTTCCAGAAGTTTGCTTCGAATATTTCCTTTAATGATTTAATGCTGTTACGAACTTTAACGCTAATTGTCGTTATGTTGTCATCAGTTTTGCGCGTTTGAACAGTGGTCAGGGGATTCTCTTTATGTTTTAGCATATTTTACAGATATATTTGTTTATATTATCAGATTCCCAATTGCTTGCTTCCTCAAATCTCAAATTGGTATTTTAAGGACTGTCGGGCAAAGTTGTGTTTAAATAATAAATCAGTGAGTTAATCAATGACTATTTTAGTTTCAATCAACAATAACTGCTTAGATTGTTCTGCAGTAAAACAAGTTCAATGCTTGTCAGCAGGCTTCCATGGTCGTAAACTGATACGGAGCAGTTTGGTTCTTTTTGATTGCATTTGATGCAATCGTCTCACTTGGTCTTCTTCGGTCTAGTAGAAATTCGGCTACGTTCTGTCTCGGTCAATTGCATTCACGCTTCCGTTTGGCAATGTTTGCTTTAAATTGGGTTTGTTCGGTTTTACTCAGTTACTTTCTTCAGTATAGCTCGATTTCCTTCAGTGCAGTTGATCCTCTTAGCATAGGATCAACCGCACACCGCCGTGTTTGATCACAATGGCTGTTATTCGTTTTGATCGATCGTTGGGACTTGTCGGATGGTCTCTTTTAACAATATTAATCGTTTATTGCCCAAACGGCAGTTTACATGAATAATATATAACAAAAAAATACATAATAATAACCTCTTGCAAGAAAGAAAATTATAATCAGAACTTAGAAAAAAAACTAGGAGAGGGAGCAAGTACAGATAAGTAGAAGCATATGCAGACGCAAAAAAGGCTTAAAATTTTGCTTATTCGTGCTCCTTATCATGTGGGTGGTTTAATTAATATGCTGATGCTAGTTGTAGGTATTTGTGATAAATAGAAACTGTAAGTTTATTTGCGATAGACGAGCTGGTGAATCGATATTGCGATGGCGGTCAGCAGGAGACACAAAATTGTATTTCAAAAGTGACATATGGTATTCAGTGCTTTTATCAGGGTGCACATTATCCACTTGGAAACGACACATAGATGAAATACAACGTTCAGTAAATAGTATCAAACAAGACATCAAAGTTTAAAGTTCTGTCTATATTTGGTTGCGTTTGGTGTCCGCTCAGTGTTTATTTGTTACTGCTCGTGTCTGTTTGGCGTCATTCGACTCCCTTCAATTTTCTTCGGTTATGACTATTTTCGGTATAGGTCTGTCTCCCTGGCCCTGTTGGCTCTATTCGATTTCGCCACACATATGTGCATGTAGTAATTCATACACTCTAAGTATCTCCGAACTGATCACGAAAGAACGTGAGCTTCAGAATTGTTACCTATAAGCTGATAGCATTATACTTAAGGTATTTCCGACGTTTCTTAAGGTAGCGTAAAGATATCCCGTGAATGTGTTAGATTTGTAAGAATATATAACAGCAAGATCGTACATCCGCGCATATCCATGTATATATGAATAGCTGGAATTCTCGAGAAGTGACAGAAGACATAATAAACTCCAAATTCCAACCCGTGTCATATATAAAATACGTTTCGTATAACTTCTTCCGTCAGCGCGCATAGCACGGTTTGAATTCTTTACGTAGAGCAAAGGCATGTATTTTTAAGCGAGAAACTTATTTTCAAGTGAATGCTTAATATATGGAAATATAGAGCTAAGTCACATCATGTGAAAAGATTCTCCTTCTTTACAAATGTAAATCTTCGTCTGCTATGAGAAAGGCGTATATGATTTTGATTCCTACATCGGGTCTAGTTATGTATTCTGGCATATAATAACAAGTCATTACGGGCCCTAGAATCTTGTCAAACTGTGAACTAACTGAAGGATTCACAATGCACATATAAAGATGTACTCTTAGCCGAAGAATATCTATGAGCTGAACTTACGTACAAAATCGGTAAACAGATCAAGGAAGCGCAAGGTTTGAAAACGTGTTTTTAATTCTAGGACCTATTAGGACGACTTCCATAAATATCTGATTAGGAGGGTAAGGTCTTAAGCTTTTGCAAACGATCACTAAATGGAGCTATTGAAATTTCACAAATCCGGTTTTCGCAAACATTTGTTTTTGTTGAAAGAAGCAATTTTGTGAAAAATGGAGTTTCATGTGTAGGTTTTCGCTGGTCTAACACAATAACAGTGCCTTGAATCGCTTCGTTCAACTTTTCGTGATGAAGCGCCATCAAGGAAGCTTGTTTACAACTGCTTTGCAGGATTTCGTGGTGATCGTACTTCCGTCAGTGATAAATTTCGTGAAGATCAACGAAACTCGGTTGTTGTTCCAAAAGCACATCGGTCATAAGATAGGGGCATCCTTAGACATATCGAAGGTTGAAGTATTGTCGATTTTCCATGAACATTTAGGAGTGAAAAGTATCTGTTCCCGTCAGGTTCCGCGTAATTTGACTCAACCTTCTTTTCAAACTGTTGTATTTAAGAATACACAATATTTCTGTTAACAGTGTTAACACATAAATTCTTGGTTCATCCTCGAATTTAGTACAAAGTCGCAGTAATGTATGGAATAGATATTTCTTACATCCATGATATACCATTAATTCTCGCTTAAATATCCTCAAACATACTAGAAAATCTTCGTTTTTATACTTTTCATAGCAGCATAGCAAATAATGAAAGGCAGCGTTGCACCGTTCTATTCCAGATTAATGCATTACATGGTGATTTCTGTTGTACTTGTGTACGAGAAATAATTGCGAAGTCACAACAGAACGCAAGACAGGTTAAGAATCTCCCATCCAGATAAGATTGGCTACATCGTAGAAAGGATTACTCCGCTCTCTAAATGAGCCGCTTTTTGTTTGATATAAACCATTTAGTCCATAACAGTTTAGTTTATTTATAGGTTCGAAGTACGTCAGTTGAAAACGTCCATTAGATACAGAGTAGGGAACGGACGACTTAAAGGAAAGTAAGGAAGGCTCAAGGACGGGCCCGAGCACACTACTACGGCGACTATGCATCGCCTCAGAAACGTTTATGATTACGACCGGTGATTCAGACTACTTTCCTGCTGCTGCCGCGAAGATTCATCTGCTCTTCGCATCTCTTGCGGAGTGGCCGAGTGAAATGATGGCGGAGGGTAGTTCTTTCGGTCGAATGTATATGCGCACATGCCTATGTGGGCGTATAAAGACCCTTTAGGGAAGAAGATCGAGCCGATGATCGTGAAAGGAAGTTAAACTCAGCAACGCGCAAAAAGGGAAAATCCCACAAAGAAAAACGACGGGTTATTATGTAGGAGTATTGCCAGCGTATAAAAGGAGAAATGAGAATAAGCTAAGCAGGATTTAATGTAGGTACATCCACATCTGCATATTCCGTATTTAGAGCGCCGAAGTCAAAAACCGATAAAAAGGGGAATAACAGTCGGATGTATATGAAACAGAAATGGATCCTTGTAAAAATAAACGACGCGAAATATCTGTGCAATTGAAATATTTTTTCTATAAATTATGCAAACCAATGTTAATGTTTTTGAAAAAGGATTTTTTCTTAGAAATCCTTTTTCTAAAAGAAATCTTACTTCAGATTTACATGGTGTGAAGTCTTAGACAGCATTAATGCTAAAATCTTTTTGCACGAAGATTTTTTTTCATTTACGCCTAACATTAAGATTTCTAAATACTAAGTTAGTATCTATTCGAAAAAAAAAGATTATTGACAACGAAGGCTCCAAACCATTGAAGGAACGATGAAATCAAAGAAGAACACAGTGCGTGATTCAAGTTAATGGAGTGAATCTGCATAGACACAACCTAAATTTTCCACGTCCCTTCCATAATTGATGCAATTAAGACGCTTATTCCCTAGTAGCATAAAAGGTTGCTACGTTGGCTCCCGATCACGGATTGCTTGGCTTGACGTAGGCAGCAATGTCGGCATTACTTGAAAATGTGAACATTTTATACTCGTGTCCAAACATTGCCTCGCAACGTTCTTGCATACTTATCTGGGCGAACTATCTACTTTCGTCGTGTACCGATCTTTAACGAACATTCCCTGAAAATTAGCACACAACGCTTGGTAGCTGGCCTTCAATCGATGCTGCACCGACTGAATTTGTTGAATATCGACATACTTATGCTACTCAAGTGTATTAAATTAAAATAAAAATCTCGATCAATAAATATCACAAACGTTTTTACTTTATTAAGTGTAATAAAAAAAAGACGCTGCAAAAAAGTAATAACAACCTTTCATGCAGTAGATTATGCAGGAGTAATTTATTATTCTAGATTCTCCATATTTGGCCAGATATGAACCGGCGACACGAAAGGGTAAATATAAAATCCCTTAAGTGCATATACATGTTGTATTGAAATCAGATTAAAGTTTCGCTTCTGTGTAGTGATGCCGTAATAGAATACGGAGGCCGCAAATAACCAAACGTAAAACATTTTCGGGATATTCTATAGCCATTATTAGCCTTATGCGCTGTTCATCCAAATATACTAAACGGATGCCTTGAACGTCATCCAGTTAGGTAATGGCGAATATAAAAATAAGCATTGAAACGCCGATGCTATCAGCCTTGACAGCAAAAATAATCGGAAGACTATAACAGCATTTTCAAATATTATATGCTATTCTGATTGCGTTCTCGAATGCACTACTTTACATAAGTGCACTTTGGAAATAATATACTCTTCGAATTTCCTCTGTTCGAGTTCTCGTTTCCGTTTATTTGACATAACGTACCTTCCACCGCCGCGACTTATAAATACGGAACTTAGAAGGATGCAGTGGCGTACCGTTTGCGATACAAGGCTTCAGTAACAGCGCAATTGCAAAGGGCGAAAGTTATAGTTACATGTATTTCTGTATTCATTATTATAGCAAGTTTAATTTAAAGATATTTATATCAATATTGCTTGTTTTTCAATAGTGATAACATGGCAAACATGAAAATCGTCGGTACACTCCGCACCACATCATCTCTCGGATCTCTATTGTCAGCTGTTCGAGCAAATTCGATTGAGTGGTGTAAAGTGTGCTGATTTGTTTCTTGAAGTCAAAATTTAGAATAGATTGGCGAACAGCTACGTATATTCATTGTTCGATGTGAAAATAGGTATGCTTTTAAGTTTATTGTTTTAACGTGCGAGCTGTGACTCCGCTCTGCATTAATAATAAAGTTGCCTCTGTAGGTACGTCTTACCACTGATACAAGTCTTGCAAGTATTGGTACACCAAGATAACAATGGTTAAAATGTTATAACCAGCGAATTAAATAGCCACACTTTTGTATAACGACTGGACCGACAATAGTATCCAATATTTAAGTAACATAACAGGAGAACGTTTAATACACCACTACATCCTCCTTCAATCCCTAAACTTCTTCAAACTTATTGAATATTGAATCTAACTTTTTACAGTATTTTTTTTACATGTGGTGGCGGCCCAACAGGGTATAAAACCTTTAGGGGGGGAAATCGTATGCCTTGGCTTTGTTACTACCACTCCCGTAGCGTAAAGGATGAAGTCCATTTAATTATTCCTCGATATACTAATGATGAGCAGGGGCCCGTTAAAAAAATCTGCGCCTTGACTCTTGTTTGTTGACTTCAGTTAGGAACAGAAATCCTCTTAACAAAAAATCAAAAATCGAGATTGGTACTCCAAAATTTCAAGCATTAGCCAGCTAGGATATAAGCTGTACTAAGGGCAGTATGACTACATTGAGTGTTGGGAAGTTTATTTCAAGAAATCACTGCTATTCAATAGCAAATAAATCAGAAAAAGTTGCCATTCTCTTCTGATTGGCAGCCTGTCAATTGCTGTGTATTATATCCTTTTTCCTCTATAACAACTTTAAGTAATGAGTTTTTATTTAATTAGATTGTCGGCTGATTCCTTTTACACATGTTAAGCTTCACTAAATTATTTTTATTTGTTTGACCGTTCCATTCATTCAATGCTGAAAGGAAGCTTATGCATAATACTCAGCAGAAATTTTCGTCGCGTATGTAAATTATCAAGTTGACGTTGAGTACTGAGGAGCTTATTAGGATTTCATTTACTTGTTCTTATGAATTGTGGCTTATAATGCAGATTAATCAAAGAACGGTTTCGCTTTTCCATCTACATAAATTTATCATGCTTCGGAACCATCTTAAGAATCATCATCCCTTAGTTGGTTTAATTTTCATAATTTTGTTTGGTTTCTTATTGTTTAGTAATGGTTTTGACAAAGAAGAACATCTCTTCTACAAAATTATATGGTATTTTCTGAGCGTAAATTACAACAATGACAGTAGCTCGGTTTTCCTATCGTTGGTTTTATCCGGTTTTACATAAACTTCTGAAACGGTCGACTGAATCCTATAACTACTGAATAATGGGCATCTCTTTATATCGGCAACATGTCCTGAAGTAGTTTCTTTTGTCCGTTTGAACCATGTGCTATTATAGTTTTCTGGAAATGTAATAGAACATTCGTTGTAATAACTATGGTTGTAATAAAATCCTCGACGAATTATCTTTATTTCGATGAAACTTGGCTCCATGCAGCAGTCTAGTTCTGTATTACGCCAATATCATGTCTGAGCCATATATTATATTTTACTGAGGAAATGCAAGCCGAAGAAATAATTACGATATTGTGGAGATTTTAGAGCGATCGTTTAATCTATAAAAATCCTCATAGATGTCAAGGCAGTGGAATAAATAACATAAATATAATAAGCGTTGGGCGACTGCTATACGACGACGACTGCGGCGCAAATAATAAAAAGACGCGGAAGACACACCAGCGGCAGCATAAAACCCGGAAACGAAAATGCAATTTCCAGAAACAAACACTATAAAGCGTAATAGTTTTCGTGACAGAAATTGTACGAAATGTATATTTAGAAAAACGGTTCTGCGGCGTGCAAGTACGCGAACAAACAAAACGGAATAAATAAACGAAATAAGAGATGGCGGCGACGGTTTCAGCGCTTCGCTTAAGCAATGAAGAAGGGAGATATTCTAAAATACAACATTTGGGCTTAATGGGAATCCGCTTCTAAGGCTTTAGTCGGTAGTATGTATTTTTTTTTTGTAAATGTAGATCGCCCTTCGACTAGTCAACACGTAGAAATCACGCTCTCTTGTACGGGGTGTTACAAAATTGTTGGTGACAAATATAAGGCATTTAAAAGATAAGGAAATTGCCAAGGTAATGAAGAAAGCGAAATTTGTGTATTGATTTAGTCCATCAAAGGGCAATCAATCAGAGTAGCTGTGACTTGGATAGGTTTAAGTATTGGGGTAATGTTATGCACTGTCTCGAGAAAAAAAAATTTAAACCTTATAAAAACCAGCGCAATAATTACACCCAGACGTTCACCAAAGGTGCTTAGACAATGCATAGCAAATTGACTGTTTTTTATTATGGAGGGACGAATGTAGTTTTTCAAATAATGGAATGCGCGACTGGAAAAAAAATAGTCAGTACTGGTCACGAGAAAATTCTTTAACATATTTAACAGATTTAGCTGTAATGTTTGGTGCGGAGTTAAAAAAAAAAGTTCATAGCTTTAAAGGTATGCTTAACACAGAACGCTACATAGAGTTTTTAAAACTAAAACTCGATGAGATTTTGGATGATATGCCACTTGATGAACAGGGAAACTTTCCAACTCTAGCTTATAATGCGCGGCGAGTTGTAACATTTTTAATTGAACAGTTTCCTAATTAATGGCTAGGAACTCATGGATCCTTTGCTTGACCTTCGAGACCGCCAAATTTGCCTCCTTTGGACTTTCTTTTATGGGCCTACATTAAAAATCAGGTATATAAATCTCTATTTGGTACTATTTGGTTACTAAAATTATGAGAGCGATTCGTAGATAGATCGTGTTCCGGTGGATTGTACAGTCACAGTTGTTTTTCTGATATGAGATAGCAAAAAATTCAATTATTTTGTAATTTAACCGTCCTTGTGTCTTTAGAAACAAGGAGCTTACCCTTAGAACGGACTACAAACTGAGCGCCCTGTGTAATTGTACGAACGAATCTAGTTTATCGAATAACTTGTCAATTACTCACTTGTTTCATTGCAATTGAGAAGAAGTTGATGAAGTTATATCAGAAATACATTGAATACCTTCAAAAACGATGTTTAGTTTTCTGCAACTCAACATATACAATACATACCTCGATTGAAAGCGTATTCATACGTTAGAATAAGCGGGACATATGTAAGAAAGTAGGCAACTAACCATACACCCCAACGTAAAACAGCCATAGAATACACGATGCTCTAAATCGCAAATTATCCCAGCGTAAACACGAATAGCCATTTATTTCATTTCCCCTATACGTATATATGCCGGGAAAGTTGACAGTGCGTTGAAAGAAACAAAAATGAAAAATTAAACTTCATTCTAATGCACTTAATTCTGAGTTACGACGGAAAACTTTGCCAAGCAAAACTTCTGTATTATCTCACCAAATGCGGCGAATAGAGAAAAAGGGAGCAATAAGAAACAACAAGAACAACAGAGGCGTGAAGAATGAGGACGTCGAAAAGTGACGTGCTACCCACAACTAGCTACTACTACAACTTGTTTATGAATACCGGCAGAGGAAGTTTTCGCCATAAACACACATTATGCACCTGCTACTCTGAGGGTTCAATTCCGTGTTCGTCATACAACTTACATTATACTGTTTACCCCTCGACTTAAATATAGGGACGAATAAGCAAGCCATATCCGTCAATAGTCTCTTGACTACAGCGCTTACTTTCATATTTTACACTACCATCAGGCCGCAGTAATACCGTTAGCAACACATCATACAGCTTTTTATTTAATGTATATTAAGTAAATTTAAAGCTATACGCTTGTTTATTTTTTTTTGCGTTGTGGGCATACTAGTATTAAACACCGGTTACATGTATTAAGTTCTTGTTGGTCGTATGCCTCGCGACATTTTGGAAATTATTAACTTGCACAACAATGGAGCATGTTGTTAAGCTTTAATTAGGAGGAAAAGTGAAAATATACCTTACCATAACTATACCGAGCGGTCCATTTATCTCGGAGCCCCCGAATGATTTGGAAGCAGTTAGTTTTATGAAAGAAAGTTTTAACATAAGAGGGGACCCATACAAGACATCGTAGTAGTTGTGGAAGATTGCTTGAAGGTCACAGGAAGGTTAAGTTAAGTTTCTTAAGTGGAACATGATATTTTTTTACAACTTCTGAAAGAGCATTCAATTCGGAGTACAAAAGTATTAGACTTTACACGGCATTACATGAAGGCTCAGCTATCGACAACTTACACTTGCTTAAACAACTACCTGATAATGTATCATTAAAATATTATAAAAGAATAATAACGTAAATACTTATTCAATGAAATGTTCCAAATGTTGATCAAGAACCTCAATACCCTTCTGAATTCTTCCAATGAACGAGTTATGAACATCCAGCAACACGTTTTCGGTAATTTGTGAGCATGTACCTCTGCTGCATATCTTCAGGGATTATTGGGACATTACGATACATCTTTCCTTTAATTGAACCCCACAGAAAATGATCGGGTGATGTCAAGTCTGCGGAAGGAGCAGGTTAAGGAATAGTTTCTCCGCGTCCTATCCAGCGATCCGCGTAGTCCCTGTCAAATTTTTCTCATTCTACATACTTAATGAACAGGACACCCGTCATGTTGGTGCTCACTGTTCTAGAAGTACATCTTCAAACAGTGCTGGTAAAAAGTCTCTGTACTTATTACGATACAAGGTACCTCTAATGAACAAAGGTCCAATTATTTTGGTACGAAGAATTCTATACCATACGTTAACATTCCATGGTCGTCACCGCTCTACCTTGGATTCTCTGCTGCCCAATAATGCATACTGTGCTTAATTATCGGTCCATGATTCGTAAAAGTAAATTCGTCGGAAAATAGTACATTAAGAAAGAAATTATTATTATTTCGAACTTTTGGTTGAGGCCATTCACACAAATCTACATGTTCAAAACCAGTTCCGTTGATATGTTTGCTGATATAATTTTGCTGATGTAGCATTAGTTCACAAGATTCCAAGTTACTCTGCAAGTTTTTTAGTACCAATTCGTGGATTACGAGCTATAGACGCTAGTACAGCGATTTACGCGTTCTCATCGGTAACATTTTTCTTTCGCACCCTATTCTTCTTCCTAATACGTAAGAAACTGTCCTAGAATACGACGAAGAGTCATAAATACGAGACGGGTGATGGCTATCAGGGTATCTTTCTGTATACAAACGACATGCGCGAATATTCCTTCTCATTTCACCGTAAATAATTTTTATTTAAAACACTGATGGTTTGATTACAATGACCCCAAGGATATTATATACATTTGATTTCTTTTATTGTTTATAAGCTTAATAGCTTCGAAAGCTGCTGTGCTTTTCATATATGGCCCATATTTATCTGTTTTTAGGTTTACTTTAACATCTCATTTAATGTTAACTTCAGACCCTTTTAAGAATCCGTAAAAAAATATAATGTTCCGTTTAAAGAAACTTAACTTGACCTTCCTGTGATATTCCAGATTTCACCCACAAATACCAGAATCTCGTCCCCCTTTTGTGTTAAAACTTCACCATCACCACCAAATATGTTGGCTTCCGTCGGTGAAGTGCGAAAATTCTTTCATTGGTTTTTTCCACGTAATTAAGTTTTTGAAAAACTTTTGTTTGCCGAACAGGTGTGCTAACCACTACACCACGGGGTCTAGTGCCGAGAACGAAATCACTTTTTAGTAACTAGACGCTAATCTTACTATCGCTGTGTTCCTTTATCTCTATCGTTTCTCATATGCAATTAAGTAATGAAGACAAAGATCTTGCTTCTGAAATATTTGCCTTATTAAACATATTTGCCATGCTGTTTTTGGAAAGAACAATCTTGCGCCATTCCCGAATACGTTGAATTTAAAAATTGCGTTTTAACTTGCGAAAAGTTTAACATTGCAAATCAGTGCAAATATCTATAACCATTTACAACGATACAAAATAATTAATTCTGCGCCTCAATTTATTGTAGCCTACGTCTCTATAAAAGTTGATAGCAATTTTAACGCACCTGTGTATCGCGTGGTAGTGTCGATAATATCTCGTTGTCAGAATGAAATATTATTCTATCAACTCAATATTTATTTTAATGATTACGATGACAGTTATTTTAAGGAACTGGTTGGCGGACATGGCATGTCCACTTAGTGCGTGAGCGGAAGATAATTCCTTCCCTGAGTAACTAAAGAGAAAAACTTTCCGAATAAGAAATATTTGAAGACAAGTATTGTGCAACATATGTTCGGAGAACGACTTGAAAGATTTTGGGGAAAAATTACTAAGCATAAAAGAAATATTTGCGAATGCAAAAGAAGAAGAAAATATGAAGGAAATGCATTATTTATATCTTCCCATATATAAAACCCAACGCTTGTAAATGCGTCTTAAATTCATAACGTATACTTGTATACAACTGTAAACACATCTAGTACGATGCGAGATATTTCGCTACCTTAAATGTTTCTTCAGTATGGCGACGCTTAGTTATACTAAATTTGCTTCATTTATATGTATGCATTATGCATTTTTAGGGCCCCCGCCAAACCCTAAAGGAGCTCGAACATCTGGTCACGGTGACAGTAGCAGATTAGTCGAAGACGGCTACCCAGACGTTCTTATTATTTAGTGTATTTGCTATACCACGTCCAGTATTCATTGCTCCTCGCTACTGTCTCCTCATAGAAGTGGACCATTGATAATGCGAGTCTAATTGTGACACACAAGTTAAAGAACGACGAATAGCAGTCGTGGTAATTCGTAACGCTCGTCCCTAGACGAAGTCTTGGTACTGTGATGAAAACATGTATATGCACTTGTTCTTCGTCTCCCGCTTTCTCTTTCTTTGCTTCTTGATTTTTAATATAAGCGCTTGCCGAAGTTGCGATTATTTGAATTTGTTATGTAGGCTTTCGCAGTCGTCAATAGCGCTATACTCTTGGATTCCGGGTTGGACGTAGCTTCTGCCGATGTTTCGTCACGGACTGAGGCTATTGGTTCCGCGGGGGTTTATGTAAGGCTTGTTACGGGTCCACGGAGTGGAAAAGTTAACCGTGGCGGTTGCTAGGAGGTTCAGGACAGGTATGATGTGCGGCGTGGCCAATTTAAACCGGGGACGAAAATAAAATAAATGAAGTTGTGAAATTACTACTAAGGCGAAAGAATCATTAAGTTTACAAAATAAAACAATAAATGTTAACAGCACGTGCCATATGTAACAAATAAACGGTTGTATTGGATTTGCTGAAGCCGTACACTGTCAATAGCCTACTTAAAAACACATTTTTTTTTATGTTGGTTCCAAACTTTTTCCAAAGTAAACAGACAGCATTCTCATCGAAGAATGAAAATATTAGAAGGAAATGGCGAGTTGCATTTTTGAATTAATCACTAGTTTTCACGTTTTATATTATCTGAGAAAAACGCATTACTGTGGTGCTCTCAAATTCTTAACTACGACCCCTTTATAGTATTTAGTCTAAAATCGGTATACGGTCAATTACATGCTGATGGCAAGAATAGGATCGATGCGAAACGTAACTTTATGGTGCGGTATAAAATCGCGTACACCACTTGTGTATCTATCTTCGTTTTAAGAGCTTATTTACGTAAACACAATAAAGAGCGTAATAAACTAGAAGTGCAAAACGACAACGCACTCCTTCCAAGTGCGGTCGTAAACACCGACACACGCGGATAAACGGCGTAAGCAACTAAGTTAAGAACTCCGATCTCTTACAAGATCATCAAGTAAATCATCCTGTAGTAACAATAACAACATTGTGGTTTATTTTTGTTTGTATATAATACCAAAGCCGTAGTGTTTGTTGGCTGTAAACTTTGTATAACATCCTCATTCGGAATAACTAGACGAGGTTAACTGAGCAACTGGGACAGTGAGAAGAACAAGGTGTAATAATCTTCTTCGCAGAGTAGTTAGAAGCTTGTCAGAAGCTATCTGACGCATGTGCATTGAATTGTGGCTGTTCGCAGAGAAAGGATCCTAAATCTTGATTATCTTAAATTGTAGCTTGCTGTGAGGAGAACTCGAGGATTTACTTCGAACATGTCTGAATTGATGTAAATTAGTAATTTAATTTATTCCCAATACCAAAATATACAATTTGTTCTGAAATTTATGCTGCTAATTGACGTCTGTCGAAACACGTGATAAATATGTGGAAAAAAGCTTTTCCAATTTTGCAGAGTAAGTTGGGATTGCTGAAAGTATCACAAATACAGAGAATGTAAAAATACTGCCAGGTCCACGTCATTTGCAAGTTTATACGAGTAGGGTTTTCCAATATGTGTTTAGGAACGCATTCCAGGAAGATTCATAAAGAAAAAGAAAACAAGAAGAAAGCAAAAGAAAGCGCTTTATTTTTTTTAAATTATTTTTTAAGTAGTTTTTAGCGCTTTTATTTATTTAAGTAGTTAAAGTCGCTGAGAGAAACCAAAAAATTCCCAAAAACAATACCGGAAGATGATACTAATACAGCTCATAGTGTTGATGAAAATACTCACGGCGAAAGCAATGTAACGAGAAAAATCACCAGCAAACGGACATGTTTTTGCCTATTCGGCATCATCAGCGTTGCTTCGAATATTTGTCTCTCATGGTAAACCTGTCGGAGTCACTTCTGCCATACCATAGCACTGGGCTGCAATTTCGCAGACCAGATGTTACTCGAGAGTTGGTTTTGCGTCCCTTCACGATTCTTTGTCGCTGTCTTGTAAACGGCATGACTTGTATCTTTTGGCTCTAGACGACGCTGAGAGATACACTGCTTGCCAGTTTAGAAGTTAGTCATAAAAGCTGAGAGGCAAATGTGAGGTAGAACAACACTCGAAGCGACGGTGATGACGATGGCTGTTTTCTTACCCCAGATTACATCAGCCGTAACTGATCCCACTAATATCATGAGCTATACTGGCGTTATCTTTGGTTAGCATAAGTAGATTCGAAACTAATCGAAAGGGACGAGAAACCAATAGCGGAATTAATACGAATTAAAGAGCTAAAATTGCAGCAGATTGGAGGTAAGGATTATGTTCAGGAATCATCCGGACGCAGCACCTTGTGGCTTACTAATAAATAGCTACAAATTTCGTACTGCTGAAGAAATTCGTTAGTCAATAAATGGAGTGCTACACTGTTAATTTGCGTCTTCATACTCGGGATAATTTCGATTTGGGAAAGGCTTACCTTCACAGATCAAAGTGTGGAGAAGATTCGGTGCAGGAATGGAGGATCTGATATGGGTTACAAGGGAAATAAGTAAATCAGATTGTTTGTCTGCAAAAGTAAAAATATTAAACAGATTCACATGGGCAACAACGGGGAATTATTCTCTATTATCTATATTGCTGCAACCAGCAATTTATATAAAAACTGTTGGTTGAAGAAGATACGCCTACGGAACTTCCAGTTAGTAACTACTTCATGCTGACCCAAATTATTCATTGAATTATTTAGAACTTCAAATATTGCTTTGAAGATGTGGCGGCGCTCATGTTGCTTCATTTTTATGATCTCCTAAAAGATAGATGAAAAATTTTTATTTCATCTTTTGTCTTATCCACATTTCTTTAGATAGATCCAGCGTCTTACAATGCTTTCTCTTTCATGAGGTTTTCGATTTTTTAAATCAAAGGAAAAGGATCTGGTGAAGACGGTGGACATAGAATACGTTTATTTTTTTTTTTTTGGTCAGAAGTAACCTCAGGTAGCGATGGTACAATTCTTTTCCTTCCACGAATATTTTTTCTAGATAGACATTGTCAGTGATGAAAGCTAAAAGTTACCCTTTCAATTTCGAGATGCGATCTTTTAGGTACAAATTAAAGAGAATAAAGGTATTTTTTGAAACTGGAATACTATTAAGATATCCTGCTCGTACCTAAATAATGATTCTTACATGCAACCTTAGGTATTATTTTCATTTGTATCAAAGGATTTTGCTTCGAAATTGCCAAAAAGAACTGCAATTATTCCATTACTTCAGGGTTTATAAATCCATTATTCAATATTTTCTGCACTTTTTCTGTTCGAATAGTATGGATGTTGCTGCATTAGCATTAAACTATTGATTTTATCAACATTGCACATTCACGTAATGAACAACTTGTTCAGGATTGATTGTTGCTAAACTAAACTCCTTTAAATTTCCATAAGATTATCAAAAGCGATTGGCAGTCTAATGAAAATAAAAACATCGCACCGGGTAAAGAAAAATCCCAACTGGTTTTTATATTAAAGGCTTCTACGGTCAAGTTGTAATTCATATTAAACGACCACATTATTTGTTAACTAATTTAAGATATCGTGTTCTTTCCACCTAACCATAATGATACGAGCAGCAGTAAAAGAGCAAAAAACCCAAGAACCTCTTTTCATTTCGCTCTTCGGCTGCGAACGGTCATTTGGAAAGGTTTGATGCCTTGCAGCGGACGTGATCGAGGTAGAAAGAGACGACAGTCCGCACAAAGCAAGGAACAGGAGAGAGTTGAAGAGATGATGCTTCATCAGCGGCAACCGGCAAGGTTAACTTGCTTTTCCCATGGATTACAAGTGGATGTCCATACGTATGCATCTGTACGTTTGTTTGTTACTCTGGTCTTATTTTTAATAGATCGAGTGCAAATTAATTACGGTCTATCCTCACAACTTCAATATATATAATACTTCGTAACGTTTAAGCACAGAAGAGCAATAATAATAAGACACAAATGCATAATACAGAATGCAAAAAGGTAAATTAAAATTTATAAATACAACACCGTCAACCGACGCGAAGTAGATCGGTTAGGCGGCCGAGTACCGCACTTATATGCAAAGCATTTTAGCAATGTAAAACTTTTAACTATTCAAAACGATTATAAGTCCCGTTTAGATATGTAGAGATGGATTTTGATATCGTGATTTAGTGGCTTAGAGCTTTTCAAAAATTATAAAAATATTCTAGTAATGTGTATTGGTAATTCTTACTTAATCCTAGAATGTCTTTAAGCCACAAAGGGTAGCATTATGTGTGCCTGAGGGTATACTTGGGTAAAGGAAGAAGCTTTAGAGCACATCCGGAGAAAGTGACAGAGAAGGCGCAAGATCGAATGGAAATACTCGCCCGCGTGATGCGAAATGTCGGGAGACCGGATAGCTCAAAGAAAGCGATACTTCCTAGTGTTGTTACTCTACGGAGCGCCAATGTACGAAAGTGTGTTGGAAATTAAAGGAAACTGTTTATTGATGGAAAATACACAACGTAAAGCATTAATTTTGGCATCATCTACTATGGCTCTTTACGTTATTAGGAGAATCCCGCCTATAGACTTAATGGCACAGGAAAGAAGAGTTTGCATATATCTGGGGGAAAAGAAAAGACAATTAGAGGGGCGAATTATTAGATAGCAGACATATCACAGGAGTAATGGATTAACCTCACAGGTCATGGAGTGTTCATGACATTTGCTAAGCGGATAGGTAAAGTAGAAATAGAAGAAAACGGAATTTGGTTGGTATTACACTGCAATCTAGAGAAAACTAGGAGAAGCTACATAAAATGGTTAATAATCAGTGAAAATTAAGGAGCAGGAGAACAGAGAAAAACAGAATGAGAGACGAAAGGAAGGTAAATAAAGGAACAATGGCGGATAAATTGATGCTTCCAAAATACAGACGTCGACGAGATAGTTCGGTGAAATGCACCTGAGGGTGAAGCAATTGTGGTTTTAGTGAGTACGACCAGGTCTGCACTTATGTGCTGGGAGTTTCACGGTACCATGCAGCAATGAAATTAAGTGTATGGTATCTATGAAGGATTTCTACCCATCAAAAACGAAAAACCAAAGCGTATATCTAAATAACTAAATTCGTAAGTGTTGGGGTCACTCGTAACCCGAGTATACGTTTTGACGTTAATAAGGTATCTAATTGTTGTTTTACCCTTTGTAAATATATAATTTTTAATCTTTATATCTTCTTTCAAATTTCTCGGGTCCATGTCTTCAACCGCCATACCCCTGGGATAGGATAGCACTTGATATACATACGTCCTTGTGTTATTCCATTTCCCTATATTCCTTCCATATCTTTATATCATTTATTCGTAATGAGTGAAGACTGTGGAATTTCATTTGGTTATTGTACGGCCACTTGCAGCTTCTTTTATTTTCAATTTCAGCTACCCCCCTCCACAAATGTACACTGATGAGCCGTATTCCGGTGAAACGCGCGTCTGCACGTGGTGTGTGTTAGTAACTTGTTTCATTATTGTCAGTTACTCTTAATGTGATTCCACTAGTGGCTCAACTTCTGTTGAGATCGATATAGCCATTCTTTTCGACATTTTCAGTGATTAGAATATCCAAACAGTACAATTACCGACACTACGATTTTTTGATAAAATCGCTCATATTTGCTAAAATACCCCATATGACACAGTACGATTGAGTTGATACAATATTACTGAGCATCTCGTATCTTTTTAATTCATTTTAAAAAGTGAACCTGAAGGCTGTCTACACAACTTGCGAATAACTTTTGTTGTATTTTTTATAGTAACAGATATATGGAAGATTGCCACAGAAGTCGATCAGCCTGTATACAATGAATATAAAAATAGTAGAAAGTAAATACCCAATTGCAAAATACCCGTACTCTTGCAAGAAATTGAGTTTACAAATGTTATATAATTTTTGAATTCGCGTTTCAAAATTTACACCAAGCATGGAAAAATGAAATTTAATTTGTATAATGCGTACGCAAGTACAGCGCGAGACATCGTAAGTCAGAGGTTTCTAGGATGGTTGAGCAATAAATTTACTACAGCTTCAAATAACACTATCCGTAAATGGATTTAATGTAGTCAAACGCAATAAAGTGTGAGTTCTTTCAAGATTCCACCGATGCTTACATTATACACTGCATACGCCATTAATTATTGCAATTTCCCAATTGCAATACCTTAGACTGTACACAGATGTAAATGTATGTACATGGGTAATCGTTCTTTGCCGGGTTTGTGAATGCGTAGCAATAATTACAGTCTTAAATGTCAGTAAAATTTTTAGTGTTGGCATTTTCGTCTACTGTTATTATGTTACACCTATGGAAATTCAAAATTGATTTTGCTTAACGTGGTATAATAAGGGAATTATAAATGCAATAGTCGACATATTGCACAATAATAATTCTCTTTGGAAATACTTTCTTATGTTAGTGCAATTAAACTAAAATAGGTAAGGTTGAATAATACTTATATCTCTTATTTCTTTTTACAAAAAGAAGCAGTTAAAAAATTGAAAGAGCAATAACTCCTAAAAGTGATAGGATTTCAATGAAAATTAATACACGTATGAGGATCTACATCAATGATGAATAAACAAATATATTGTTTATTCATCAATTATGTAATAGCATCACGTAGTCGATTACATTTTTAAGCATATTTGGGCAGACTTCTGATAAAATTATCAATTTCATCATCAGGCGACTTGGATATTGTGCCCTTAGAGTCGCTGTTTGAGAAAGGTGTGGTAAATTAGAACGGACAAAAAACTTAATTTTAAACGAGTTCTTTAATTAGTTTTTGTGTAGATCTCGCAAACAATTTGCCATTAATTTTTGCATGAATTACCTACTTGACTACAGCCATGGAATCTGGATCACACGGTAAAATTGTATTAATACCTGAAAGTGAAGATGGAAGCATGAGAAAAGTTCACCTGTTCACTACAGATCCCATGAATTAGACTAGGTTAGTGATGAATCAAAAGATATCAAGCCGACACATGGAGGAATGGTCATAGATTAAACTGAATCTATCTTAAAAGTTGCACAAATTTCTTTAACAACGAAAAGAATTGTACAATGGAATGAAATCTGTACTTGTAGTACCAGTACAGTTAGTGGCATAACCTGGGAGGCAAATACCAGTGTTAAGTAGGGAGGCAGTTGGAGCAACGCCGATGACGCCGGGTAGGCAGAAACATGTTCGTTGGCTAGTCTTTTCTCTACTCATATTGCTTTTGCCGTCAGTGTTTTCCATCAATATCATTAGCTAGATTAGCATTGTTTTGGTTATGGTTTCTAAACAATTTAATTATGTGAATCACCCCCTTTCAAATCCTGTTCGGTCTTCGAATTTAAGGCATTATTTTAATAACAGTTGTGGTGAGAAAAAGAGATAAGGAAACCAAATATGGGACACTTATAGCAACACAACAGCAAGACCAACTGGAATGGTCTGCTAAAAACAATGCAAAACAAAAGAAAGCATGTGAAGTGAATAACAACTCCCAATCCCAATAGTTGCTCAATGGAATTAATGTCAATGAAAAATAAATAGTTGCTAAAAGCTAATAATATCAAGCATTCATGATATTGTATCTTCCTTCTAAGAATCAATTCCGAATAATCTGTATGTTGAAGAAGTATTAAAAAAAATACATTGCACGAAAGAGTAAGATTAATATAATACAAACTTCAAGACCGCAGCAATTCAGCAATTCTAATGATCTGCGTTTCCTGAAAAATTTACATCTCATTATGTAGATCTGGAACAAATTGACATTTCATCCATCATGCATACAGACTAGGTGCGGTCTTCATGACCTTTCCATTGCATAATTCAATAGTTTGGATTGGCATGTTTTTTATCGCTAATTTGAAGGTAACGTGATATAAGTATACAATTACATCATTTAGTCTCAATCGAGGAATTATCATTAAATTATATGCGACAGATCTTTATTCATTTATTCATAGGCATGCGCTTCTATATTTTGATATTGGTGTCATATTTTATATTTTATACGTACACATTATTTTGTACTTTTGCTTTTATGTTTGTTTTTATATATTTGGTGTCTGTTTTGAATAAATAACTAGATATTTGACTTACGTGTTTATGGAAGTTATTTTAAATAAATTGTGTTTACTTTGCATTAAAATTCCAATTAATTATTTTACTTATTAACTCGCGTGTTGATTAATTCAGGAAATCACGTACCATAATTACAGAGAATACCATTGCTTGGTAATTATTACTTAGCTTTTGTTTTTCAATTTATCAGCTTTAGCTCTGTAATATTGCATATCGCAAAGTACAAAAATATGTAAACACATGCACAAGCGTAGCACAATATCGATTTTGTAGAATACACAACAATATTAAATATAGAAAATTGTGTATTACGAGAGATGTTATAGCCCATAAAATTCAAAGTAATAGACAAATGTTCTATGACTTTAGCACGTCCATGGAACTCTAGCTCTTCTTAGCCGTTCTTTCGCACATTAAAAAAGGATCCTAACACGTTCGATTCGATCACTGTGTATTCTTTCGTAACACATGTTTTGTTCAAATTAATCCCGATTGATTGCCCTTCTTGATCAACCAGTTTTTGTGATTTGATAGAGCAGCCGCGATTTGTCTGTGTTTAGGTGTAAAAAAAAGGAAGAATTCAATCAAATTCAAACAGATGTTTTGTAAAATTTTCCTGGTGATTTAAAGATCATGATTTGCCAGTTTCTGTTTGCCCTATTTGTGTAGTAGCTTAAAATATTTTATACCGTTCAATCCAATCTTTTTCAATAAATAAAAACTTGAATTGTATCCTATTTCTGGTCATCAACAAACATACAGTGAATTTTCTTGTTTTGCTTGTGCTTAAAGATGTCATTCACCGTGATCGTATTCAGTTCTGAATATTTATCTACAGTTTTCAGCGAATTATTGCAGATTTTGTTACTTGACGCTTAAATTAAGTCTTGTCGAAAGTTGCTTGCACAATTAAGTTTAACAATTGTAACATTAAAAAACAAACAAACCGTATGTCTTGCCGCCAGTATTCGATATGTACAAGATGCATTCAAAGAAATATATTGAGAAAACGCTTCCATAAACCGATTTTATTGAGTCTTGCTTACTTAAGCAACGAAAAAGTTGGTAGAAATAATACTGCTAATTCTCGTCTACTAATTTTCTTTAAAAAATGGGCGGTTAATTTGCTAGGCTATAGTACTCATTATCATTATTTTGTATATTATTTTACTCCTACGATGCCTAGTGTAGTGCAGCCGCGCACAATTTTTTCAGTGTACCAACAACTGAGATTTAATCCATTTTTCATCTCATCTACGACTATTTATCATGAACTCATAACGAGTTAATAAGTTTCAATATTTAAAGTAATCCTATCTCCAATAAATCATGGAATTAAATAAAGAGCACTCTGGAGCAATGATTTTTTACAATTTCAAGCGTGCCTTATATCGTAGAGAACATTTTAAGGTAATCAATCGTGTGTTTGGTGACAAGTCGTCACCTTTAGCTACCATAAAGCCAATGAATGTGGTCGACTTTTCGATGATAACTTTAGAGCTCGTAAATCAGAAAGAGCGGTTACCGAAAATAATATTGGGCCTCATACGAAACATAATTGAAGAAGACGAATATTACTGCCAGGAGTATTCAAGCAACTTTAATGATTTGTGTGAAAGCAATTGACATCATTTTGCACGAACAGTTGGATTCCCCACAATTTGATTCCTGTTCAAAAAGAAAACTGTGTGACATGGCGCCTATCTGTTAGACCGCTTTGAATGGATCTTCTCATTTGGTGTTCAATAATGTTATGGTGATGCAACGTGGCTATGATCCCGAAAGAAAGCAACAGTCGACGATTTGGGTTTTTGGGAACGAATCGGCTCCTACAAAAGTTGTTGGCGAAAAACATCCCAGATGAAGGATCACATTACACCAAAATAACGCTCGGACGCACACTGCTGCTCGAACCACTGAATATTTCCCTAAGACACTAAGTCATTCGCCGCATAGTCCAGACCCAATATTTAATGATTCCTTCTTATTTTTGCGTGTAAAAAATAAATTAAGGGGTTCACATTTTACATCGATTGAAGAATTGGTTGATGCATTTAAATGTAAAATAAATAATCTAGCGAAGGAAGATCGGAGAAAATGTCTTGAAGATTGCTTTTCACGGATGCAAAAACGGGCTTTGTCAATAAACTGTGTACCACTTTACTAGGCTTATTATCAGCGGAAAGACAACCTTCGTATGTTGTAGGTCGACGTACCTACGTATGTTGATTCGGCGTTGCCAATTCTAAAAACACTTTGTAGTCCTTCTTTCGTTATTCATCGTTATCCACTGTGCGTACTAATTCTATACGATGTACAACCTTAACCGAAGCATACTGCAAAATTATCACGACCAGTTCTGTTCGTCAAAACGTATCAAAGCGGTGCATTTGATTACGCACAGTACGTCGATACAGTTTAATTACACATATGCAGGATAATTAGTTTAATCTCTGCGAATCAGTTTTCAATTACAGCCGCCCTATATGAACCAGTATTGGTATAGTTTAAAATATTTAATTATATCAATTATACTTAATGTGGCGAGCGCGGCAGTCGCTTGTGATCGCCGCTTCTATCCGACCAATCGGTCGCTTGCGGAACTTTTCCATTGTAATTTCAAAGGCCGACCATTAAAAACTAATGAACCGTCAATTTTTTAAAGCTGTACGTACTTATCTCGACCGTTGCTGGGTTATTCTGCGGTGGCAATTTATATTCATAGAGGAGCAGTGTAGGATAGCTTAATACAAAACGTTTAATCAACCATATTTAGTTTTTAATTAGAAGATTACTGCTGTCGAATATAGTGCAGTGGCATGCGCACCTACGATTTCTGCGAGTGTTTATTGCGTATATCTCAATATAAATTTTGCAAAGAAAATGCCGCAGTAGTTTTTAGTTAAAAAAAATGAAGCAAAAAGATAAAATTGATCTTATTTATTTATGTTATTGGATGCATTTATTTTTACTGTGTACTACTTTTTAGTTTACTCCTGTAGGTTGAGTGGATATTTTCCTAATATTTTATATGTTAAAATTAGGCAAGTGCACAGCTTAAAAAAAGTACTGATTTTTTCCCCCATATATTACTTTGTGTGAATCGCGGCTGGTGCGGAATGACAAATGCAATTATTTAGGGAAAAGCGGTGAGATGAAGATGATGTCATCCCGAGCCTTGTAATAAAAAAAAAATTTTCAGACAGTGACCAAGGCGATCAGGCGTGTGATTAGCGCCCAAGCATCTGCGGTTGGCTGTAGCAAACCCCAACTGCTGTAGGGTGATGTGTTGTCTTGTTTTGAGGATATGATAGCGGAGCTTATTTCTCAGTAATTTAGAAAATTTGAATAACGTCCATTATAAATACGAGACCTATTAGTTTGTGAGATTTTTTTTTACTAATATTGAAACTTTTTAGCTCCGTTGTGAGCGCATATATTATGTAAGAAGTTTTTTCTATATAATGTTGGACGCCCTAGCTTTTACTTTATCAAAGAACATGAACATAATTATTGAAACGTTATTTATCTCACTATGCAAACCAAGAATAGCGTAATTGTAAACGTAACAAGCTGCTTTTCACTAAATTAAATTTACTAATCTAACTAAGGGGTTAAATTCGCAATCGCGTTTCTACTAAAATTCAAATTAGGTAGTTGCGCGGGCGAAATTTCCGTAAGCTAACTAAGCAAACAACGATTACGCGTAATCCAGTGCGTTATCGATAAGTTAGCGTAAAAATCCTTCGGAATACTTAATCCGGGACCGGAATTTAAACTCACCTAAGACATACTCCCGCTGCGCCACTGCTTTATCTGACCTCAGAGCGCGAGCGGATAAAGCTCACTTTTCCCGGCGATCGTATCGTATAAATAAGACTTTATCAGGGAATTCCCCGGTTCGCCTCGCCAATAAACGACGTCGTACCAGTGCCGAACTTTAAGTACCCACACATGTTCGCGTAGAGTGAGGAGATCGTTAGTTCCGCGTAGTATATTTGCTAAGGGACGCGAGGCATTTGCATCCCATTCAATTATTTATACGGTGTTATCTATACGATCCTGTGCAAAGTTGCCGGTTAAATTCGGTCGGTTTGCCGGCTGTCAGACTATCAGTACGTCTCGAAGGGGACGAGAGTGGTTCGCGATGGTAGTAAAATCGCGGGCTGTACTGGAGCTCCCTCCGTTTACCATCACGTGTAATAAATGCAGACAACAAACCCTCTCCCGTTTCACTTGTGAAATCAAAAAGCGAATTTACGTTATTGTCTCGTTGCAGATACACCCTACTGTTACCATGGTACCATGGTAACCGTACGTCGCAAGCGTTTTTATTCGGGATTACCTTTAAGTAGCTGATTTTTGAACAGCATGTTTTTTTTTTATATTTTTGGAATTAACGTGTTACTTCTAGCATATTTGTATTATTGCTGATTAATGCTTGTCCAAGAATTGGTAATATTTATTCTTAAAGATAGGCTCTGAAAAGACAAGATCATCCTTCTAATAAGCTTATAGGCGGTCTTAGCCTTTAGTAATTTGTACTTCTGTAAAGATACCACCATAATCAAATTTGAAAGGGTACCTACTACAGGCCTGCGTGAGCGCGGTGTACTTATACGGGAGCTCTATTACAAAAACTTTTTGGGGAATTTTACACCAAAAATAGGAGGTAAATTTCTTCCCTACTACTTTTGGTGTAAGTTTCCTCAAATGGAAAAATTTCAGTAATGAAGGAAGACACACTCATTCTGTTTGAGGGCAGCCAATGGAAAACGCCGCGCACATATTCCACTAAAACTATAGATTTCGGAATAAAACGAAATTTTTATAAATGAAAAAACTCCTAAATACGGGAATTAGAATGTTCATAAATAAACATAACTGAATAGAGATTATATATTATATATAACTAAAGTCTATAATACATTCTTTTATTAAGTTTTTATGTCTGTTTATTTGTTCGGTTAGTAATTATTTTAAATGCATTTTTAATACATTTATTTAGGAGCCTTTTCCATTGTGAGGATTAGTTTTATTTCCAAACCTCCACTTGTAATACAATATACAAGATGCTGAGCGATGGCTTATTACTTTCCCGAACAATATTTAAAAGATATTGAAAACTTTAGGTAAAAATAATTTAATTTCAACAAACCTCCCTTCAAATCTGCCTAGGCGGGAAGACTTGGGACAAAATGCACGGTATCATTAAAAAAATTACTACAACGCAACGTTAAAGTACCGCGTGCCAATAATTATTAATAACCAACAATCATTTATGCAGAACACTTCATCTACGTAATGTTATAGGAAACCAAATAATTAATTATTTAGAGTTTGGATTGAAGTGAATTAAAAATCAGGTACCGTTGCAGATTTTGTCTAAATATAGCTCACCTGTTTCATTTTTCGAAAGTTGTTATATACCTTTAAGTACTAAATGCGGGAAATTCTGAACTTTCCAACATTTTCACAACTTTCCTATTCTGAGGATACAGTTAGTACATACCCACATATTAGTAGCGAATACCATGCTAAATATTACAACGTTGAAAAGATGTTGGATAAAATGAGAATGGAAAAGTTAGACAATCAAAGCGAACTGACTTTTTCAGATGCTTAATTGGATGCACTATTGGCTCAACTTTTGATTTTGTTTTGAGATTAGATCAGGTTGTGCGTTTATAGAAATACGAAACATTTGCTTGAAGTAATTCTGAAAATCAATTTTAAGGCTACTATAGCTTAGTTTTGTTTTTAAGAATTTTTTTTTGTTTTTAAGGAAATTTGAATTAGTAACTGTCAGATAATTGTGCTTGTGGTAAAGGGTAGTAGTGAAGTGTTTCAATTGTCAGATAGTTCTTCGTAATTAGTCTCTAAAGGAATTAGATGTTAAAATTATCCCATTATTCTGAATTACATTGGAAATTACTAATTTTCTTTGTATTTCCTCATTCTCAATCAATATTAAATTGACAATCTTAACCTTCTATTAAGTAAAGGTTATACACTTCTTATCTCATCGTAACCTTTTCGCTTCAGCCAAAAAAAAAAAAACGCTTTACCGCATTAGATACAAAGAGGAGTTGTTCACAATACATTACCCCAAAATGAACCTGTCTAAGGAGATGGGAGTATCACTTTTAGATGAATGCACATTAGAGACCACCAAGAGGATCGAATTTAGCAGATGTCAAATGCAGAAATTTGGTGCACACGCACTTATTTATATGTGATAGATATGTCAATCATCGCGTTATTTGCTACCGAATAAATTCACGCTTCAAACATGAAGGGGTGCAGTGGCGGCGCGTGACTAGCTGTTGTAAAAGACGTTAAATTATACCTACGTATGCATTATAACGTTGACGTAGATAATGTTACACTAACAAGAAAGTTTTCAATGTTTGTAATTATATAGTTAGATGCACTACACTGTCATTTAACTTTAAATTTAAATATTCCCTTTTCTTATGAATCATTTCTACACGTCTACGCGGTTGATAAGTTTTTCAATGAAATCTTGCTACTTCTTTACCAAAGTATTTTCAATTGAAACCATATTGAAAATGCTGAAAGTCTGTCGCATCTCTCGCCCTGTATAGTGGTCATGGGAATAGTAATAATTAATTCAAATAATTTTATTGTTAACTTGAACGTCCGCTTTAAATTATTTGACATGAGCATCTACCTCGCCATTATTATTTTGAAACGACCCAGTTGGTCCAGTGGTAAGAGGGCCTCTCCGTCTCTGGTACACTTCCGAGTCCTCATTGGCAGTTGGGCAACAGTTAACTGCGCTTTACCCTTTACGGTGAGGGGTTGATAGTAACAAATCAAAGGAACACATTACACACACAATTGGGCCGTCGCCACAAAAAAAATCAGGTCATATGTAAATTACAGATAATTTCGATGTTATTCGATTTGCTTCAAACATGTTAGGGTGTGTTGTTCCCACAGTTGGAAAGAAACAGTCGTATTTGTGTATTCTGTGAAACTGCTGGAGGCATTATTAAATTCAATTGGCGAGCACAACAATTGACATTTTTATTTAATTTTTGCATGCACTCTTTTATATGTTCCACTCATCAATGCTCTTTTCTTAACAAAGGATCAATTACACGCATCTAGAGCGTCTGCGTTGTTTCTGAGGATTGATGAAACTCCCAAATTTTTCAACTGGATTTCTTTCATGAGATATCATAAAACCACAATCATTTGATATTTTGAAGATATTTTGAAACATCTCTTGTTTGAAATGATAGAAAGAGCTAATTGGCGTCATTTATCTCTACTACAATGCTTTCTTTATACACTTCTAATATACACCGCAGCAGCTCATTTTCAATATCCCTTAAATGTAGCAGCAACTTCTAATGTTTCCGAAATACGTTATCAAGTCCTGCACTAAAGTTTATTAAACCACGAAATATATCGGGTTCGTCAGTTTCACTAGATTCATGATGTCCTTGAATGGCGAGTTCGAAAGCCCCACAAAAATTTATGCAATAATGATGGCAAGGGTAGTGGCATAGTATGGTAAATAATATAAAAATATCGGTAACCTCCACACCAGACAAGTTTAATTAATTAATCCGGAACGGCCGTTTCGCGGATATAAATGATCACCGTCATTCGGTCACCGGTTGAGAATGTGGATCTTTCGCATCCTCTAAACGGCCGTCCCGGATTAATTAATTAAGCTTGTGTGGTGCGGAGGTTATCGATACTTTTGTGCAGTTTATAATTCTCGATACCTCAATCAGCCTTCTCAATATTCCTTGCGTTTTTACACATGAATTCAGTAAGCAGAACCAACTGTTTGTGAATGTTTCGGTTTCCTAATAAAGAGTTTGATAATTTGATTTTTAGTTATTTCGCGTCCCTTGATATTGTGACTTAAGTGGTTAACAGTGATTGCCCAGTTTGGCTCACCGCTAAATAATACGCAATTTTTTGCAATTTTTTTTGTCCATGTATTCTGCAACTCTGCAACCATAGTGCACCAGCCGCTCCTGCTTGGATGCTCAGAATTTAAATGTGCAAACTTGACAAACGCTTATTCAAAGAAGTAGACGTAGATAAAATCTATGGTATATAAAAAAAATAGAAACATATTTTAGGAACTCTCATGTATGTATATTTTTGTATTAGATAGCGTTAGTACGCATATATATTGTCACTGCGGAAATAGACACACGTGTCTGTCTATCTAGTTAAAGCAGTTAGAAAAAAAAAATGATTAGCGATCTCTACAGCTTAGTTTATTGGTTATTGTAAATAATCAATCGAATAAAATGGTTCGCGTTGGTAACTATTGTATTGTACGGTGGACATCAACTTGATATATCAATAAACTGGTCCGCAGTGTCCTTCAGGCTGTTTTAATTTTTTATACAATCACGACGAAGAAAAAAAGTCATTTAACTTTAGCCATCGTATGATCTAATAACAATTAAATCATCCAGTTCTCGTTTTTATCTTCCATCGTTAGTATTTACGATCAAGTTGGCCTTAACATATAGTTTTTGTGTACGCGGCTGCATTCATTTATTGCGACATGCTGGAAGTAGCAATTAGTGCATTACCGTTGATAATTAATAATGACCAGATACGAGCAGTCCGATAAATATAATAATTGGTAATGTCAATAAACGATTGGCTTTTTTTTCATGCCGAACTGTCGAGCGATCATTTATTACGAGTTCGGAATTGCTGTTTGATGTTTCGTTTTTTTTTGTTTCTGTTCTACTAACTTCATTAAAATTATTGTTTAGCGAAAGACGCAGATGTTATTGTTTTATTTGTTACAGGTTTTTTTCCTGCAGTCGCGTAATAAATATACAGGTTGTCTGAAATCCGCGCGTAGTATTCGACAAGATAGTGGAATGTAGTTCTGACAGCTAAATAAAACATCTATTTGTGATTTTTTGCTTACGTAAGGAAGAAAAAACATAAGAAACGAAATGGCAAATAGTTTGTTATTTAAAAGATAGTTTTTAGATACTCTTTCGGCAGTTTAAAAATGATACATTATAAATACCAATACAGATCTCGCTGTTAGTACGCCACGTAGAAAAATTCCCACGCTCTTTTGAATGCTCAAAGTTTAATTTGTCTTCTATTTGGAGTAAAATTTGAATTTGGTTTGAAACTTAATCATTTAGACAGGTACATCTTCGCTCAAAGGCTACTCGAACTAGAAAGAGCATCTTCTAACCGAGAGCATTTGTCAAATATAGATCACGGCTAATCACGATACACTTTCGCATAGATCACATTTTAGATTCTTGCAGTTACGTTTCAGGTAAAAATTTATTTTCTTTAAAAATACCGTGTACCGTACAAGTTCGCGATCTAACGCCAAACGACTAACGACATTACTCAGTATCTGCAATTGTAAGATGTGGACGTTAAAACTACCGGCCCTATTTCCAGGTGAGAAATTAGGATAAACACAAAACAGAATTTGTATATTTTTGGGACAACGAATTATATTGAAAACGAACATTTGAGACCTGAAAAGAGTAAAGTAAAAGCGAATAATTTTGCCTTTTCTCCAGGGTTGTTGTTGGCTGGAAATATGAAACCTCGGGGTCGCAGAGAGCGAGGCCTCTGGCTAGATAAGCTTCTGCAGGATTGAAAGTGGTCTAAAAAGAGGTTCACTCCGACATAGGTTGTCGAACCGCACATGGCTGAATGCTATTCATGATGGTGCTAATGTCAGCGATCTTATACGTTATTTTGTTAATACAACAGTGTATATCTACAAAATGTTGCTATTCGTGTCAGACGAAGCAGCAGTGACTCTAACCGAGTATGTCTCAAGAAGCAAAAGAAGTTTCGATTAACACATAGATCAGCACCAAGAAGAAAGAGAAAATAACAGAAGTGCTTGTTAAACATGCTGTAGAATGTTTTCGAAGCATTAATTCGATTTTTAATTCTACCCTACACGCTCAACCGTTCTGTGTATTTTCAATTTTCCAAGTTAAACATGTTCACAATGGTAAAAGTTCGAACGCACTCATCCATCTATCAAACATTTTCAGGTATGGTAAGAAATAGCAACGTAGTTGACTGACAAACAAACCTTAAAATTAAACTGAATTCAAAAATGTAATCTTATATACGTGCCCATTTAAGATAACAAACTGCCAAGTTTTCAGAATATTCTAATGTGTCCATGTTTCACATATCGATCAATGCGGTTGTAGATAATTGCTCTGGCTCTAATTTTAGATTTGAATAAAAAGATAAGTTTGTTTGGGTTAACAAAAAATATTTTGGGGTCAAACTAAATCAACAATATTGCTTGTTTGCCAGAATTCAATTCACCCATTAGTTGAGCCAACTAAAATTTGGTTGACTCAAATGCATGCCTTTTTCAGAGCAGGGACGTAATAAAATACGTTAAATATGCAGCGAAGCTACGGCGACCATATTTAGTGCAAGAGTAATATTTTCTGCGAATGCGTATGGCGCTTAACGTGTTCGTTGTGTAAAAATGACATAATTTAACCAGAAATAATTATAACGATAATTTAACACGGTCTGACCGGTTCTGTACATGTCATTGGTATATTGGCTCAGTCGGTGGCCGAGACTGTTTAGTTTACATGGAACGCAGTAAATTGTCGGTCCCTCCTGGTCGGGTTCGCTGTATATACGAGTGAAGGCAAAAAAGCACCGAACGGAACCGGAGAATAGTTAATGTGGATGGGTGGCGAGGCAAGAAAATCAAGGAGATCCAGGTATATACAGTAAGAGCGTATTCCCAGGGCCTCGTTCTCTTCGACAATTTAATCCTGACCAGTCGATAATTAATCGCCGGTGGCTCTGTTCTACGAAAATAGAACGCACTTGTGCGTTTATTCCCAGCATGTTCGGCTTTTTGTGCCGATGTTAAGTGTGATTAATATAATGTTGTATTTTTGTTGCTTTATCGTATTGTAGAATCTCGGATACGTATGAATTTATAACCGATGAACGAAGTTTTTTAACGGCAAAATAAATGAAAACGAATCGATGCGCCTTTTTTTTCCACAGCGTGATTTCACCTCTTATATTTTACTAGACAGTATTTAGACGTTGCATTATTCTCGATAGAACCTGCTCTAAATTATATGTTAGAGGTAAATTGATTACTAAAATATATTGATCTAGGCGAACGCTCGTATAAAAATTAAATTTGCACTGCCTGAAAATTGGAATACATTTAAATTTTTTCTGAGAGGTCCTAAGTTACATTTTAATATTTTTAGTTGGACGTGGCAAATTATAATTTTAAATAAGGAGAAAGTACGGATGCTTAAGCAGTATAATCCAAAGAGTTTGAATTAAAGATTTTGATACCGTCCAACATCGAAGCATTAAAAAAAAAACTACTATAGCCAGCTGCATATGCAACTGCATATTTCAATTAAAGAAGTCAGAGTAAGAAGCACCGACCTATGCTATAGTAGTATAAAGTTTAATAGCAAGAATGTATCTGTCTACCCCTAGAAGCCTAGTAATAACGTCATATTCATTTCTGGTTGTGATGTTGCGACGTCACACCTTATTTATATCGGCAAGTATCCATATTGTTAACTGATAGTAGTTCATCGTTGTAGCTTTATATACTTCCAGTGAGTTTTATAAGTGGTTTTGTTTAGTATGCTTTTATCTCTATCAAGCATGTACACTTCATGTTCAGTGAAGTTCGGTCATACAATAAAAATCTATTATATCACACTGTATACAATTATTAATACATAAAATTAGAAAAATATTAAGCATACACTCTTTTCTAAGGGATTAAAGCCATAAATTATTATGTAAAGTAGAAATATTGCGACAACCACAATAAAGTCCCTTTTATTATCATTCCAAGAATTTCTCGGAAGTACCGATCTTTTGAAACGGGTCGTTTGGGGATTATTAACGAACAATACATTTAGGAAATATACCGCAGCATCATTCTTGTTTATTTATCACAGGCGTAAAGATATAAATTTGCTTCATTCTACTGTTGAACGTGTGTTGGTGTGCATCTGTCGTTTTTGTGCGAAAGCTTTAAGAAAATTTACTTCAAAATGGCACGTGGCAAGCCTACCACTGTAGAAAAACGTTCACGCATTATTACGCTGTTTGAAGAAGTATATTCGGGGCGACAAATTGCTGAAAAAATAAATATGAGAAGTTCAACAGTAAATGACATCATAAAGCGATATCGGACAACTGGAACTATAGAAAATCGTGTTCGTCTTGGAGCATCTACGAAAACAAGAAAAGCTGAAGATTTAAGGATTGTATCATTAAGCAAACGCAATAGAAAATTAATAGCGCCACAAATAGCAGCCGAAGTCAATCGCGGCCGTGAAGAAGAAGTTTCGGCGAGTACGGTCAAACGTCGACTTCAACAAGCGGACTTTCATGGACGCATTGCCATTCGAAAACCCTTATTACGTCGGGGCAATAGAGCAAAATGGCTACAGTAGGCCCGTTCTCATCTAGATTGGTCGTTAGATGATTGGAAACACGTGCTTTGGAGTGACGAGTCAAAGTTTGAGGTTTTTGGGCAAAATCGATGAGTTTATGTCCGAAGATCTAAAACCGAAAAGTGATGCCGAACTGCATTGTGCCTACAGTGAAGCAAGGGCGTAGTTCTGTGTTAGTGTGGGGATGTTTCTCCTTTGCTGGGACGGGAGATTTATGCAGAGAGCAGGGTGTAATGAGGAAGGAAAATTATTTTGCAATACTCCAGAATCATGCAGTGCCATCAGGATTGCGTATAATAGGCCGTAACTTTACATTCATGCATGAGAACGACCCAAAACACACTACGTTAGTGTGTAAGAACTATCTAAAGGAGCAAGAAGAAGAGCACACCCTGCAAGTAATGACATGGCCCCCACAAAGCCCAGGTTTGAACCCTATAGAGTTGTTGTGGGATGAACTGGACATGAGGATCCGAAAAATATGCGCAACTTCACAAGAACATTTACGGAATATTCTGCAACATGAATGGATTAATATTCCATAATCCGTTTTAACAAAACTTATCGAAAGAATGCCTAGAATAGTTCGAGCGGTGATTAACAGCAAAGGAGGTTTTTTCGCTGAAAAACAAAATAATGTTCAGTATGTTATATTAGGCCAGAATAACTTTTTATTTATTTATTTTTGTCTTTTTTACCTGTACATACAATAAAATTGCATTTTGTTTTTAGTTTCGTTTGTTTCTGTAACCTTTTCATGTTTTTTACCAACCGACCGAACTTCTCTGAACGGCAGTGTACATGTTCCATAGTTCTTGTAACTACTGACTACCTTCGCAGTAAATAAAAATGGACAGACACTACTATGCAAAACAGTTGATTATGGTTCGAGATCACGGTCTGTATTTAATATGAATTGTAGAGACACGTGTGTAAACGCACTCAAAAGCAATAATATCCTGACCTTTCCTTCTATATACGACCAAGAGTATGCTTTGTTTGCGGAACAAGATTACGATGAGTTTGTTCCAAAAATATGAAGGCGCTAGAGGTGCATGCAAAACAGCTAAAGCATAATGTTTAAAGAGACGCCAACAATTTTATTTAATTTTCTTTTTTAATTCCTGTTTAGTGGACTTGTATTTCGTTTGTTTTTATAGCTTTTTTTTCTACACATTTATTTTATATTATAGAAAGAATGATAAATAAATAAGATAGAGAAAGATAGAAGACGTATACTGGTAACAACGTATACTAAGATACTAAAAACAAAGTTGTTTGGTATAATAAAAATAAAAATTAAACCATTACCTGGTTTAATTTACTTTAAATTCAGGACTGCAATTACGGCTGCTATTAGCGTATATTGCGAGGAATTGATGGTTGAAATTACAAGCTTGCTGAAGAATTAACAAACTCTAATTATTTCTCCGGATCTACTGGAGCAACATTTTCTCGCGACTACCGGTTTTCTGAATCATCTCGTGCCCCGTGGGAATTTTCGACCTCCACCTCGCGCATCAGTAATTCATCTCCCTTTACACTGCTTTCAACTTACATTACTAGATTACTGTTGCAGCGCTTCTCGTTCATGGGATGGAACTTTTTTGTGTTCGTTTCATGACATTGTTGTTTATACCTTCCTAAGCGCAAGAACGAGTTATTCAAAAAGAAAATACGTATTACATGTAGAATCGTCATGGTGTGGGGAATAGGATACTATAATCAAATCATTTTAAGACCAATAGTATTGCAAACGACAAAATAATTTGTTGTTAATGTTTTAAACATTAACTGAATGGAAGATAAAATGTTTTCTCTGTTTTAAGATACATTTAAGAACTACTCCTACGAATAGAGACTTCGTCTAAATAATAAACTCGTAGATCTACTGCATTCATCCTCACGAAATCAGTATTACATTGAGATGTTCAGTCTATCAACCGTTGCTATTCTAATAGCAAATTCGCCTTTTATATTTTAGCGGCAAATTACATAATACCCATTAGGACAGCTTAGACAAAAGAAAATCGATATTACATTGTGCATTGTCTGATCATGAAACGTATCAACTGAAAAGGTTCAACTGTCAATGAGGGCAAACGGTTCAGATAGACGTGTCTTGAAATGAATTTACAATTTTCTCTTCCGTACCTTTCCACCGTCACGAACGGACAATCCGCACAAGATCACAAGCGTGCGACTAAAATCGACCGCGAAACCTGACGGGTATTAGCTCCACCGTAACTGTAAAACCCCGTACATTCGAAATGACGCCGGCCCAGAAGTGATGGTGTAATCAGCTACGCAGAAACAAGAGAAGAAAATATTTCAGATGGATATCAACGTATGATTTTTCTTCTTCTATTAACTTGTTTATTTTATAAACAAATATGAATATACAATTGGGAGGAATGGAACAAACTCTAGAATACGTTCTTATCTGCGTTTTATTTGTTTAAAAGTTATAGCGTAATTACAAATAAACAAATTTTCATATTAACATTTTTTCTTAATCATGGCCTTGTTTTAATAAACGTTCAAAAGCACTGCTATTGATGTCTAAATCTTGTCGAGTAGCTAAGCAGCTATAGCATTCCCATTTCAAAAATCATAACCAATCGCCATGTTTGCATATTTTAAATTTGGATAAGTGTGTGGAATTTTCTAATAAAATAATGTATAGACCCGAAAATAATATACGTTAAATCGCTGCCACAATACACTGTCACTATGACCTAACAGAACAACAAAATTAATGAAGCGAAAATAACTTTTAATGCAGAAGATACCTGACCTTTTTATATGGATGGTCAATACAAGAATATTATTTAAGATGTATTAACTCGAAAACAAGCGAGGAATTGTACCATTTACAAGAACACTACATAAAACTAGCTAATTACGCTATAACTTGAAGACAAAAAACTAAAATCGGATAAGAGCATATGTGAACAATACCCACCCGGAGTTTGGCCGATCCTTTCGGAATCACCCTGTATTTTGGTGAAATTATTATTATCGCTTTGCAAGTTGATAGTGTTTTCTTTTCTATTGATGTGATATATTTCGACGAGGAGCCTCCTTGATGTCGACAGTTGTGTAGTTAGTGCAGGCACATCAAACTAAAACTACATATGTACAGGGCTCAGTTAGAACTCATTTTTCACAGTTATTTGGGTTGACGACTACATCTGCCTACCAAAAAATTATTTAGTACAGCTAATTTTTACGAAGTGCACAGTTTCGTTATTTGTTGCTTTATTTCCTTGTAACCGACGACTTTTCGGACCACATATATATTTCAGTACAAGTAAATCGCAGTAGTCGGCTCTCTTGCTATTAACCAAGCGTACGTGAATTTTTTGTTTGATAGTGCGTCGAGGATCATCCGACCATTTTTCTTCGCGGGTCATTCACGTCGCTCATTTACCATAGCAACTTTGTCAACCGGTCCTTCCTTTCTTTTTCTTAGTGTGCCGCACCGTCGGTGATTTACTACGTCTTCGCTTTCCAGCTTCGGCTATCTATCGTCGGACGCAAGATAAGGGACGTCTTGCGGCCGTCGACTATACCAGAAGCCGATCCGGCAACGCAAAAAGTAAGAACACGTTTATATCGTCCGACCGGATAATTTTTCCTTTTTTTTTTCGAAAACTAAGGACAAATGCCATCTCGTTTAAGCGCTAAATCAGCCCGCCGATATACCAGACTTAATTACGGAGAGAAAACATACGACAATATCGATCTGAATTGCCGCCATATTCATTACAGGGACGCGAGCGCATTTTCCGCATTTTCTTTTTCCTCTTCCCAACTGGCGTTTTCGTTTTTACTTGTCGATGAAGAGGGGCAAAAATAGAGGACGGTTGTTGCTTACGAGTGCGAAAATAATGAGAGAAAAGAAAGTCCTAAGCTTAATTGGAAAAAATGAGACTCGGCTTGGATAAGAGGGCTCGCTTGATTTATGTTCCGCTCGTTGCTATTTGTAAATTGTCTTTCGAGATTACAAAGTCGTATAAAGTACATTGTCTGGAAAAAATGATATCAAGGAAGAGTTTCGCGCAACATCACGAACATTGCATAAGAAGTAATTTGCAGAAGCATAACTACGAACGAATAATGCGAAATTGCTTAGAATTTAAATGATCTTTCTCTCGTTTACGGCTACTTTTAATCTAGTATCAATGTTCGGTGTAAATAGTTTTTGGAAAAAGAGGTATTCAGTTGGATTTAAGTTAAATGCGTACTTTAAGTAAACTTAGATACAATGCAATCTTCTTAGGAGATCACAATGGCACGAAAAAAATAAGTAAAAAGAATAAGCATTGCAAATTCAGTAACCTAAGAATTAAACACTGTAACAAGAAAATAAGTACCTACCTATGTATATACGGAGAGTTCAAAATTAACATGTTTCTAAATCCTAACATTAATGTGTGATGACCACCCAAGCCCTTGAAGATTGTCATTACAGGAGTCTTCCTTTTAGTAAGCAAATATGCATTTTGTTGTTATCAGCCCCTCGTCGTGAAAGGGGAGTCGGGATTGTAGCGGGATGCACCAGAAAAATCTTCCGCAGACTCTGGTAAAACTTGAACGGCAGTGCCTAACTCTATCACATGTTCAGCACTAGATTTTCTGACTAAAAATCAAAAATAGTCTCCCATCATTTTGGAGTCTTACTGACCTTGATATCCCTTTTCAGTTGGCGAACATCCCGGTGGAATCTCTTCCCCTGGTCGTCACTCACATCTCCCAAATTTTCAGGAAGGAGATATTAGTGATTAGTGAAAAATTTTCAGAGATGTCCTGCAGCCACTTTCTTCATACCGTTTTAACAGATTTTCAGCAATTTACATATAGTTCTTAGATTTATTATTAGTGTCGTGCATTAGCATCCTAATCAGTGGACTAATAAAGATACCTTCCTTCCTAAGTTGTAGCATTGTGCTCGGTACAATAACACAAAATAGATAATAAAATAAACAATTCATATTAAGAGAACATTTGAGGGCGTAAGAATAACAATAATAACAACCAAGTGAAATTCGTCAGCTTCATATCTAGAAAATATGTATAGAGAGCAGCAGTTAAACAAGAACCAATGACACGAGGCACGTGATATACACACACACAGGAAGAGAAGAAGGCAGGGCAAAGGGGGAGGCGCATCACAGAAATTATAATTACTTTATTAATGACGCCCAATTTCGTTGCGCCGCACGAAGAGTATGTCTTAGTCACAGGCCGGTGTTACATAATTAATATAAGCAGCGGTGGTGTATCTTTTACGCGAAGTATTAAATATCAAGGCTGACTGTGCTCGCCAGCGCCAGCGGTACAAAACATCTCTCTGTCTTAATTAAATCTTCTGCATCAGCCTTCAACGTTTTCGTCTGTAGTAAATGCGTAACGGCGTCGTTGCTCCCGTTTGGCTTATATACATAGTTTATAGACTCCATAGCAGCCGTCGGAGGTAGCTGTAAATCTAACGTTAACTTCACGTATTACATGGAAGAGTTTGTTGTTAAATTAGTAGTTTCGATGCAGAGGATAGTTAAACCGAGATTAGCCACGCTATAAATTTTTGACGACTTATTTCGCGGACGAAATTGGAAAACGCGCAAAAATTTGTAATAAAATATAGAAGGGATGTTATTAACGGTACCTATGACGCGAGAATTTAAGTTTCATAAAGCATGGTATGCACTTCATAAATGTGTCTTAGACTGTCTGTTCTATATTAAACTGACACAAGAAGAGAAGCGGGTAATTAAATTGGTATTTCATATACTTTGACTCTAACAAATAATTTATTTTAGTCACAAACAGCTGAAATATTTCATCAGTAATAACTATTCTATAAGTTAGTCATAAGGGATCTTGTAATAGTCAGAAAACGTTGCGAATCCCTGTATTTTCATTCGAAAATATAAAGCGATTAACATTATTTCCGGCAACGGGTTCTCAAGTAACCATAGCAGGCACTACACCATCGCCATTAGAATCGGATTCAATAAAAACTGAATTTTTGGTGATTACTTCTTCGATTATTTCCTCAAAGCTATTCTGTTTATTGCCAGAACCGCTCACAGTATTATTCTGCTAATTACAGCTACTGTTCATATTATTTTTACAGTTATCAGCGATACACGTTTGTTCATTATCTGTAAGAAGGTTTTCTCCCAAGCTTCGCGATTGAAGCATCAGTATTTGGCCTACTGTCTGTTTAATAAGTTAGTCGGCGCTTTCTGGGAACGGGTATGTTGTCTGTGGAATCTGAATCTAAATCAAATTGGTGATTCATATGTAGAGACGTCTGATGAAAAATCCCATTCTTCAAACAACGCCTCGTTCCATAACCTTAGAAGCCTCTCTTATTTCTTTTCATAATAATATACTTTTTGCTTCGCTTACACCAAAAAAACAAACACAACCACAATAATGGTCAAAGATAACCTCGTGTGTGCAAACTGTGCAACTCAGAGCAGCGGAAATGCATCAAGCGTGGTGGGTCAGCACAGTCAACCATACATTTTTGCGCGTTTTTCAAAAAATAAACGAATTACAATGTAAGAGAGAGCGTATCCCGGCAATGATTATCTGTTAAAAATAAAATTGCATCAGCAGGTCAACCGCTCATGGTGGCACTTAATGTGTAATTAATTTTGTCTAGCGTATATATATATATATATATATATATATAAGGATAACGAACGTAGGAAATAATTGGCAAATACACTCAATTAATTAATACATTAATTCACAATGGTATCTTACGTTATATTTGGAACGGGATGTGTAGCGCCAATTAAATACGTTATTACATTTATCTTAGCATTAATTTTAACTTGTAGTCGAACTTTAAGTTTACTCGAAATTCAAAATAACTTCAATCCAATTTTATCTAAATTCGGAGCGCTAACGACAAAGGCAAATAAACGGCCGTTCCGATTTAGGCATTTCGCGAAAACAAACATATATCTCATTGGCGAAATTTTCCGTCTATTATTACTATTTCTCTAGAAATAGAACGGGCAGTAGATGTGTTCGCTAATATTACCAACACATACGCACCGGCACTAACCCGGTATTGGTTGCGTTATATTAATCAATAAATGCCTCGGTCCCCCAGGAACCGGCTTTATAAAAGAGCATTGCGTACGCTAGTAATTGGCTTCGTTGCTGTGCGAACCACGGGATACGAGGAGCAGGAACAGCGGGAACGTCAGGAGGAGGAAGAAGTACGCTTCCGCAGGCTTACCGTCGACGGCCCATTATGCGTCGACATAAAAGGAATAGAAGAAATATGTGCGTATATAGATGTATGGTGGTACGAATGTACATAGTACATACGTACGTATGTACAACGCATACGTATACAGAAACGGACTAATCGAGAACGGGATCCGCGAAACCGAGACATATATGCCTACGTGCGAAATGGTTAAATATGGACAATTAATGATATATACCTAGTGCGTGGACGGAAGGTAACTCCTTTCTTGACTAATTTGCAGAAAAAATATTCAAATAAAAAATTTTGTACAACATAAAATTCTACACAAGTATACAGGTACTGAGCTTCCGCTAGACACGAGTTTGGTTTTCTAGATGGAACACCCTGTATATTAGTAGGTTCTTAGATGCCTCTCTTCAAATTCAATTACTTAGCAAGATGGGTCAATCGGTGAGCGTTGCACCTTTCCGTAACTATGGTTACAGAAGCGAGCCGTGATACTCGATAAGGGTGATGCGATATTAGCGAAATAGTGAGAATGAAGAGAGAAGGGATAAAGCGCTAAATGACTTACCGCGGATAACATGGTTGCGGCCATCTTGGTGTCAACATGGTATCAACGTCACTTAATTCGTGTCGTAGTCTGTAACCACAACCATTCTGTAGAGGGCTTTTGTTGCTACATCCTTTTTGCCAGGCGTTGAAATTAGATTTAAATTTTAGTTCATTTCACATTGCATGACTTAAAATATAACAATTTAAATTTTTAAAAGCTATCGTTGGAACCGCACTATTTTTAATATTTCATTTCAATATCTATTCCATCACAACAATATGTGTAGTTTTATTGTTTAAACTTAGTACGTGGCCTTATTTTCGATTGGTCTATTGGTTAGAAAATCTAATGAACTGCAAATTTTCCAAGTTTTATTATTTTTGCTCCATTAACATTTTCAGAGCATTTTTATTTTTATTTAATTAAATAGTTATGGTATGTTAGAAATATCGCCTTTAATATTTTCTCTTTAGTACAAAAGGGTGGCAAAGAGACATGTTTCGCCCAAGTACATAGTACTTCTGAGTTGCGTCAATTCAATTTGAGAGCAACGAAATAGTGAATGCGTTAAAGTTAAAGAAATTATTTAAACATAGACTACAGTACAGAGCAATGCAAGTAAGCATTCTCTGTATAAACATCATCATAAAAATACTTCATTACAAAAATAGAACGGACATTGTGTGATTAAAGAAGACAATAATTCAGGTCTTAAAGTACGTCTACCATTCAAATTGGAATCAATTGAAGAAAGTATGTCAGCGTAAAATAATATTATCCATTGTTTCACGTGAATTTTTATGTTCGATTCAAATTAATAACTCAGCGAATAGCATAACAGCAACTACAAAAACGAAGTTAATACATATTTAGTTCAAGGAATTTGTTATTGTGTTTTTATAAATGGAAGCGTTTACTGCATATCACGTCTGTGAGCAATGGTGTCTACCAAGAGCGAAGCAAAAGGAAAAATTTTGTTACAAACAAGGATGTATATATGCAGTTTTTAATTTTATTATGTACAGTACTAGCAATAATTAAAAAATTTACGAGCACATTTTTCAGCAGTTTATATGAAACCAGAAAGTACCACCACACAGGAAATTTCTAAAAAAATTGTAAAAGTGCCGGAGAAGGCAAAAATTCGGTTAAAAATTTTCTGTTTGACCATGTTGTTATTCAAAAAAAATGGACAACTTGTACAAATACATGCTACCAATATACACTGTCTTCCCGGATATGTATTCCAAGAGGCAAACATTTTTTATAATGGATTTATAAGAAGTATTGAAGGAATCATTGAATATAAGGAGAGAAAGCACTAGCAAACGGATATGTCTCTGCCTACCCGGCGTCATCAGTGTTGATCCGTGCGCTTCCCTACCTCATTACGCTATTTGCCTCTGAGCTCATGTCACTAACTTCTAAAAACAAAAATGATTATGTTTCCTGGCACCATCTAGATATAGGTATATTATCTAGAAGCCAGGTACATAGTATGTTTTTGATACCGCACTTACGCGTTGCCATTCCAGGTCTGGAAGATCAAGAGCCGCTCGAGAATTGGCATTTCGTCGCTAGCTTCCGGATGGCATGGCCATATATCTTGGCAGAGAGATTAGTGACGTAATCTCAGATTGCGGGGTGAGGCAGGAAAGTAATCGTAACATCGTTGATGGCATCGGGTAGTACCGCGTTATACAAATTTTGGACTACCAAAACATAATTTGATTGTTACAAATACTCCAACGGAATAACATTCAGGGCCGTTATCCACACATTCAAATTTCGCCAAAAGTTTTTACTTAGCGCTTTCAAGGTTATTCATGCTGCCATCATCATCATGGATTCTACATTCATTCACGGAGGCCTACTTAGCAACTAATAACACGCGTCCCAAGAAATTTAAGATTATTTTGAATTTGGTGCGAAGTATATTTGATACCGCAGGCGCTGGCAGGAATAAATCCGGGGATTTAAATTTTAATGTCGCAAATTACACGTTCATTGTCGGTCTGCAGGTCGCGCAGTGTTGTTGGTCGATTGGCGTTGGCACAGAGAGAGGTCTAAGGGTGTTAGATCATACGAGCGAAGAAGATAGTTAACTGGTCCACTTTTGGACCTTATGGATTTACCGAGCCTGTATAGCAATAAACGAATCGTTTCATGAGCAGTGTGGTAAGTGACCTGTCTGAGATAACATGTCGTCCAAATCCAAAGCATACAATTCCAGCCAAAAAACTCTGTCAACGTAAAGCTAGCATCGTCGAGAAAATGTAAGCGACCCATGACTTCTTCAGGAAGAAATGCACAGCAGCACAAATGATCGTTTGACTTAAGTTCTTGAGTTTCCAAAGCATTCTTGTAACCGAAGATCGTTTCGCAAAATTCCCCACAAACTGGTGGTAACAATCTCTAATGCGTAATTCAAATTTTTCTACAATGTGTTCAATTCTTCTTCGGCTTAGGCTATCATCATCGAAAATGAGAGTTAATGCACGTAAATTTACGTTCGTGTATCGTCCCATTATGAAATGGTAGTCACTGACACAATTGTCAAAACAATGGCTGCCACATGAAAAAATCAACAATACAATACAAGAACTGTAGGCGAGTAGAGCAAATCATCTGAGTAAATAATGGCCATAATCGCTCTAATGGAACTCTGTATAGTACATTTAAGTTTTATTTAAACCATCGATGTAGACTCTGTGCGAGTCCATTGTTGAAAACAAATAAAACTTACTTTATTTTTCATTAAGTGAACCATCAAGATGATGTATATTAATGTTTGTGCATTTAGAAATTCTTAAAAATGAAATAGTATTTTCCATTGTTAAATTCTCTTATTAGTTTCCACGCATCGTACAATATTTGACATGTGTCCATTTTATTCTTCATAGAGCCATTCATGTGGCCTTCTGCCACTGCAGTTAACTCCCATGTCTTTTTAGGATTGTGATGTCACCTAAACTAGCAAGGTTGTTGCAAATCGACAGTATATAGTTGTAGGTTAAGAAGATTTAAGAAGGTAGCAATTTATTCCCTCATCGTTGAAAACTTGTTGATGCCAATTCTTTAACTGATGCACTTTCCTTTTTGGTGGTTTAATAAGAAGGAGAGACACTGAACATCCGCTGGACGAAGACTGATGTATTTTTTCGCAATTTTAGATAAATTCTATATTAATGTGAAGTTGCGGATTATTCTAGTTTTTGGTATTGGGTACATTTACTAATATTGTTAATGTGAAATCTCAAAGATTCTCTATATTTATTTTTTTTAATTCGTTACACCTACAAACTACCATAATACCCATAATTAATGGCACTTTAAATTAAAAAAGATGTTGGGTTTGTTTGTAATATTATGAATAATTTAATTTCTACCCGGCTTTGCGGCAATCATCAGCATTTCTAATGTACTATTTATTTGTTCGGGAGGGAGGGTTAGTTTCTTAGCTTGATAGCCGTCAGAGTTTCGCTCGAGGAATGCTCTTAACTTGTTATACATCATATATGCCTAGCTTAACGTTGTGACAAATTCCAAGTGTACTTCTTAGTATTGAATACCGGGTCCACGGTGAAGACGCTTTGTATTTCACTGATAATTCTCCAAAGTAAGCTAATATCATATTTTCAAAGAAAGGAATGGCTTTTTTACGATCATGCCATTCCATCAACGATTTGTATATTATAGAGTCGTAAACTTTCCTGGATTTTACAAATAGAAGATTCTCGATTGTTCTTTGGACCACTCGGGGCATTTTCGCCGGAGTACAATTTCCTTCATTACCGCTACTATCAATTTTAACGTTGATTCATCAGTTCTAAGACTTCTCGTACGAAATGCATACGTTGAAAAGTACTTGACTGTCACGCGGGTCGGCTACAGAAAGAGTTGATTGCGGGTGATAAATAAAATATATCATTGGATTAGCGAAATAGTGATTTTTCGATTTGTATTTGCGATTGGCCGGATAAAGTGAATTAGTAGGTGTAGAAAAAAAAAATGTCCTTCTTACTTCTAATTTAAATTGATGCGGGAAATGTACAAAATTAAGAGCCTTAATAACTATGATTCGAGCACCGTACTCAAGTCAGTGCTGGTATAAATCTTCACATTTTACACGTTTCATGAGAATAGCGGTACGCATATTTAAGCCTCAGTTTTCCTATATATAATTTTTTAAATAAATGTAACGAAAGCGGACCATAAATTCGCCACAAAATAATGCAACGTCTGTCCATTTTTCAAGCAGGCTACACAACGTACTGGAGGATAAGAGGAAAAACAATTAAAAAGAAAATAACGCTCAACACAATCACCTAACGGTGGACAGGTGGCAAGAGGAATGCACCTACGACGGGCCGGTATTAAATTTTCCGCTTATAATGCGACATATTCGGACAATGTATTTTCCATACGCGAACGTTTTTAGTATATACATGCATCCAGATATGACGAATAGCGGAATAAAAAAAACGGAAAGCCTTTATTCATTCCGTGGATATGGCATGCAAATCCATTCAGGACATTCTGCTATATAATTCTATATAATACGCGGGCGTTGTATAAAATGCACGAACTGGAAATAATTATTCGAAAATGGAAAAAATAAATTCGGAAGTATTTTTGACGTTTCTATTGTACTGTTATCGGGGCAAATATTTAGTATAAATGGAAAAGTAGACATTGTTGGCGAAATTTTATAGCTTGTCGATTTCCATTGCGTACAAAATAAAAATTATGGAGTAAATTTTGTTCAGATCAAACTTTATATTAAATTAGTCCAATAAGCTTAAAGGAGCTTCTTTAACTCAATTGAGAAAATAAATTGCTTTTTGAATTTCCTTTAGAGCAGTCCTAATATATCTTCTCCTTCCAATTGTCGTCCCGCTGCTAACTTCTGGACGATAGCACTAATCATTTAAAAGAAAACGCATGTCGACTTTTATTTTTCGTATAACTTCTGGTCTTGTCGACTATTTAGCCCGCTTTCCGGTATCACCGAAAGATTTTTTTAAAAAAACCAAAAAACAACCATTTTGCGCAGTATTAAGAAAGTTATTTGAAAAATTTAGTAAAAGCACCACCGTTCAATATATTACATTTACGCGCTCTTTGTTTGGTAATCTGTTATTAATAAAACCCCCCGTTCGTTTGAATGACCAAACTTGGATATTAATTTTGTACATGTAGTACATTGTCTTGACGTCTCTTCTCTTCTTTGTTACCAATAGCCTTTGCCAAACATAAATTACGGCCAATTACGACATATTTTTCTTATAGCCAGTATTTTATTTTGTCATAATTTTAATTTTCAACCAGCTAAAATTTCTTTTAAAATACCATATTGCAGCCTGTAATACGCCATAGGAGTTCGCGATCTTATGTCTAACGACTTGACATTAGCGAGTATTGGCAACTCATATCTTAGATTTCCGTCAGCATACATATGTATATCTCTAATTTCAGAGAACTGTGTGCGTCGACGCAGATACGATTCAAACATGCCAAGAGCCCTACCCTAAGCACCATCCTGAAAAAGTTTGTTGAATCATGATCCACGTGATTTTACAATAGATTCAAAAACTTTAGATAATGCTGGAAGTATTGAAAGAGTTCTGTAACTTTGGACTAGGCTTTATCACCCTTTTTATGTAGCGAAACAATTTTTGAGGCTTTAACAATAAAGCTACTATTTCTTGTCTATTGAAATCTGAAAATTCAAATTTCGATGAAACTGTAGACACAAAGACTATCATGGTAACAGACCAACATAATTCTTTTTATTAAAATTTTTAATATTTCTGTGCATTGTTTCCATTTCGAAGATAAACTTTCACAAACCATTTTTGATTATGTTAAACAATATTAGAAGCGAAACAAATTACAAAATGTGAGCAACTGGAAAGAAATAAATGCCTGGATGCATATAGTCATCATCTGCCGACAAATTCTCCGAATTCGCAGCTCAGTACGGGTGAAATTTGCAATAAACTGCACATTACGCCACAGTCGCACGTGCTATTTATGCGTGTAAGGGCTGTGCATATTTTGAAAAGCAATTACGAGTTTCAGTTCTTCTCTTAATACGTTCGCTGTATATTAACATTGTATCATCGCCGTTATTGCGTGAATAAAAAATAGGAAGGTCTCTCGTGATCTTTTCTACTATCAACAGTGTTAACAGTCACCGTTTAATAGCAACAATATAAAATTTACTGCCGCCAAATGTAATTGCATATAATCAAGCCGATAATGCACTCTGCACTAAAAACGTCAATACAGACGTGAATTTACGGTAAATCGAGCTGCGTATCCGTTCGCCCGCATTGCATTATCTAGCCTGAAACATAAATCACTACACCGACTAATGTATCATCGTACCATAACTCATTTCTTGTGGCCGAAGCTTTTTTCCTACTTCCTGCCGTTTCTGCTTCTGGTGGTCCAATGCAGACGTATTTATTTTATTGAGGGAGGGAGCAAAAATACCGATTAATGAGAAATGGACGGTCAAAATGGCAAAGATCTTTAAGGTCGGGCGAGGATGTTTATGGGAAATATGGACAGACCGGATATTGAGGAACTTTTATTTATATATCTGTTGGGTTAAGCGAAGCTTCCACTATTTATGAACAACTACCACGGCATGTTGTAAATATTTCAAAATATAATAGCAACCGCTTGGCTAATGTATGTTTGATTGGTTATATAAAGGAAGAGAGAGGCGCGTGCATTAGTCTATGGATCTTTTGAAAGGCTTCGAACTGTATAGCATTTCGTAGTATATGAAATTGCCCCAGCAATATATGTGAGAAGGTTTCTCTAATTTAATGATGTTTACGTACAAATGGAAAACGACGATCAACAAATTGCGTAATGCTTCACTAGGAAAAAGCAGCTAAAACCATCTTTGTGTAAAACCATGCACAATTGGAAACTCAACATTTCAATGTATTTGCTGTTAAGTACACTTTTACATGCGTTACGTACTTAGTTAAAGCTTGTTTCTTCTATTCTTTTTGTGGTTTTTTCGGCGTGTGCTTTGTTTCAAAACGTGATTTTTGGTACGCACACGCTATTAATTACAAGCACATGTAATATGTAGCAATCGAAGAAATTGAACATTTCGGTGAGTTTATTTTTTTATTTCGTTAGCTTCTATTCATTACCATTCATGGAGTAAAGGCAAACATTTTTAAGTGCAATAAAAACTTTTCGGTTTTTATTTGACGTGTGTTTTTAAGCTCGAACTGCTTTGACTTTGCTACAAATTATAAAACCGTCCACGTTATGTTACACATTGTCGAACAGACATTAAATTAAATACAAAGCAAAATGATTCTAAGCTAAATACGAGGATGGTATGATAAATACTTGTGTTAAGGGAGGTAATGCGATTGTTTTGCATTTAGTAAATTGACTTCTCGACATAATCTCCTTGCGACTCTTACTTACGACTTAAGTTATTCAAATAATAGGACTTATCGAATACTCTTTTGACCTCTCTTTCGGCCTCGCTTTCGGCTTCGCTTTCGGCGTCGCTTTCGGCCTCGTATTCGGCCTCAATGCTCTCTTTATTTGTCGAAAAATAAAGAAGTCATACGAGGCCAAATCTGACGAATATGGTGGATGGGGCACCAATTCCGATCGCAACTGGACCAGTTTTAATGTTGCAATTGCCGATGGATGAACCCAGGCGTTATCATGATGGCAGAGAATTATTTTCCTTTGCTAGGTGGGCTCGTTTTCTTTTTAGTTCGACGTCGCATCGGTCCAATAAATCAGCATAGTATCGCCCTGTCCTTCTCCAAATACTCAATTATGAGTATGCCTTGCGAATCCCAAAAAATTGTTGCCTATCTTTTCCGACGCCTCCTTCCATGATTCACATTCGCCGGGAAAAACCCATTTTGCCAACTGATCTTAGGTTTCTGGCGTGTAGTGATGTATCCATGTCTCATCTACAGTGATATAACGCCCCATAAACTCGCTCATATTGTGCTTAAACATGTTCAAACATTGCTTTGAAGTTATCACGTGATTCTGTTTTCGTCATAGTCGTCAGTAGATGTGGCACTGATCTCGCCGGTAGTTTTCTAGTACTCAATTTATTTTTCGTAAAGTGTTTCGCACACGTGAACTGAAATGTTTCTGTTTTGACTTCTACACACGTTTTCCCATCCTAAGAAAGAAATTGAGTCACTGACCGGTATTGTTACTTTTCCGTGATTCTAAAAACATATAAACGTGCTCACTTTCAAAAGCTCCTATTCGATGACTCTTTTCGAAATTTTGACAGACATCGACTAAAGAATGGCGCTTACAGCCGATAATGCGAATTTTGGGATAAAGCGCCATCTGCCTCAAAACTTGGGTACTTCTCATACCATCCTCGTGAGCCCTTGTTGGTATTACCCGAGACCCTTAGAAGTAATCACATTATTCTCCCGCCAACTCTATTATTGGCCTATTCTATTTCAATACTCATACAATGTTGCCTATTGTGGGGGATAGATGACGAACATAGTGTTTTGCATGCTTTATCGATATAGTCTGGAGTGGTACAATCGGTTTTCCTATTATGACGTAGACATTTAATTCTGGACTGTAAATCAACAGAATAGGCAAATGCGCTCACTGCTGCCACACTATACGTAACTGAACTGACGATGTTGCGCCATGTCGAGTACCTTTTAAAGTTTTATTGTGTCGTTTAAGTAAAGCGTCGAAATCCTAATAGGTATGCTGATTATTTCGTAAATTCTCTCCATTTAATGCGACAAACAGAACGGGCGAAATGTAGCAAGTGACGTCGCCCATACTCTACTACAGGCAGGGATGGTTGTAGGTTACAACGCGAAGGAGCGCAGTTGAGGACGGCTATATCATTTCGAACGAGCGAGGCACACGTATCTGCCGTATTTAATACGCTTGTACGGAAATGAAGCGGACGATTTTGTTTTTACGACTATTTTATGCCTCAAACGGGACACCAATATTCAAGTAAAGTCAGCGAGAGGGTCTGGAAATAAAACTTTCCAGAACGTGGAAGCTGTGCGATCCGATGCGAACCCAGTTGTAATTTTAAATTAATTCATTTGGGGTCGTTTTATTGAAAGGAGATACGTACAAACTATTTACTGTTCATCCGTCTCCTAAGGAGTAGGCGCACTATAGTCATTTTACTCTCAACAGTATACATTTTGCCAACGCTAGAATCTGCCGGTAACCTACGACTCACAGAAAAAGGTTATAAGAATAATCAAGCTTATCAAATTCAAAAATAATTTGATTTATATTCATTTCGGTCAGATCCGTCCCATCAATTACGTTTCCGGTCGAATGTGCGGCGTAGAAAAACGTACATGGATATGTATTTTAATGGAATTGTGTTTTTATATCGGGCAAAGGTTCCAAAGGAGCTAATATATAAATCCCAGTCTTCGTCGATATAAAAGCTGCACAATACATATAAAACCGATACATCATCTTCCCGGTATGATTCCGTCGTCAGCCGGTCAATGAGGGACAGAAAGAAAGGCGATGATAGATTTGGCGTGTTTCCGAACGACAGTTTCCACCGTGTCCCGCACAGATAGATTTTAACCTTTTGCGCTTAAGCGCAGGGCGCCGCCTTTTTCGCCCAAATGAAATATGGGACCATTAGTAAATTACCCGTGCATGGAGCGCCCCATAAAGCTGAGAAAAAGTTCTTCGAATTTCTACAGAAGACAAAAGTAAACATATACGTAGAGCTGGTGGAGCCATCCGACTTCTTATGCCTTTCGTATATATTTCCGCCGATATAGTCGACGACGTTGTTGATGCAGCTTGCGATTAAGTAATATAAACAGGAAGCTGATCCGTACAGTTGCTTAGTTGTATGGTGTTAATGAAGAAAATGATAAATGGTAAGTATTATGTTACTAGTATATAATGCCAAGCAAGTGGGACATATTATCTTTATATATACAAATCAAAATTCTTTTATATCTTGGTCAGTAGCAAACGTGTATTATATAACAATTACTATTTTTGACCGTATTTTACTTCGAAAAGTAAATGGAAAACACATTTTCTTTTTTACACACACATTCATTCATTTTCTCGCTTCAAAATGTGAGGAAATTGAACATTTTCCAATAAAAGCGGTTTCTATCATGAACATATTTTTATTATTCGTTTTTGTGCCACACTTAATTAAAAAATTAAACTACCCCACAAGAATTCTAAAAATTAAAGAAAGATACTAGAATACCAGCTTTCTTCGCAATACATGCCATTTGTTTTCTTTTTTTTTTGTTAATCGTATATTTACCACACTATTGTCTTGCTAATATAACATTGTAGCGCAAACAATAACCGAAATAGAAATGGTACATACTTAATTCGGGCCACGTTGCGTAATAGTATATTTCAAACGTAGGCGTGGGCAAATATTATAAACCGAGTCGAAGGCGATCGCTTTCTTAACGAGGTTTGAACACAATTCTTTTCCCAACCCGTTCCATCTATTAATTAATTCCCGAGGTTGATAAAATACCTCAAATAAGGTTTGAAATAATTCCACTTTCTAACCGGCTGGGAAAAAATAATGTTTGTGTTAAAATATACGTATCTTACAGCCAATTTTACCAATCGGCCTTACATCAAACCAAAATTGAACAGCCGTCAGGAGTAGTGTACGTCAGCTTCACAAACTGCATTCTATCCTGAAGGTAAGATGAAAACCAACTAGCAGCAGCACCTCTAATCCCATATTCATATAATCAACCATGGATGGTCGTTTGAACCAGTAGTCGAGACTAAAATATACTCAATAAAGGCAGGTACTGTCATGCATGAAATACTTGCCAATTTTAAACTATCAAGCGGAATACGATATACACTGCCGTTCAGAGAAATTCGGTCGGTTGGTAAAAAACATGAAAGGGTTACAGAAACAAACGAAACTAAAAGCAAAATGCAATTTTATTGTATGTACAGGTAAAAAAGACAAAAATAAATAAATAACAAGTTATTCTGGCCTAATATAACATACTGAACATTATTTTTTTTTCATCGAAAAAACCTCCTTTGCCGTTAATTACCGCTCGAACTATTCTAGGCATTCTTTCGATAAGTTTTGTTAAAACGGATTGTGGAATATTAATCCATTCATGTTGCAGAATATTCCGTAAATGTTCTTGTGAAGTTGGGCATATTTTTCGGATCCTCCTGTCCAGTTCATCCCACAACAACTCTATAGGGTTCAAACCTGGGCTTTGTGGGGGCCATGTCATTACTTGCAGGGTGTGCTCTTCTTCTTGCTCCTTTAGATAGTTCTTACACACTAACGCAGTGTCTTTTGGGTCGTTCTCATGCATGAATGTAAAGTTGCGGCCTATTATACGCAATCCTGATGGCACTGCATGATTCTGGAGTATTGCAAAATAATTTTCCTTCCTCATTACACCCTGCACTCTGCATAAATCTCCCGTCCCAGCAAAGGAGAAACATCCCCACACACTAACACAGAACTACGCCCTTGCTTCACTGTAGGCACAATGCAGTTCGGGATCACTTTTCGGTTTTAGATCTTCGGACATAAACTCGTCGATTTTACCCAAAAACCTTAAACTTTGACTCGTCACTCCAAAGCACGTGTTTCCAATCATCTAACGACCAATCTACATGAGAACGTAATAAGGGTTTTCGAATGGCAATGAAGGTCCGCTTGTTGAAGTCGACGTTTTACCGTATTCGCCGAAACTTGTTCTTCACGGCCGCGATTGACTTCGGCTGCTATTTGTGGCGCTGTTAATTTTCTATTGCGTTTGCTTAATAATACAATTCTCAAATCTTCAGCTTTTGTTGTTTTCCTAGATGCTCCAGGACGAACACGATTTTCTATAGTTCCAGTTGTCCGATATCGCTTTATGATGTCATTTACTGTTGAACTTCTCATTTTTATTTTTTCAGCAATTTGCAGTCCCGAGTATCCTTCTTCAAACAGCGTAATAATGCGTGAACGTTTTTCTACATTGGTAGGCTGGCTTGCCACGTGCCATTTTGAAGTAAATTTTCTTAAAACTTTCGCGCAAAAACGACAGATGCACACCAGCACACGTTTAACAGTAAAATGAAGCAAATTTATATCTTTACGCCTGTGATAAATAAGCAAGAATGATACTGCGGTATATTTCCTAAATGTATTGTTCGTTAATAATCCCCAAACGACCCGTTTCAAAAGATCGGCACTTCCGAGAAAATTCTTGGAATGATAATAAAAGGGACTTTATTGTGGTTGTCGCAATATTTCTACTTTACATAATAATTTATGGCTTTAGTCCCTTAGAAAAGAGCGTATGCTTAATATTTTTCTAATTTTATGTATTAATAATTGTATACAGTGTGATATAATAGATGTTTACTGTATGACCGAACTTCACTGAATGGCAGTGTATATAACAATATTGTAACGTGTACATTCGCTACTTATAAATTGTGAACATTTGAAAACTGTGGTTCAATTGCCCTTTCATTATTGATATTATAATTATTTCGACACAAAAACGCACAAAATTACTGCTTACACGCTATTCACTGTGCAACTATGCCGCTATCACTATCCAAAAATGGTGTCATCAGACGCGTATAAGTTTCAATTAAGATTTTAAAGGAAATTCCTATTACCACCTATGATGTGCGGATACTATGGTAAGGGTGGCAGTCAAACTTTTGTGATACATAATCAAATCCAATAATTTTGGTAAGAGAAAATTCCGTTCCATTGACATGGTGAGAACTAAACTGTCACTTTTGATAGAAATGTTTCTCATGATTAACTTATTGTCACGTTTACTAATTTATGTAATACCAAGCGAAAGCAAGTATAAATTTTTTACTAAGCATGCGCACTTCTTATAGTACATATACATGTTATAGTATATTATTGCATTTGAAGGTATTTAGATGTTAGTGATTTTTATGCTCTATGGTTTACTGCTCTGTGACATTCTCCTCGCAAACGTCAAACGGATAAATTTGATCGATCGCATCGCTACCGTACCGAAATATCAGAGAATTACTGTTCGTTAAAAATAATTTATACGCATCGTTGCTTTTTCTGCCGGCGCTGCGACGTACTCTCCGAACGTGTTACATATATCTGTCAAGGGCGAGGTAATGGCCAAGAACAAGAACATTTGTATTATAATGAAGTGGCAGTAGCAACGTTTAAGCACTACTATACAACTACTACTTTAAAATGATTACCTTGGTATTAAGTACAGAATGAACGGCTTCCTCAACTCTCGCGAAATTGCCTTTGCCGAGTCGTTTACCACTAAGACGGTAGTTGCCAACATTGACGAGTTTACGGCCTTCGTTGGCCGGGAGTGTCATATTGCGAACTATTCACGTATATTTACACATAATAACCAACCAACTTACTATGTACGTATTTACTACTATTACTATTTGGTTTAAGATACTAACTTTGATGTTAATTTAGGGGAACTTCTTCACATGGAAAATACCAAACTCAAACACATATATCACGTAAGATAACCACATCATAAAAAGTTACGTGGAAACCTCCCCTTGTTTTTCAACCTGACAGCGAAAACATATGAAACCTACGGAAGTGTCTATTTTCCAGGATCATGTGATGGCGAAGCTGTAGGCGCTGTTTTCCTCTCGTTCGAATTACGGCACGTTGCAAATAAATAAGAAAAATTACAGGAATGATGTTGTCGAGGATTCCTGTCGCATATCATAAAGTTTGCCGATCTATTATTCTCTCTTAACGAATAAAATCTTCATAGATTATTTTTCTGTGGATAAGCGTTAACTATAAAACCCTCTTTTTCAGTTTTTCCTTTTGAAAAGGACCATAAACCCGTCCGTAATCATAAACTGAACCACCTTATCGATTTAATTTAATATGTATTGCTTACTTCAAGGTAAGAGCTCGTAAATAGAATTACGGCGAAACTAAGTTTGAAAACTTTACGGAATATAAAAAATTTACTGTCAACCAAATGGACGGAACTTCAATTTCCTAGTGATAGTAATTTTATTGGGCACATTTCCCCAAGAGAAAGAGTTTTAGTGGAAATTATCTAAAGTTATCGCTCTGTGTTTATGAAAAAGTAAAAAATAAGTCTTATGATGATAATAAATTAAATATATCTCAAATTTAAATAATAATTTAGATCGTTCATATAAAGTCTTCGTGAAAAGGCAAAGAACTGCTTGTATTGGAGGAATAGTCCTCGGGAAAAAAACGAAAGCAGCGTCAAAAAGCGGGGTAGCTGCACATGTAAACGATTCCTCAGGCTCACCGTAAAGTATTAAGAAAACGTGTTGATGCGTAGAAAAGTAATTTTTCAGCTCGAAATCTCAACAATTAATCTAGTATAACGTGAAAACAATGTGCTTAAGAAGATTTTGATGATTTAAGCTTAACGTCCCACATATTATCATCCTCAGTTTCGGCGATTCCTTCTTAAAGTTTTAGGAAAGAATTGACGCGTACAACCCCGACAGCAAGCGCTTTGATGGCCTATTGGAATTTTGGTATCGTAACGCAAACTATTTTTTCTGTTTACATCAAGTATCCATAAGTAAAAATAAGCCTTAAACCAAAGCGCTAATTTATTTGACATATTTCTATTTTACGTCAAAAAATCAGTTGTAAAACTGCTGTAAGTATCCCTTCTAGTTTCTAGTCTTCGTTGTAATTTATTTCCTTTGTGTAGGATGAAGATATTTTGAAATTCAAAGAATTTCCCCGGCAACTTATACGAAACCATGCAAAACCATTGGTTTCGGGTATAGCAATTTTCAACATCAAATAACAACGATAACTACGTAGTTTGAAGGAGAGCTGATACGCGATCTAACTGTGTTTCTAGTCGATTTTCATCTTTCGGAATGAAACATCTTCGAAAACAAGTTGTTTATCCTCTTGGTTTTATAACTACCACTATAACAAGTTGGTTGAAAATTACACACAGTATGATGGAAAATTACTAGGTTTTCAAGGTAATTCTATCAGTCAATAAATATGCGAGTATCATTGCTAAAAAGCCATACTATTATGGCATCGTCCATTTTAAACATATTTTTTGTAAAATGAATTCCTGAACTTAAAGAATGTCAATTGTAAATCGACCGGTGTAGACCAGTAATAATGTCCGGCCAATGCAATGCAGTTTTTAAAGCTGAAATCCTGGCTAAAGCTCGAAATGGAAGCTCTATACGAGCAAATGCGCAATCTTCATGGTTTTAATAAAAATACAAAGTTTACTATAAGGAAGCGGTGAAATAAAACGACGACGTTAGCGGGAAATTGAAGCTGGAACTGGTAATTCCAAAATCTCGACTCTTGCACGAGATACTGTTTTATTAGATATAAACGGAGAACCCGTTCTCAACTGCAATGAATGCGAGAATATTATCAAACTCTCCAAGATCACAGTTAACAATTAGCAGAGGGATTAAGCAATCAGATTTGAAATATAGAAGTGCTACTATTAAACCGCTTCTTGGTGTAAAATATAGACAAGCCAGATTTTCTTTAAATTTTCTTCACCAAGACTAATTTTAATTGAAAATACTTTAATAATTTAAAAACTTCTTAATTCATTAATATACCCGAAAATAAAATGATTTCTTCTTTCTTCCTCTGTAACATCTCTATAACTTAATTTACACATTATTCGGTATAGACTGTTTTCGATTTCATTTCGTTACTTGAAGAATGGAGGCAATCTTCAGTGTTATGCCGATTCTTACCTACAGCACACGTACACGTGTTTGAATATCACAATCTATTACAACAATGACAGTTTAAAGTTGTTTAAAAGGTGACGCTCTATGCTATTTCGAAAATCGTATTCCTATTGGCGATCCACGTTCGCAGCTGACAATAATAATAAGAAGAAACAAATATTAACGAACGCCAGAGTGCAAAAGCAACCATTAAAAGTCAATTAATGATGTTAAGTAACGTTTATGTATTCAGTGTTGTAACGAAATTTTGCAACATTAATTAATGTAACTCCGCCAACGGTAATAACACCAGCAAAACAGCGGTATTTCTGCATTTCTTTCAACACGATTTAATTAAAACTTCTTTATGTTCTGTTGCAGGCCATCCTTTTACTTGAGAAATCTTCTATTTGCGTTCGTACGGTACGTGCTGGAACAAAACGCCGCACCAGTCTACGATGGTATTGGCTTTATAAATACGAATGAAGTATGAAGAGAATAAGATTCGTTCTAGATTTTCATATGCATCAACCTTGCGCGTACCTTTTCAAAGAAATATACCAGTATGTACAGGTTTTCTATTTTCGATGTTTTTACAAGTTATAATAACAAATATTATTAGTTTAGAGTATCAGCAAATGTTAGAATTTTCATGTTGTGTTCGAGATTTTTAGTGGTTGTAATTGTAATATCGGATAACAGGTGGTAGGGCGATTTATAGACTTTCGGCAGTACGAATCATGATATACTACTGTAAAGTTCGGTATAAGAGGCAACTTTAGCATTTATTTGAAGTATACTTGAAAGATCAAGACGGGCGAAAGTTACTAGAGATGTGCTTAAAGGTCTATTCTTGGATCACTATTATTTCTTGTCTATATAAACATCTTTCCCAACGTGTTAATGTATTCGAGAGCAATGTTTGCTGATGATGCGTCCGTAGCTGCAGGATCTAAAAATTTTACGAACTGCAAACTAATATTCCCAACGCTTTAATATGTGCAAAACTCTGGTTTACTTTAACCCTTTCGAGCCGGATTTTTTATTATTAAATCCTGATTAGATTGTAATTTTTTTAAACAACAACAAGATGAAGGTAAGTGAAATAAACACCTTAAAATGTTATTCGAAAAAAAAGTCCGCCATTTTGTATGGGACATATATATCCCAGTCAGACTTTTTTAGTGGGAAAAATATAACCCATTAGTCGTCGAAATGCAACTTTATTGAAAAAAAAATCAAATGTAGTATATCATTTTAAATGGAAAGGAGTGAAACATGGCTTGACTTGTTGGGTTACATATGACCCAATAGGCTCGAAAGGGTTAAGCAATCCTAGGTTGAATATAAACAAAAATAACCGTTCGACAATAACACAGAAAGAAGACTTAAACATTAATCACAATTTCATCCTTCGATACCATGTTCCTTCTATCGATTCTCGACAAGACTGCAAACCTCAATTAAATTATTTTATTGGTAGGATGTTTTGGATTAAGAAAGAACTGCTTCCTGTAGAGCAGTGTTTATGGAAAGTAGTCTTCGGACTCTTACCGGCCTGCACATCCTGGAATACGCTCCATTCGCTAAACCCAATGTCCATGGAAGAATGTAAGAGACACAGCTAACACTTACCGAACAGAACCATAACCTATCTGGAAAACAGGAAAACATCGCCAAACGTTATTCACCAATCCATGAATAATCGTTAGTCGCAAGAGATATTATTCATCAATCTTTATTAAGGCTTATTAATTATTCATTACTTATGAATGAATTATTCAAAAATAAATTATTGGACATTGGAAACTTTATAAAAGCTCACGGACTGAGATGATTTGCTCACATCCAAAGAAGAGGGGAAGTCTCCGTAATAACGAAAATAGTTAAATGGAGAACGACAAGAAATAGGCTTACACATAAGAATGTGTTCTATTTGAAATAAGAATAATGAAAATAGAGCTTTACTCATAGTAACGTCCACCAAAGTTTCAAAGTACTTTCAGAGATAGGTTTAATAAGCCATCATCGCGAATGACCCTGTATATAACGTTGCCAACGACATCCGACTACCCAGTACCTCACAATGAAAGCGACGTTTTAGTAATTCATTATTCAACTACAACACTTCTGAGATAACTGTGATTCGGTTTCATCAACTCGTGTGGTTTGTGCGTATAAATTTGTAAATCCGTTGTTAGCGAGTAAATGTAAACATGAGGATACACTTTCGCCGTTACTAAAATATTGACGCAGACTTGGCAAAAACCGCAAATCTAGGGATCCCATTCCGAGGCGGCCCCCTTTTCGTAAACAAGTAAGACCACATGTGTCGGTACGCAAAGGCATTATTTACCACCATTTAACGCTTACACCCTGAAAGATTTATGCTGAAATCGCCTTCCACCAGCTTTCCCTCATCATATTCTATACAACCTGTATCTACCACAGGCATTTAGGAAACTCCCGTCTGCCTCCGTACAAACCCCACCGCAAAGCATCACATCCACATGCACGCACACTCTCGCAGAAACGTGAAGGATATTTAACGCTCCAACTTTCTTTAGTATTCCGCTGAACTTTCCCTTTTATTGGATGTCTCTAATGTTTTATATACGCTGGAAGGGGTCGGCTGCGCCCGCTATCCGCTTGGAAACCTTCTTCCACGCCGTCGACGCATTATGCAATTCTAATTTAATCTATTTTAAAAGTATTTTTCGGGCGTAAATTATCGCTCGGTGTTTTCTTTCGGCTACACACAGTCCCGCTTATCTGAGACCGAATCTTCGCGTTGCCTAACGGTGATGTAATAGCTCGCACACCGGAGATGATAATGCGCCGTTATGTAAAGGGCTGTTTTCATAAATTTGATACTATCGAAATAATGTAGGTTATTATACCCTTTTTCGCATTTTCCATACTGCATCCATAGAAGCAAAATTAAAGTAAAAGTTTTCTTTCGTTTTATTCAAAATAATGAGTACATGTTATTTTTTGTTTGTGGATTTCAAAGATCTGTTCGAGGTGGCCATTACTTTCCTACAGGTAGTGTTCTGTAAGTCGACACGCACGATTAAGTAATAAAAATAATAATTTCAACAGGAAACGAACAATTTTATTTAAAGCATCGCACGCCAACTTGTTCAGCAGTTAAAAGAAGAGAATGTGGAATTTGATGCAAGATTTGGCAAAGTAGAAAATTTATTTTCATATTTTATTTTTTAATTTGACCTTATGTTTCCTTACCTTAACCTTAGTTTTGCGAGATTAGTTTGGGTTTTAAGGTCTTACATATCGGGAAAAGAAACACCAACCTTAAGACCTTAAAATGGCCGTACAAATATTTGATAATTTTTTTTTACTCCCAGAGCAATTAGCAAACACAAATGAAAACTTACTCAGATACTATGTTTTTGCTTTACTTTTTGCTGTATTTTTAGAAAGAAATTAACAATTCAAAACACCATCCGTGGCATGAGCCATCCCCATTTCAGATATCAGATGTAGGTTCCACACAATGGGGGTCAACTTCTCATTAACGGATGTAATGTTCTAAATATCCTGGAACAAGTACCAGAATTTCGATTAAAAAAAAATAGGACCAACTTCGCTTTTCCTTATTTCGTTTTTGGCCATATCTTTTGATATATAAAAGATATAGGTCTGAAATTCTGCAACAATGTTTAAAACAACTAGAGCAACCTGGAACAACTGTGGAGCCGTGTGAAAAAATCATTTCTTTCAATTTTTGAGAGCAGTTTTAACTTTTTTTTGAAATGTTTTAAAACAAACATAGAGCACCATTAGAATTTCAATTTAAAAAAAAAAATGGGGCTAACTTCACACGGGTGCTTTGAAGTCTTCCACTAAAAACAGACAACGCTAGAAGGCATGTAGTATCGCTGCTTTATACGGAAATTTATTTGCACAATTACTGTCAGATACATACGTCAGACTTAACATGAAGTTTCAATCTTGGTAAAAAAATAATTCAAAAAACAAGATCCTCTTAAGCCTCAGATGCGTTTTTTACAAATGTTCAGTGTACAACCTTTTGGCCAAAAATAACGAGAGGGTACACAATGAGTACATATTGTTTAATAAATTACAAAATGAACAAAAGCAGTGCATCATTAATAGTTACGTTATGTTCGAACATCACATTAGCCTTATTGCAATATTCAACACCATACATGCGCCAAATTTTAATGACCTCGTCGTTGAACAGATCATTAAAATTTGACCCTTGTATGACGCTGTTTGCAAGCCCAACGTATTCGTTAACTACATGAGGTGCGCATGTATCCGCAATTTATTTAGCATAGCTAGCTTCGTTTCTTAAATTATAATTAACTAATAATAGTAGTATATGCTTTGTTCTGAATAGATAGCATGTATAACCGAAATTTAATTGAAATTGACGCAAATGTTCAGTTTATAAATTGAGGATTATTGTTGTGTATGCAATGTAGGATTTTTCTAAAAACCTCCACAAGCTAAAAACATTTTTTTAATTTAGGCATTGTTCAAGAACTTATTATATTGCGAGGGTAGTTTGATGATTAACTTGTTTTGACATCAAAACCGCAAATTGTGTTTTATTGGACACTATCTTATTTACGTACTGTACTTTTGTTCCGCCTAGAAAGCTTTCGGAATGGGAGATGGTAATTCAAACAAGCTGGATCGATGTAGTAGGCTAGATGCAATTAGCGTGAAGCAGCGTCTTGTTTTGGACACCTTAAAGCGTTTCTGCACAATCACTTCTTTCAAGGTTTCCAAAAGGGCCGCGTAATAATCAGCTGTGTAATCCCTTTTACTTTTCAAAACATTGATGCTTGTGGCCTCTGCTAGGTCGCGGATTAGAAGCTAACTCGTGAAACGAAACATCAACAACACTGCATTGGATAATATCCAAATGCTAACTACTAGCTCTGATTTGTTTTTACCATATTCACCAACTTTCAAACAGTGACGTCCATCTTTAACTATTCGTTCCACAATTCAGCCATTCCTGGTATTTGGTTCACTTTCCATCCGATCCTTTGCGATTAGTATGTGTATTGCTTTCTAACTTTACTTAAAAACTCATTATGCCTATTATCTGGACCGCTACTTCCAACTTTGGTCTGTATAAGCTTTTTTTAACATAGTCATCCTAATTTCTTAGTCTTCATGTCCGCTACGTGGAATTTTTCGTCTTCTCACTTTGGTTATCCTTATCGTCTTGACTTTTAAGTTTTCTTCTTATTGTCTCCGTTCTATTGTTTTTGCCTGTATTTGTTTTCTTTTGTCGTCTTTGTGCTTACGTCCTTCTATTATAGACTTTATCACGTTTCGTACGCCCTGGTCTTGTCATTTTCGTCTTTACGTCTTTTTCCTAATTGCAGTTTTTATTGACATCTTCTGCAAGCATGCGAAATATGTAGGAAACAGGTTAACCATCAAATCAACCTCGTATGTCAGAATATATAATTCGAGTACCAGTATCGCTCTGACAACGTTGAATAAGATCTCCTTCTTAAAGTGGAATAATCTATACAAGCTACTCACTTAGGGAGAACACATCGAAACTGCGAATTATTAATCTTTACAACGTCAACAATATTACGAGATTCTTACGGTCTGACACTAATAGTTGACGCAGTATAATTTAAGCAACCATACTGACTAAACTTGCGAGAACTTTGCTGCTTTACCTAAACCGTCGTCGCCTGATTATGATATTCATAAGCTCTGCATTCTGTAATTTCCAAGAGAATATTGAATACGGTAATAATTGGATCATTTGTATTACTCACCCTCTATGTGTGTGTGCCGCTACATCTGCATAATTGTGCGAGAACGTGCCACGGTTACATAAAGGGGACTAAATGTATTACTTACTAGTTGCTATGTATAAGTAATGTGTAACACAATGATCGATTAAGTAAGAAGTTATCTATACGAATGGGTTTGAATGCATGTGTATTTACTTGTAGACTTACCTATACACGGTTTAAATTGCTGAATCATTTTAAAGCGCATTTAATTGAATTCGGTATAAGTTTTCATAACAATTATTATTTATTCAGCAGACATTAACGTAACAATATAATTCGTGAAAGGCACATTAATAAATTATAGAGACCATGCTTATATCTGAAGCTTTACAGCATAGCATACTCTAGTAGCTTTATAATGCGGCTTACTATCTGATCCTTTATACTATTTTTTTAATTCTTCATGTTTACGTTTCCTTGTTTGTATGGCAAATGAGTTAGTAGATGGCTTAGGAGGCTCTCCAATGGAGAGAGGATCTACGTATTGTATTTTCCTGCTGCTAGATCTAAACTATCAAGATTTTCCATTTTCAGGTTATTATTTTCTTTTCTATTAAGGTACCGTTAGCTGCGTAATAGGATCGACAAATCAACGTACGTTACAGCAGAGAATCGGTGACGAAAGTAATGCTATACATTGAAGGTCTGCGGAAAATGACATTTTGAAAAAAGTTTATTCATACCGGAAAGCACCATAAAATCTTGAAATTTGTAAAAACTAATCTTCTTGGTCACAAATTTACTTTCAGGGGGAAAATCTTCTAAAAATTGGTGGTTTATTCTTGTATTGCCAGAATGATTGTATGTGCTTGATGATGATCAGCTTTTGGGCAACGTGTATACAAGATATTAACAGTGAAATGGATGTTGATTGAATGTTGTTTGTCCAGTATATGTTTATTATGCCGAAGAGTATGCTTCCATAACGGTGCCACATACCAATCAATAGTTATTTTACTCAAATGGATTAATGAATTGTAGAAATAAAGAAATTAGTTACACCTGGACAAGACGAAGAAAAATGTTTTGGGTATATTTGGACGTAGATATGTCATTCAAAACGTAAATACTGTTTCTTTGCAATTGCTTGCTAATTGTAAATATCATGTACACGCGAAAAAAAAGGTACCCGGACACCCAAGATAGAGAGAACAATACGGCGCGCCGAGGGCGTCCTTTTCTCCCTTTCTTTGGTGTCCGAATATATTTTATTCCAAGTGTACGAAGAACTTCTATTTTTTATGAATTACGAACTATTTCGGTGTTATCGCCTGTCCAATTACATTTCCGGTTTTACCGGAAGTAATGTCAACTTGTTTATCTTAAACAAATCAAAAGAATCGAGGTTACCTCTGTGTGAGGTCGTCTTAATAGAAAAAAATTATCTAGTAATGAGCTCTTTGGATCAATTTGGTGCTTCCTTCTAGCCAAATTTGCATAATAACAAGAACAGATTACCAAAACTTTTATTGTTGCATATGCCAATATTTCTTAAGCTAAAGTATAACATATGTGGCATCGTCGGATTCGTCCAGTAAACGGAGATGTTTCACACAAGATAAGTTAAGGGCACTTTCGGTGATATCGGAAATATGATTAAACAAGTAGAACATCAGAACATACTTCATAAAATAGAAAACTCAACCTGTTTCTTTTTTTCTAAAAGCCCCAACTTGTTCTTCAAAAGTACAAGTAAAAATGCTCGGAGAATTGGTTTTGATCAACATTATTAAGGCTATATTTTATCGTAAATTTAAATAAGCAAATGTTCGTCCTCGACGAGATCAAAATTATAAAATAACTAAGCTGTTAAATAAGTTGTTAACTAAGCTGTAATAACTAAGCAATCTATCAATTAACGCATGTTAATAGCTACCGCAGAACACTGCTACACTGAGACTGTTACGAACTAAAGAGCGGTAAGCAAAAACAAATTAAAATTTATTTCTAGTATTTCATGAATAAAAAAGACGTTGTTCGGTTTTGGAGGATGACCTGTGGGAAATTATTTTGCACTTACCAACACAACGCACCATAATAATTTTTCAGCATTAAAGTTTAACGGCTCGGTTGCTCTTTCTCCTTCGCTGTGGCGGGCGTACAAACACATGTGCGAAGACGTACGCATCTACGAACGTAGAACGAATAAAGCTACGCGTGGACGAGTAAAAAAATCATCGATTCGCTCGGATAGAGAATGATGTCGCCTTTTCGCTGGAAAATTTGTCACATCAGGCATAAACCGCGGATTATGACGGTTAATTTAGTGGAATCTGCGTCGCCGCAATTTACATTTCGCATGCATATGCATGTATGTACATTATATATGCGTCGTCTACAAATCTATCGTCTTTAATCGAGTTCAGAGGCGGATAAGCGCAGTATGGCTTTAGAAAATCAAGTCAATAAATTGGTGGTAAGACGCCTATTTACACTACTATATGTTATACTTGCTAAATTTGAGAATTGTGTATTGGTCAATAATGATAGCAAGGACTGTGGCGTAGTATGGTAAACAACACATAAGTAACGTTGTTTGTATATTGGTACTTATTCGAGAGCAGAATGTCGTCTTTTACAGATAAAATCCTGGTAGTAGCGTCCCCTCTGAACGCTACACATGCTTTTGGCCTCTAGCAAACTGCGTAAAAATGCTACGTTGCTCGTCGGCAAAGTCACCACATCAGTAAGCCTGCAGAAACGAGTTGTGCTTCACGAAATTAGCAGAGACTAGGCAGACTCGTGTTTATTCGTCTCATGAGAGTGGGTCGTGTTGCCTACTGGTTTCCCCGAGAGTCTATCTAATCTCTGCTAATTTCGTGAAGCGGACGGAAAGTGTACTCGTTGCTTCAAGCTTAGTCGTGGAAATAGAGCTGCAATGGAACTAGTGTCTCCGAATTTTAACAAATTATGGCAATCTGGGAGTTCAATGTACACTATTTGCTTGTACTGCTATTACTTTAATGCAGTTTTAAGAGGAATGGAGGCAAGGAGTTGTAAGAGTCTGAAATCTGAGAATATAAATGGCTCCAAATTTGTACTACTGGAACTCCAAAGTAGCATTTTAATAAAAGATTGCAAATATGACTGTCATCCAAACAAATCTGCAGCCGCAGAGAAACGAAAATTATGGAATGAAAAGGGCAAAGATCAACGAAAATATTGCATGAAATTTACGTATACTAAGGCAATACTATATCCCAACAGAAGAGATATGAAGACAATGTTAGGACTTCTAGGTAAAGATGAATCCTAAATTTAATTTATTTAATGCAACAATAGAACACGTAATTTGTGAATACGCTTGTATTCATCAAAAATGGCCCAGTTTTCTTGGTAGGAATCTCCAATAAATTAATGAAATACACAGAGCTGCATTGCTAAATGGTTGCAATTCATTGTTCATGGTTGTTATTAACATCTTGCTTTTATACAACATATACGTAATCAAATATAACTTTATTCCGGGTCTGTACGCGTACATTATGTATCTGTTTGTGAGCGTGTAATACTCTTGAATATATTTTATTCTAAGATTAGGGCTAGGCCGGTAGCTGTAGCGCAAACGAGAAACCGCTAATGCTATCCAATTAGCCTTGAGGCTCTCTTGACCTCGCCACTTTTAGAATTATTAATACTTGTATATTCATATGCAACTTGTTTACGTTTACTCTGTATACAAACAACTACTACCGTGAATATAAATAGATAGCCGCGTCAATCCAATTTCCTGCGTTAAAGATTCACCACGTATTTACGATTTATTTCTTTATCCATCAGGTACATATGTAGGTGCACTTGGCTTCGTATTAGTCTGTTAAAATAAATGCTTCCAATTGCGCTCAGTCATCAATTTACAGCGTTGTATTTTATTTTCCTGTTAGAAAAACGTAAAAAAAAAACATTTAGAATTAAGTCATCAACAATGAACGCTTGAAATTCCACCTTTTCAACTCGATAAATTTGCGTGTATAGCACTTTGCTTGATATACTAACTGTTGTACTCTGGAATCCTTGCCTTATCCTTTGGATCGTATATAAATCATACGTATTATCATTTTTTATGTAATTCATTTTGCAAGTAGGTTTCAAATTTTGAATCGACAGTGCAGTGTCAGCATGTTCTGTTTACTGTTGTGAGAATGACTCCAATATCCAATATAATTTAGGTTGGCATGTCTCATCGTGAAGTCGCAGATCGATTACAATTGTCTAAAAGCACAGTATCCTTTTTGCAAAACGCTAGGGACAAAGGATGTCTTTCGAAAGAAGAAATGGTTCTCGATGTGCCCCTACTGTAGTTGTAGGTAGGACCCTGTAAAGTTAATAGAAAACAGTCCCTTCATTTCAGCAATAGGAACCGTGAGGTAAACAAACTTTTCAACTTCGGTCTACACCGCACGAAGACGGTTGCGGCAGGTTAATTTAAACAATCGTTCGGCGGTCAGATAATTTTGTCTTGGAGTAAGGCATAAAGAAATCAGAGCAGGATTCGCTTCGGAACACCTTTTAAAAACAGACAATTTCTGGAGAAGAGTGGTTTTGAGTAATTTTCAGTCTTCCTGCTCAGGAAGAGTGCTGGTTTACAAACCAAGCAATGAAAAGTTTGCGAAAAAAGTTGACATCAACGTCAGATTTTCTGTTAAAATATGGACATAGATTTCTGCAATTAGTTCTGGGGTGTTACTGCGAGTAGAGGAATGGCTGATAAGTAACGCTTACTTTAAGGTCGTGGAAAATATTATATTGCCCTCTTTGAGACAAGTGCATCCGGATGGTAACCAACCTAGTTTCCTAACAAGATAATTGTCCAAGTCATGCAGCTCATAGGGTGAAAGATTAGTTCTAACACAGCAATGGAAAGCACTTGGCTGGCCGAGCAATAGC
>LR737394.1:6763680-6916393 GCA_902655005.2 Marronus borbonicus | reverse complement strand
TTGGTTAAAGATATCGAAAAACGTCAAATAAGGCCTCGCAACAGAAATGAGCTCATGGCTGTAATAAATGATGCTTGGAACAATCTACTTCAGAATTATTTCTGTATGCTTCACAGATTAGCCAAAGTTATCGAGGCGAATGGAGAGGCAACAAAATATTGAATATTAGTTCTTGTGCTTATCTTTTTTGTTGTTGTTGTTGTTGAATATCTTCTTTATTATATTTTCTTCCCCTTTACTTGAATATACGTTGTTTTAAAATTCTCCTGGTAGCTACCATGTTTTGACAATTATACTAGACCATTTGTCACTCGTTATCGATCGATTTTTTTTGCCCGCGATTTTACTTTCTTATTATCATGAAATTATAAACGGTGCAAGTTCTTTATTTCGCTGGTTAATTTTTTTTTAATGTTGATGAACACTATTTTTCCGATGGAAAACTGTAGAAACCTATAGCCAATCTTATAAAAAGCATCAAAACAGTAATACAGTATTACAAAATATGACTTCAGTAACCTTCGTTCTAAAGTATCATCAAAGCTAATTAAATTGAAAAAGAAAGGAATAACCACAGCCAGTATTATTTTCCGTATTACTCACCAATGTAATTTGTGCTTTTTAAACCATTGTTTGATTCTGATAGCCAACCTATTTATATGTGTACTTACTCCGTACACACACGTAACATGGAAGACTATTAATCATAAGTAATACACACATGCATACGTACCGTTCAGGCGCTTTAGCATTGAATTACCTCAATCTAAATTGTAATTTATTAGGCATTGTTGTGCACTCCGACAATGCCCCGCTTCTATGCGGGCGATTAATTGAGTTGCATAAAGAAACAAACCCGCCAGTAAATTTTACGAACAATATCGTTGTCAAAAAGTCAGTCTCTAATAATGCTCACTCAGCTCGCTGTAAAAAATACGGTAGTAAGCGATCAATTGCGTAAATTTTCAACTCAAGCAGAAGTGAAACTAGATTAACTGCATGCGATTTGTTCTATTTCTTACGCAACTACGTTTGGAAATGGGTTTTATCAATTATGATTCAGAAGAAACTCGCTCTACGTATAGCAGGTATTGTAACTCGTGTAGAAATTCGATGATTATGTACAGTGCACATAAAAATGTGCTTGCTACTTTTGTAGTACATTACAATAGATGGCATTAACTTTGTTCACATCAAACGAGAATTAAATGAATCTCACATTATTGCTTATTACTGTTGTTTAAGAAATTGTAATATTTGGCATATCTGTCATATTATTTAATTTGTAATTAAGTGAGCCAACCACTTCTCAACTCAAAAGACAACAACTGCAGAATTTAGTTTTTCGAAAGGATCCATCAGGATAATCATTAAAAAGATCGGCTGAAAATGCTAGCTGTCCCGACTAATTCACGCTCTAAATGAACATTTCAGGCGATGCTGGCAAACGAAGGCAATCCAAATGAATTAATTCACCGAATCCTCTGGACAAATGAGTCTAGATTGAAAAACTAATAAGCACAATAGTATCAATTATTCAGGTGAAAACCCCATATTACACTGAAAAAACTTTTCAAAGCGTCGGGATTTAATGCCAAAATAGGAATTTGCCCCTTGGAGTAATTGGAGTAATTCTTTTTGGAAGAAATGATATGCGATATGTGTTTAACATTATTACAAGAGAAAATAGTTCCAGCAGATCAGCTAAATTGTGTCCTCCGGACGTAATGCTGCAACAGGATGGGGCACCAATGCACTTTGTTAGATAGGTACGTGAATTTTCAGATGAAATGTTTCTGGAATCCTGGATAGGAAGAAAAGAAGCACTGGAGTGGCTTGCGAGGTTATGCGAAACACTAGACATCCAGTTCTCTTAGATCGTGCTAAACTGTATATTCTCGAACAGTATTTACCCCTGAAGAGTTCACCAAAATTTGTAGGAATGTTGCGAAAAGGGTTCGGTTATGTATTGATCACGAAGGCTAGCAGTTCGAATATGTCAAGTAAACGGAAATGAATGTACCTGCCTTTAGTTCAAATTTCTAGTTGCTATTGAATTCAGCATTAATATTTGCATGAAATCCATGCTCAAAGAAAGTAAATGTTAATAAGTCTCTAATTCAGTTCAGTGTTGTAATTTGTTTTTGACAATTTTGACAAGTTTTGGATTAGTTTGGAAGTTTAGTAAAATCAAGTTTGATGTTGCGACTTAGGCAAAATTTGTTTTTCAAGAACTTCATCTGTTGGCATTAATATGAAAAACAGCGACACTTTCTTAGGCGCACTGTATAATTACAAGGTAAGAATGAATTTCCGCACGACGAGTGGTATGTTTCTTTTCTTAGTCTTTGGCAGAATATGTTTGCAGTTCCGGAGTATGCAGATATCACCAAGGTTCCAAAGCCACGTAAAGAATGGGTGTAATTTTGAAAACTGATTTTAATAGACTTCCTCTGGAAGAAAAAATCGAACAAAGGAGTGCGTATGCATTACCTCAACCAAAAATGGAACAAATAACAGAAAGAACTCTGAGCCACGCACTTGCCTAATTCTAGCATATAAAATATTAAGAAAATATGCACTCGACATATAAGGGTGAACTAAAAAGTCATATACATTTTAAATAAATACATTCATGGCAATAAATAACTGAAAATATAAACTAAAATAATGTCTTTAAATGGGCGTCCAGGTACAGCGTGGATCATCAGATTTCAGTTGGGTTGGAACTAGTGTGAGATATAATTCAAGCATTAAAATAAAGGAATATGAATAATCTCCAACTCACCTTCATACGTGAACAGATTTGCTGTATACTCCGTAAAACAAATATTATGACAGAGCTCACTGCTGCTTATCGACAATATGTTGTCGATTATAACGAGTTATATAAGTTATATGTTGTTGCGCTTCTGAACTGGTTCTTAGAGATCCCGAGAGCAGCGGAAAATTGGAGTATCGTGGTATATTTAGGAAATTAATCGATTTTTCGGCTAATGATGACAGCGGTATTGTATTATGCGTGCTCCAGCATTTCGTGCGTTTTAGCGAGTTTCCAGATTAGAGAAATATTTCAGCGACTGCAAATCTAAGAATCCAGCCCATTTTGCTTTAATTTTTTAGCATCCTCTAGGTTATTGGTAATGGGAATAGACGAACAAAGATCAAAGCACAAACCAGCAAATAGCGTATCCGTATCAAATTCTGTTTTCTTTTTTGGGGACGATGCCTTGGTTCAAACACAAACTTATTATTGGTTTAAACATTTAAGAAGTTGTCGAACATCAGCTGATGACGATGAACGTTCAGGGTTGCCATCAACCCGTGTTGTACCAGAACATGTCGTCATGCAGTTGTGAATGATCGTGGGCAGAGCATCCAATACGCATGTAACATTGCGGAATAACTTTTTGTCAGAAGAAAGAATTACGGAGAATTGTTCCTTCTTGTAACATTTGTGCATTTTTTCGCTTAACTCATCTTTTCGTTTGCAAAAGCCTGCATTTTTAAGTTTTCTAATACGATATTGTGGAATTCGCACATCAAGTACGTTTTTCACTGAATATCTGGATAGGTAGCTTGGGCGACAGGTTGCTAGCTCGGATTATTTTACCAAATCGATTAATACCGGTTGCTTAGCTAAACTTTCTGCAGAATATAGTGGAAGATCTTTTAGATGAAATATGCTTCCAACACGAAACTTTTGGACAAAGATGGATAGGATGGGGCAGCCCTATCTAATTCCCTTAATTTCTTTCTTTGGGTATATATGAAAGCTGGGTACGCTGCGCTTAAAAATTATCTCGAGGAGCTCCTTTTTGAGTTTTTGCCTTTGTTGTTTTTTCGTAAATTATATTGTTTGATTGTACTTAATGAAAGTTGTCTAAAGGCATTAAACGTTTCGTATCACCGAAATTGTCCATTTGCCAACCCATGTTCTCTGCGCATTTTGGGCTATCTTTTCTCCCTATAAGGTTTGTGATACCCTACACTACATGTACCTCAAGAAAATGCTTCCTTTCAAAAAAGTTATGAGATAATGAAAGGTCGTAACGGTCAGTAGTAAGTTACATACAAAATAAAATATGTAAAAATTAAGAAGTAAATAATTTTAGAAAATATTCTGGAAATAAAAAATTCTAACTATCAGAAGTTAATGAAACGTGTTTATCTACTTTAGCAATTGTGATCAAGCCATAGTATTAAAAATGTGCGTAGTAAATCCGGGAGAGTTTATGCAATTTAATATTTACTTTGCCTTGATTTTTTTTATTTAGTTATAATGCTCTAACTATTTTTCCACTGCACGTATATAAAAATTTTCAATTAGACGGAACTAATATTCGCTTGTTTTTATTTTACTTTTAACTAATTTCTGCTTTATGTATAACCACTTTTTATAGACCTATATGCCGAGAATATTTAATTACGTGTATTAGAATCGAGCGTGAAAATTCATAAAGATAATCTTATAAAAGGCACCCGCGGATATGTACTTGAACACAATTAACCGCAGTAATCAAAATAGATATTAATCCATTTCCATTTGCAAGGCGATTAATATTTGATAACAGAAAATATTCTACATTCGAAACGTATGTGCGTCTCAAGACAAGGCGCGAAATCTTGGCCATAATAAAATCAGTCACGGTTTCACGGTTTGTATATTGAAAGAAGGCTTAGCGCTAAATATCGTAAACCATAATTCAAGGTGAACGCCGGTATTATAATTTTTACATGAGCGCTGCGCGATATTATTTTATTGTACGTTGTACACACGCGCTTATCGTCGCTCATAATTGTTACAAAATTCATGGACACGCATGCTACGAATACGAATGACCGATTCAATCTTTCCCCATCATTCGAAGAAACCGCAAATTACCGTATCAAAAGATTGATTTGAAACGCCAATGTCAAAGGATGTCGTCGAGGACATTGGTAGGTATTGTCACAATACTCTGATTGAACGATAACGGAAGGGAAATAAATACCCGTTGTTCTGAATCGTTGGCATTAAGTTTCATGTTGCTATAGATTGAATCAAAGGCTAACCTTTGTATAAATTTAAAGGCGCTTCATTAAGGTTTAACCTGTAGTAATAAGCACATACTGCACCACCGTGATTTTGTTAATTATTGTTATTGTCACAAATAGTTCAAAGTAGTCAAGTTTCCGTTGCGTTGCTTCACACAAATGTAACATTTTTTCTAACAATCTTTATGTTGAGTATCTAAATAAGCAGTCTCGTCCAAATGCGAGGTATTGATAGAGACTGCTGTGGTTGCATCCATTTTCTCCAGCCTTCATTGGGCGTTATTGCGATTCATTAAGTGTAGCGGAATATTTAAATGAAAATAAGCATAATATTAAACTTCAAATTGACTAAGAATGTAGCTTCACTGTGAGAATTAGAGGCTTACGAAACCATTTACATATATGAAAGGAATGGTGCAAAATGAACACATGTTTATGTTTCTGTGCCTCAGATCAGCTATTTTTCTAGGATAGATAGGCGCTAAAAGTAGGTATGTATAATGGCTGGTTTATGTTCTGTCTCCCTCTTGCAACGACTAAATATCGATACTATCTTCCGCGTGGCAAGGCCAAGTACTTAGGTTCATCAAATAAAAGCACAGAACCGCGTTTATTGGAAATACCCATCGTAAACTAAAATGGGAGTAATAAGATCTATCTGCGAATCGAACAATAATCCAAGCGCACGGTTACGAGTGGTAAAAAGTGTTTCAACGGGTGACAAAACATAAAAATATCACTGTACATATCTTTTAGAGTAAGGATGGAACAAGGCATGTTAAAATTAGAGATCTTTTCTCATATCATGTGGTCGTACTGTTAACAATGGGAATCCATGAATTCGCAAAACAACTGCTCCGAATTTAATTAAATGATTTGTGTTATACGGAGTGTGACGATACACTAGTGTTTGTTAAGGAAAGGAATGCAAGTAATACAAATATGAATAAATTAGGAACATCGATACCTTCCAGATAACTCTAAGACTTTAACCTCCAATCACAAGCGTGCAGCTAAGTCTATGGGTGTGATAGGGAGCTGACAGCAATAATTTTTACATGATATCATCGTCTAGTAGAAGTTGACGAAAGTAAAGAACTGAGTAAAATAAACTATATGAGCAGTTTCTTGCTTTAGTCAAACTAGAATTTGTCAAAAATGTGTAGTGCAGTAAACAATTCAATCGCGCCCTCCCTATTGTATATATTAAAATAGCTTTACTACAAAAATGAGTTAATGGAAGTAGCATACGTTATTCTTGTTACGTTTAAGAATAATTAATTTTTTTCCAGTTGGTATAGAATAGAAAAAATGTTTCATCGTCAGGTAGATTGCGTTAATTACGAATATTATATTTTAAAAGGCAAGAAATCATACATCTGCCATCTAGATAGTGCTGCAGTATTGTAATTTTGTTGAAAAAGATGTAATAATTTTGTTATCTGCCTTTAAGTGTAATGGTTTAACTATAAGTAGCATAAAAATAAGAAAGAAACCGACAATTTCATTGCTGATTTTTGGAATGCAAACGTTTTGTAATTCATTATACGAAAACTTGATACAATAGAACAACAGATACGGATCAGAAGCTATTATCTCCATTAAAATTTCACAAGTGGCTAAAGGTGGGCCTTCAATTGAAATTTATGACATTCACTTTTAAAAAACATAGATTACCTTCGTGTTTCAATCGTCTTTTGGAAATTCATCCTCTAAAGAGCTGTAATAAGGGATGAAAGATATTTTGAGAATTCCATCAATTTTTGAAATTAGAAACATAGAAATTGTTATTTGGGCTTTTGGTATGTTTTTTGAAGAATTAAGAGGTAAAATCCTTGGTGGAATTTTGTGGCGGAACTCTAAAATAACAAAAAAAAAAAACACGAAAAGTTATACACAAGCTTCCAGTTAGAAGAGAACATCTTTCATTACTTTTGGAAAACTTATCCTTAAAAGAGTAAATTGAAGGTGGACAATTTTGCATGAAATTCGATAGTACATCTTTGTTCCTGATCAGAAATCTGCGCAGCAAACTTTTTTTTTCTTAATTAAAAAATTGCGAGGCTCCCCCTATTTTACACTCTTAAGCAACAAATTTCCAAAAATTATTGCATACCTACGCACAAAAGAAACCCACTGTCCAAATTTCGTGTTTATTAATTTCGATACTTTCAGGTCTGCGTTGATGAGTCAATCAATCAGGGCTTCTCTTTGTATAAAATGAATATAGGTGGTAGCATAGATAGTGCAGAAGATGAAAGTGAAACAGAAAATTATATTGTGCAATCCGTATATTTGTCAGCAATTTAGGCATAAATTTGTGATCTGCAGTGTCTCTAATACAACATTTCACAAGACACGATAATATAACTTACGAGAATTGTTTTTTTTTGTAATTTCAAAATTCGTTAAAAAGAAATCAGCGTAACTTAAGCTCAGCTCTCTAAACAACATAGATGTGAACTGTATTATATATTACTATCAATGACGGCGAAATCATATCACCAGCTCCCTGAGCATGACGGTGTTCAAGAATGTATTTAACATTATTTACAGTGTCTTGATCGATAATTGTTTGGAATAGTTTCGTTGCGTAGGACGAACTACGACCGTAGGAAACATCTATAGAAACCTAACCGCTCGTTTATAAAACTCTACAACTGAAACGGTGACTCACAAATTCCGACTATGAACACGCAGACGTTCCAGCAGACAGGTAGTAATATTTTATTACCTAATAACTTCACGGAACAAACATATTTGATAATTTAATTTGCCGGCTACGTTAGAAATGCATTCCCGTTGAGAGTGTCTATTTACTCATGCATCATGCCACGACTCCGAAGCTATTAAAAGGAGTGACAATTACATTATAGAAAGTGGTAAAACGTAAATTATATACGGGCGCTGATGGTTCTTTATCGCATATTTACCATTTGAATTAGTTAATCAGCTTTAAACTTCAAATGAACCCTGGCAAAGTGTTTGTTAGGTAATTTTATTCTTTCAACGGGTATATTTGCATTCCATATTGATATCGGTATATTGTTTTTTTACCGCGAATTTAGAGGATATTTCGTAACAACTTATTCATTCATGGTCAACCGATACCGCGCATTACTTTACCGTATTTACGAATTTGCTTTACAAGACCACATACGGATGTTTTACACGTGTATTTGAGGTTTTACAACGTAGATTTCGCTAAAATTGCGAAACTGCGTAAATATTTACTTTTAAATAGCGTCGCGGGATGACCTACAAGATAGCTTAAGCCGTAATGAACACAACTGTTGCAAATTAATTAAAATTTGAAACATTGCAAGAAACTCAATACTCATATTGTGCGTATATTCAGCTTATTTTGTAAATGTCGTATGGCTTTGCATTGACGTTTATATTATATATGTGATTTTCTCAAATGACAAAATCTGATGTTAAGAGCCTCACTGATACGATTGCTATTTGCGCAAAACTCGCAGTGAGCTATTTATACGATTTTTTTTATTAACTATTTCTGTTATTTACAGCTAATAATAATTCTTAGTACACAGCTTCATATCTGTTGTAGCAATTATGATGAAACAAGTGGCGCTGTACCAAGATCATCCAAATCTTCCAACATAATTTACAGCCCCCATCTATTTGTTTGAGAAAACTACTAATAATTTCTATAGCAGTTACCAGGTTACGATCAGGAGGCCCATTCACCTTACATTTAAAGCATTTGAATTATGTTTTATTATTATTCGATAAATTATTTTATTTTTTTTTTAAAAAGGCGCCCTCAGTATTAATTTGTAGGAAATAATCAAAGTAACAAGTTATTTCCAATAACACTGGCCTAAAAATAGTCGAAAGGTTTATGCTTCCGAGATTAAAATAGTTGTCTTCGTTGTCCCACAAGCTTCTTATATACACCGTTAGCGCATTCAGCTCCACTGGACGTAGCACAGCCCGCATTGACATATCTTGTGAATAGTTTCTCTGCGATTTTTGTCTGTCCTGTCCTTAGCGGTCGGTAGATGCTGCTGGATTCACTCTGCAGTCCCGAAACGTGTTTCCTCAGGATTCGTCCTACGTTTTCAGTGACCTCTGCTACATATGGTAAACACGCCATCCCTCTCTGCGGTTCTGTAGTCGTCTTTAGATATATCTTATCTTATATCAAAGTCGGTGCTTCAGAGCTTTCTCCAGATGTATCTTCTCACTGTCTAGATGTAGCTCATCACTGATGGTTTCGGCTTTGGGTAATAAGGTTTTAATTACCGCCGTCTTCGAATGATGGCGAGATCTCGCATGTAGATATCCATCGATGTGCGTCTTCTTTCTAAATACTGCGTGTTGTAGTCTTATTTTCTTCCGTTCTCTTCATCATTACATCCAGGAGGGACAGATTTCCAATTTCTTCACTTTCTATGGTGAATTTAATGGCTGGGTGCTGCGAGTTGAGGTGTTCCAAGAATTGTTGTAATTTCTCTTCTCCGTGTTGCCATATTACAAAAGTATACAATATGCTCAAACTTTCATTCAGCTTTACCTTTACTAACTAGCAAATGCAATAATCCACGTAGTGTTGTATCGGAAATGGGAAGCCCCATAACGATCATCTTATCGAATCTTCTCCTTGGATCTTATGAATTCTATTTCTTTTTCAAAGTCCAAAACCGAGTCCTACAATTACTTAAAACAGTTTTTCATTTATCAATTATCGCACCGCCAACATTGCATCGTAAACAATACTATACAGCCTAGCCCTTCTATGGAGGTAAAACCCAATTTTAACGAAAGACATGTGAGGAATTCTCCTACTTGTGTTTTTTACATAATTTTTGGATTAAAACTTGATTTACTCAAAATTTCAGGAAATATTCAATCATTTCTGGCTTATAGTAATTACAGCTTGTTGTGGTAAAATTCTTAAATCTTTTTACAGAACAAACAAAACAAAAATATGTGTGGATAAACAGCGATTTCACTGAAATGTGTTAGCATTGCATTCTCTAATTACGTAATCCAATCTACTTTGTTTAAAGTATTTGTGCATATATACAGAAAAGCACATATTTTACTTGTCAAAAGTATGCGTAACGTTTCCGGGATTTCTGTTGTCATGTTGGTTAAGTATCTAAGAGTATCAATCGACGGGATCATTTTTGGTGTAAAGTTCATTGGGGGAACAGCTGTCAAGCGGTGCCGAACGCTTGATATATGTTCAGCTATTCACGTGCAACATATGTGTGTATTCCATGTGCATATTATTTTTAAAAATGACGTGCTTAGAAATACATCGTCGACGTCCAAACTAGATTATGTAAGAATAAATAATTATCAACTTATCTCGAAATAACATCGAAACGTGCGGATATTGAGTCGCTAAATCTGGATTTAAATGTCAGGCTAGTATTTTTATATGCATATGGTTAGTTCAACCTACATATCGTGAATTATTGTTATTGCGAATACATACATATGTTTATACGGTTTGAGAACTGTTGAAGGAGATCTCAAAACTTGGAACGTAAAAAAGAATGAGGTAAGGAATAATTTATTGTCTGTTGCGACTATACGAGCCAACACAAACATAGTATGGAGGACAGCAGTGTATTACTTCATATATTTTATCAATAAATGTATCGATCTGTCCACACATAAAAAAAAAGTGCACTGACGTGAAAGAACATCAATTGAAGAAAAATATTTAAGGGTTATTCAGTATTACGTAATCCTGATGTACGTCTTTATCAGTGTGCATTTTTGCATATCTGTACCCAGGGATGCCTTTAAACGGTTTTCGGGGTCTTAGTAAACTAATTACTATTTATTTTACAATAATTGAAGAGTGAAGACGAAGGAGGTAAGTAACAAAACTGAAAAGGGAAAAATGATCTAAACTTTCAAATTATAGTTTTACTTATACTCCCGTATTTATTATTATACAATGTGCATTTTATGTTGGGGGCCGATTTTGTTTTTCTACCATTTTGGAGGGCATCTAATGACGTAACAACGTGTTGAAATTGTCAAATTTAAACAGGTATGAATTGTGAATACGAAAGAATGAGAAACTCAACCGGCTCATTCGGCCTGTAATGAATAATTTTGAAAATTTGCATTCACTGGGAAATAAAGTAGAGAATGTTGATGCAGTGAGGTGAACACCTGGGTACCTCTACAGGAAGTATGCCTGTTAAAAATTCTCAAAACAGATTTGCATTTATTCCCACATAAAATTCAATTGACGTAAGGGAAAATCTCCACGAATAGCAGTAAATGAAGTACTCAAGTTTTGCAGCTCGGTATAGGGCGCCCTAATTTTTTGCAAAAAGCCATAATGAACGAAGAGAAACAATCCGATTTGACCGGCTTTGTTAATAAACAAAATGGTTGCGATTGGGGAATTGAAAACGCTCATTTGATTCACTAACGAGCATTACACCCTCGCATGGCGCACTGTATGGGCCGACGGCATCATTGGGCGACATTCCTTTTAGGATGCTAGAGGTGTTACTGGAACAGTTACTCCAACAGGACGGAAGTCACACCACATGCAGTAAAACAACTAGTGGTTGCCCTGCTTTCATCCGAGGAAAAATAAATCAAAAATCGAAAATGGGTCCACCAAGAATGGCAAACGAAAGAAATAGACGAAGGGTTTAGAAGCCTCTCTAAGGAATTGATACACAACGAAGCAATACTTCAAATCGTGTGAAAATTCATTTCTTTCTCTTTCTTACTCTTCAGCATATTGAAGGTTCACTTGGTGCATCTCTTTTCTTAGATTCTGTAACAGAGTGGAAGTGTTAAATGTACTTGCCAGATTGATGGCAGCGTCTTCGGGCGGTTGGGTTGGTCTGACTAGTGCAGTTTTGAAGGATGTCATAGAACTGTCACTTTTCCGTTAAAAGTAAACCTTTACATAAGACGAGTAATCCTACTTTACTATTCAATTGAAGGCCTATTATAAGCCTATTTTCTGTGTTCGCGCAAGTCCTTCAATATGTTCTTCATGATAGACTGACGGAGTGGCTCTTCATCCCTTTCAACATGGGTAGAGGGTCGGCTCAGCAATTTATGGATTTGACTAAGGCATCTGACTGTGTCGACTGCTCTATATTTCTGTATAAATTGTCGCGCTATGGAGTGAGTGGCTAAGGTTGAATCATATTTGATAAATCGCGATCAGAAAATCATTTAACGGTAGGGTATTGGAGAGTTAAGTTGTGACAATGGGAGTTCTACAGAGTACATGTTTTATGAATGGACAACAGAAAGCAGTTTATTTCAAAAGTGTACGGTGCTATGGTTGGAAACTGGTTGGCGGTTACTGATACAGCGCTGAGATATTCAGGTCATGCTAATGAGCTGGGCCTTGCGGTGGATTCTGCACTGAATTGGTTTCAGTATATTGATAGTCACTGTAGCAAGCTAGGAAAATGCTGTTTCGCTCTCAGGACTATTAGGCAGCACTCTGGCTTAGAGGTCTTGAGAACGCTACTTTACATTTTTTCATTATCATTTAAGATATGGCATAATGCATTTGGGTAGAAGCAGTGAGTGAGTTAGGATCCTCCGTATGCAAAAACGAGCTGCTTTGTTTTCAAGAACAATGGCCTATTTAGTCAAAACGTAGTTAATGATAAACATTTCACCCGGAATAAGATTCTTCTAAAATCTGATGCTCACACTACTGACGGTACTGGCACGGTTATGAGTAAGTTGAATGTGGACATCCGCAGTTAAATTTTAAAAAAAAATTGATAAAATACGAACCTGTAATGGCACTGGCCTGTGAATTGACATTAAGGCTCCAGGTATATTCATTAAATTATACAGGTTTCTTTTTTCAATATGAGGGAACATATTTATATTTTAAAAAGGACAAAACTCACCCTTTCAAATGGAACTTTGTATTATGTATTTACAGATAACCCGATTATTAAGGACACTTAACATTTTAATTTTGTAATACACACTAAACGTGCAAAGAATATCAATCTACATGTATATAAGGAACTAAAGGTGTAGTAAAGGTGTTCCTCTGTGTATTCATTTATAAAAGGAACTTTTAGGCTTTTCTAATGCGGCAAATTGGAACAAGAGCACAGCTTGACAATATAAATCACTACGCTTGAGTAGGGTTAAGGGTCGATCATAATTGTTGGACATCCAATGGCAGCGTCAAAATTAATGACCTTCGAAGCAGAAAACGATCGCTTCCGTGTGCGTTGGCATTCGGTCCGGTGCTAAATTTAGGTTAATCAAATTAGATGGCACATCGCCAGATTGCAAGAAAAGAGAAATTTTTGAAAAGGTAAGCTTCCTTAAAAAAATGCTGAAAAGTAATTCATATACGTACAGTGTTGGGAATCGACTGGTAGCGTATGTGAGAATTACGTAGCATGGTCGTTTTGGAAATAGGCTATTCGAGCAACGATTACCGAGGTGGTAATTCGATATAGATTCAATTTCCAATCCGTGGGAGCATGTACATTGAACATTGTAAAACAACGGAAGCTTGAAAGATGTTTATAGCATAGTAAATGGTGACGAATCATGGATTTATTCCTGGGAACCCGAAAGCAACTGTGAGAGTGTTTCAAGAAGAGGAGATGCCAACAAAAGTTTGCGAAATGTGTCGAAGAGAATGGTTGCAACTTTTGTCTGAATATCAGTCCATATTGCTAAAATTTCTAACAACGGTTAATTCCATGCTTCAAAAAACTAACCCACAACGACGAATCATCCTCCACCACGATAAACTCACCATTAGCTCAAAAGACAATTTAGCTTTTAGAGCAGCAAAATTTCGACTTATTCATTCATCTTACAGTCTCGACTTAAGCCCCAATGATTTTTTTACGTTCCGTGGAATCAAGAATGGGTTGCGTCGTCAACGGTTCTAATCGCCGGAAGAAGCAATCGATGCGTTTAAAGATTGCAATTTTTGACTATTCCAATTAATAACTGGCATAACTGCTTTAACAGTTGGTTCGAAAAAATTAAGAAGTGAATCTATCTTTGTGGAGAAAGCTTTGAGAAATAATAAAGCATTTCAAATCGACATCTTTGCTGTTATGGCTATATACAATACAAAAAAAACAACCCTCGTACCTAGTATTTATTATCGTATTAAACTATTGAAAGGATTCCTCTTACGTATATTAACATATTTTTACCAAGAAAATATAAGTCAAACTTTATCCCTAAATTTTGCGAGAACATAAAAAAAATTCTCCTGACATTATACGCACCGTAGGAAAGGTATTGGTGCCTGAAATTTATGAAGGCCAACCAAAAGGAATGGAAGTAAGTGTTGGTAATAATGTGGATTATGCATCTTTCCCGCCTTAATGAAGTCCCTGTTCACGACCCAAGGAATTTGTTTTATAGGCAAATAAATCTTGGCAGGCCGATTAAAGCACATGCAGATGCGACATTATCGGCGTGATACCGAAAAGCTGGCGAAATTTTGCCACTAGGTTCTTAACCGAATACGCATAGTCTAATGGAAAAGATGGAAAATGGGAAAAAGGGATGAAAGATCGTGCGGCACGTGAAAGTGGTAATGAAATTTTCTGCTAAATTAGATTAGAATATGGTCAAATCATAAAATATATTAAAAGTTGCGATAGATTTGTGGCGAGCTTTTCGTGTAGAAGTATGTATAAAGGGGTTTGTTGTAAGAACTCCGTTTCTTATTTGGTTTAAGATGTATTCAAATGTAGCGAGTTTAATGTGAAAATGTAGTAATAGAATGTAAATTCAAGGTTTGAAGTTACAATACGTTATTAATGTTAGTTACTATTTGTTGGATAAAAGAAACGTAATAGTGATTGTTCCATTTTCTATTTTTTCACGTACACTCTACATAATCGCAGAAATGATTAAAGTTCACGTGATTTTAAATGCGAGGATCCCAAGGAACAATTAAGCAAAATGTTTGTACAGTCATCTAGTAAACATACGTTATAAAAACGTTTGTTTAATCAGATCGTAGAATACAAAATCGTATAATTATCATAATTGACGTTCTGCCAATTACGTTGTTTTGCAATTCCAAGAAACTCCAGCAATAACGAAAATTACTCGAATGGAAATCCAACGCAGTTGTTCGTGAAAACGTGCACTTTTGATGTTAACTTAGAAATCGATGCGCTTCCTCATAAAAAACTACGTATTGTACATAGGTATTTGTTGAATGTCCCTCCACCTTACGCAATTGGCGTAAAGTTTTCCACATTTCGTCAACGTTTTCGATGGCGCTAACGCTCTAAATTTTTGGTTCATAGTGCTTATGTTGTATTTTAAATCTGCAACACAGAAGTATCGGTAACCTCCGCACCACACAAGTTTAATTAATTAATTTGGGACGGCCGTTTAGACGATACGAATGATCAACATTTTCAACCGGTGAAACTTCTAAAACTAACATGCATGTTCTATCCCCTACTTTCGAGAAAAATATTATTTACAAGTACCTACTTTTACCGCCCACGTGCCTTCGAACTAAGAAAAAATTCGGAAAAAATACGGAATACGGACAAATGGACGGAAGGGTCGCTTATCATTGTAGCCCGAGACATAAAACATGTGCAAGCTTTACCCCAATAAATCGCATAGAACTGGTACTACAACGGTTCGTTCTCTTTATTCAGCAGATTTTTGTTGCTTTTTATATAAACCGTCTCGTATGCGTCTAGTTCCCGCGGCGAAGTTACATTCTTAATCAATTTCAAGTTTTCTAATTTGATATTATGCCCGGTTTCGTTTATTTGTTGGGGTACACTTGAGGAATCTAATCTGTCGAAGCGATAACACCTAATACCTTCCTTAAATCTGGTGCCTACCGCTTTTTTCGTTTGACCAATATATGCTTTATTACAGTCACTGTGTCACTTTTGTGTTATTTGCTATCATTATTTAAGTTTGAAAGCGATAGCAGAATATCAAGTTCTAAGTAATCTTGTATTTGTAACAAATCCTTAGAAGTTGCCCACCTTATTATTAAAGGTACATTGAAATTATCAATATGAAAAGCCTTGGCTTCCGTAATAAACAAGCATTTGGCTTTTCCCAGTAAATTTTCGCTGAGTATTAGTATAAAATAAATTTTCTGAATATGCTTTCCGCGGTATGATGAATACAAACCTTCCTCGCATGAATTAATTCGCAATTTCTCTGAAATCGTTTGCGATGTGCACTTCTACATAATATATTAGTTATACTATACGATTCATGTCGTGCCAGGTAGATGATAAATGTAGCGGAACAAGTCACATTCCCAGGAAGCGAGCGGCATATTACGTAGCGTTTGGAAAATCTTCGATGCTATTTAAAATGTTTAAAATGCAGCTGTGTGTGTCGCAAGTAAAGAATGTAATTGCTTCTCTACTAAGAATTCTAGTATGTAGTAGAATGTGTTAATTTTTCGGATTCATAACTGTTTGCTTTTAAGATGTATTAAAAAAAAAAGTTATTCCAAATTTGTGGTCATTTTACGTTATACTTACTATACTTACAAGGGTACAGTAATAAATTTTTGGTAGATACCGAAATAAATAAGGAAAAAGTGTATCTGTGAAGGTCTCGTGGAAACTCATTTTTCTTCGGTGGGGAAATAAATAAACAGTTTATCAGCACACAAAATATACGTAGTTACAAGCAAAAATATTTGCATTACAAAATTTCAAAGGAAATGCGTGCGGTATGTAAATGTAAATACGACGTTTTCAGACGTAACTTACTGTTTATCTGTAATGGATAAGCAGGAATTTAAAAAGAAAGATGCATTTCAAAGTTGTCACCACTATTTAACGAGTGGACGAATCATTGTAAAGTTTTACGTGTGGTGATAGTGCAATGGGGTATATAAGCTTTGAAGCTTGCTATTATAGCTTTTACTGCTTGAATGGTGTATATAAAGTATTCCATGGCTTTGTTACTACCATCCTCTAGCTGTAAAGGGTGAAGCGCAGTTAACTGCCAAACATGCGAATGGTGTAGGATTTGAATGAGCGGCTAACTGCAGCAACAGTCAGGATCAGGCTTTCTTAACACTGGGCCATCGATCCGTTTATTTAAATTATCAAATATCTTCCTCAACAAGTAACAATCTTCCTGAGAAATCCCTGAAATGGCGTTTTTCAATTCTAAAGCTATTAGCGAAAGTTTCCATCAGGAGGATAGTGTTTTAAGCATTTGCAAACGGCGCTATTGAGATTTGACATAACTATTTTGGTAAAATGTGGTATTCGTTGTTGTTGAAGTAGTGACAACACAGTAAGCGCTTCGACTAATGAAACACCAGCAGAAAAGACTGTCTACATCTGGTTTGGAGAATTTTGTCATGGCCGTGCTGCCAACAGTTATAAATTTCTTGAAGGTCGACCAAAATCGGTTGTTCCAAAAAACGTCGATGGTGTGCACATGATGATTGAAAGGAATCTTTAGGCACATCGAAGACCAAAACACAAAAAAAGGCTCGTGTTAATTAGCATAACGAGATGCTGAAAAAATTCGACCGAGAAACTTCAAAATACATATACACTATCGTAACAGAAGTCATCGACGAAAGCAAGAAAGACAATCGACAATACCATCCACAATGACAATGCCAGGCATGTCAAACAATTGATAATTTCAAAGAGAAAAATATCGAAGTAATTTCTCATTGTCCGGCTCTTAATGGGTAATATTTTGAAAATTAACAAAACGATTTGTTTCAAAAATATCCTTTCATTGTCTTCGTAAAAACTCCAAAGGTTAAGATTGCATTAACTCTAATGATTAATCGGATTGAAAACAAGCGATTCGTGCATTCTCTTCTTCCGACATATTTCAATATGTTACCGCAAACCTCTTTTCTAAAACTATAAAAACAGATTGGTATCTAATGTGTACGTACTGCGCTAGATATTAATTATATGGTGTGAATTTATCAATAGTCGACTGTTTTAAGCTTTCCAAATTGTTTTGCCTTGCTTTCTCAACTAATCTGTTTTAATAGTAACGTATACTCTTCGGCCTATTGAACGTAAAGCGGAAATTACTTTTCTGCATCTGCGTTCTTAATTTTGTTTGGAAAATTCCCGTCTTCATTCTCTCGACCTTCTTGCATTTTATTTTCTTCATCTTTCAATGTTTTGTACCAAGTCTGTTTAGTTTATTCCTGTTGCTCACACTATTTTCTTGTCGGTTAATTAACAAGCTGCTCCAATTTTCGGTAAATCTCCTTTAATTTTGACTAAACAATTATCATTTGCAATTATTTTTTTATGTAAGCAAGTGGCATGTTGTTTGCTGGATACCATTCTTCTTCTGTTACTTATACTAATGCATTATTTAAATTTATAGGTGCATCTTTAGCTGCGTCTTAAAAATTTCTTGCATTCTTTTCTATCTCTGGTCAGTTCTCTCATGCCCAGTATTGTTTTCTTCAAACTTAAACCTTTTATTCTCCTCATCCACGCTTTCTTCGTTGTTCCTATTAATTTCCTTTTCTCTTCTCGTGGTTCTGGTATTCTTTAGCTAATCTATTTTGTTCCATGTTCACTACATGTTCAAACCAGTTCAATTATCTGGTCTCTATTTTTTTTTCATTATTCGTGCTTGTTCTAATATCCCACTAATTTCTTCGTTTGTTAACCTATCATGGTTTGTAACTCCTGCTATCTTTCTTATGTAGTTCATCTCCATGAGATTTATTAGTAAATCACATTTCTGCTACACGACCTATGTTTCGCATCCATATGTGAGCTTCACTTTCTGCTCTCTTTCTTTCTTTCTTAAAACTATTTCATTTATACCCTAATGTGTTATTGCTGCTTTTCTTACTTTACCGCTTACCTCCACTTGCATTTTTCCATCTTCGGTTAGAATATTTCCCAAGTATTCAAAGCATGTTGGCCTTTTTCTTCCTTCTGGTTCATAACCATATATTTGGCTTTGGCTATATTGATGCCCATTTCCAGCTTGTCTATCTCTTCACTTTCTTGTACATACGAATCATGTATCATTGTTCTTTGGTTGTCGCTTGGCGGTTTCCTTGTGTTTTTAAGCAATGCGTCCAGCACACACAATGTCAGATAAGCAATGACCTTAATAATAAGGTAATAACTATTAATATACTAAAACTGTTTGAAAAATAAAGTATATGTGTAGCGCCAGATAAAGCAATTCAGGTATTCAGCTGTATTAATCGTCTAGGTGATTCTCAGTATTATACAGCAGCATCGATTGCTTTCAATCAATAAGTGGCAACATTTCGAAAATTTAAATATTAAATAATTTTAATATTTAGTCTCTCCTAAATGTTGATTTCGATACTAACTTGATTCAGAATTCAGTACTTCGCATTTGTAATATTCTTTTAATCAATTAAAGCAAACAACTTTTACATGAAATATTTTTTTCATATTTTTTTTTTAAAGAATTTTAAAGAAAACAGCCATTTTCAGTTTTCTTCCCATAATTTCTGAACTATTCCAAATATTGTATTTTCTTTAAGTTAATTTCAGTCAGCACTCAACTTTACTAATTTGAGCAAATCTCTATACTCGATAATAAACATACCTATCATAATACCTACTCAACTAAAACAATATATTCCTTTTAATGACGTTTTCATTTTTTTTACTTATTTATTTTTTATTTATTTAGGGTATTTAGCTATGCACTCGTCCACCATGTACAACTGTTTTGTAAAGTTTTAACAGTAAAATTTTTGTGTTCTATTATACCGGCATACAAAAATAGCATTGTCACAATAAAAGTAAGTCAGAATTGATTCTAGATGATTCTCTTCCCAGACGACATTAATGAAATGCAATTGTAGAATGTCCGGTGTATAATTTTCTACCCACTTTCGGGCTTGTTTCACAGAATTTTGTATAGACGCTCCGGCTACATGACTTAATATCATTGTCTCGTTCCATGAAGCGATTAATAATTTTAAATTGTTTAGATAAACCGTAATTCAGACGAACCATGGGGCAGAAAAAAAGGCCAATGTCATACATGTCACTTGCTCCTAAATATAACGAAACGGGAATTATTGTGTGTAATCATTAATGTTTCGCGAAAGCATTAGAAATTCGTTCTGTTATAGTTAGAGAAATTGTAAATTATAATCCGTCTAAAAATATAATTACAGCGCTTTGCGCGAATCAATGTCCAAGAAAGACTATAAAATTGTAATTATTGCATTACACGCAACATTAATTTCAGCGTCAATAGCAAGTGTATATTGATTTTAGTTTTAATTGGCGGCAAATATATTCCCAGAAAACGCTACTGTTGTGCAGACTAAAGCTAAATTAAATGCTACTTTGTTATTACTGTTTACCACAGTAACGATTATCACCATTTGTGAATGATTTTTCTATTAAAAAATATGGGAACGTTCGCAGTGTCTAAGTAACGTAACATTTGGCAGTTCGTACACTGGGAGACAGCTATCATATCCCTCCCTATCATTCGGATATCATACGGATACATTCGGCTATTGCTCAGGTTTCTTTCTATTTAGAAACTTCGGTTTCTATATGAATTGATTGAAACACATACAAAGATAACGCCTTCTTTAGAAACAATATCTGCAAGAAACTAAAGGTGCTAAGCAAGAAAAATGTTTATTTTAGGGAGAAGAAAATGTTCTTTCTTAAGAGCTGACGATTTCATTGAAATATTATTCACAGGGCAAAGGAATTATTAATGTACGTACTTCCAAAAATATTTAGAGGTATGGAGTATACTACTTGCCTGTAGTGTAGCAATTAGAACGGAGGATTCTATTACGTTCACTGAAAGAGTCGAATGAAAGTTACGGTATTAGTCTAATAGTCGAGTGTGTATACAGAAAGAGACAATACTCAACTAACAAATAAATCACAAATTGGTGAATAAGAACTAAATGCAAAAGTAACAACATAACGCAAAAAAAGGAAAGAAAACTCGTAATAAAATCAGAGAATAGGAAGCTGCGTGGTTTTAATAATTTAAACATTCTTGTATTAAATATCGCTCTATATCGCAAAGATATCCTATTAATTGCTTCTTAAATAAATCAATACTTGTTATTGCTTGTATATAGTTGGGTAACTTATTAGAGATAGTCGTGCCAGTGAGAAGTCCGTGCAATACTACAGACTTCTCACTAGCAGTCAACCTGTATTGAGCTAGCCTGTAATTATTTTTGTTTTTTGTACAATATTCATGTTCAAAAAAGCATAGAAATGTAATGATAGCAAGGACTGCGGCGTAGAATTGTAGAACAGCACAACAAAAGTATCGGCAATCACCGCGCCACACAAGATTAAGTAATTAATCCGGGAAAAACATTATTTATAAGTATCTACTTTTACTGCCTACGTGCCTTGCGAAAAACTACGGAATACGGATAAATAGACGGTAGGGTCTCTTGTCACTGTAGACCGAGACATAAAACATGAGCAACTCTTACCCCAACAAATCGAATAGAACTGAGTACGACAACGGTCCGTTCTCTCTATTCGTCAGATTTTTGTTGCTTCTTACGTAAACCGAAGTTACTTTCTTAATCAATTTCAAGTTTTCTAATTTAATATTATGCCCGGTTTGGTTTATGGGTTGGGGTACACTTGAGGAATCTAATCTACCGAAGCGATAACACCTGATATGTTCTTCTGGTGCCTATCGCTCTTTCGTTTGACCAATGACAGTCACTGCATGCAATTTTATAAATTCCCGACCTTTCTTCCATTTTCCATCCGAAAGATAAACCGAAAAATTCCTAATCTCTTTGCCATGAAGCCCATGCTGATGTGATGGTATAAAATCACTTACTTGTGGATATATGTGCGAGTGGTAGCATCATTTCGAATATTTTTACAAAATTATTTAGCGATATGGGGCAACGTTTGAAAATATCTTCAGGCGGTCTATATTTACACCTTTGAAATTACGCAACAAGCAAACCGGCACTTGTGAGTGTCGCAAGAACAATTATTTATAAAAATTCAAACAAAAATACACACTGGATGAAAAAATAATAATCACTTCTGTGTTACAGGATGTTCTGTGGTTATCTTGCGTTATTTAACGATTTTGTAGAGAAGTTACAATAATCTAGAGAGATTTGCGTAGGGGTTAGTAATGATTAATATCAGTGTAATGATACAAAATAGCAGTACAGCGTTGAGCAAGCATGGCGAATGTCCAACTTGTCATGTTTCAATGTATGTTCATATATCAACGTAAATTTTAGGATTCGAAATTGAGATGCAACAAATTCATCTTGAATATCATAATTTTATGTTAGGACCATTGCCAAACATGTATTTAAATAATAATTTACAATTATCTAACTATCTATATGTATATTCGACGTCAAATGCGCAGCAACATTTTGATACATATCGTTTAGTATCCTTATGTAAGACGAAAAATAATTTAAGAGGCACTGTATTCCTTTAATAGTTTCCATTTGCTCCAATAGTTCCGTCCATACTTCCTAATATACACTGCTCAAAACAATTAGGGGATATTTGGAAAAATGGTAATAAAATAAATAAATAATGAATGTAGCATCTCGCAAATATTTTTATATTTAACTACAACGTTTTTAAATAAGAAACCGAACGCATTGACAAGTTTGAACTTGTTTGTGTACATTGTAAAGCTACTAAGGCACTAGAGTGAATAAATATCATTAAATGAATACACAATTATGAGGCTTTATAAGAAGTTTCATTGATAAAATAACGAAAAATCCATTGTTAATAATGTGTATGATCTCCACAAACGGCAATAAAGGTTTGACATCTCATCGGCATTGATCAAATCAGGACATCAAAAAATTCTTGTGGAAGATTATTCCATTCCTCTATCAGAGCATTTTGAAGTTCCCGAATTGTACGCGGTGGCATATTTCTTGCTGCAACACGTCTTCCTAAAGCATCCCAAGGATGTTCGATAGGATTACCATCAGGAGACTTTGCTGGCCAGTCCATTCCATTGATTCCCAATTGTTCAATCCAGTTCACGATGTTTAGCCCGATGTGGACGACCATTGTCATCCATTAAAATGAATCTTTCGCCCAAAGCGCCAGCGTACGGGAGAACAATGGGTCTCAAAATTTGATCCAGATACCTCTGAGCAGTCAGGTTGCCATTCTGTATCACATAAAGGTCTGTATGCCCTCCTGCGTTTATCCCAGCCCGTACCATTACACTCCCATCTTCATATTGCGGCCTTTCTCGAACAAATTGTGGCTGATTACGTGTTCCAGGTTCACGCCAAATTAAAATACACCTATTATCTGGATTTAGGGCGAATCTGGATTCGTCACAAAACAATACTTGTGCCCAGTCATCGTGATTCCAATTTCTATGTTGCTCAGCCCATATTCTTCGCGACCTTTTATGAAGAGCAGTTAGTGGAACGCATACTAGGGGGTCTTCGAGTATACATGCCAACGTTGTGAACACGATTTCTTATTGTTTGAGTTGATACTACTCTTACCGTTGCAGCGGCAAGCTCACTTCTAAGCTGCGTTGCGTTATGGGTGCGGTTTCCAAGTGCAAATACTATTAGGTATCGATCATCTCTTGGTGTTGTAGATGCTGGGCGTCCTTTTCCTCGTTTTCTCTGAACATCGCCAGTTTCTAAAAGTCAATTCCACAAACGCGAAACTGCAAAAACTTCAGCAACAGCTTGCTGTCTCCGTCCACCTTCCAATTGACCTATTGCTCTCCAAGCCTGTACATGAGTCAAATTACGTTGCCTTTCCATTACCCGTAATTACGGTTAAAAATTTGCTATGATACGGAAAATCTAACTGTAGTCGAGATCGCCGGATACGCGCTTGTATACCCTCAAGCTGTGACGGTTCGCACTGAAGTGCTGTAGAAGTTGAAACTTGTCAAAGCAATCTGTTTCTTGTTTAAAAACGTTATAGTTGCAATATAAAAATATTTGTGTGTCTTATATTATTTATTTATTATTAATTTTATAAATATTCTCTAATTGTTTTGAGCAGTGTACATGCATATGGACAAACAATAAACTTATATGAGTAACTTTACTTTGATTTATACGACACATTTAACATGGAACATGCACTCCTATTTATACAGCGTGTAATTAATTGAATCGTGTCGTTTGAGTACACTTTAATAGTAGTTGTTAGTCTATTTAGAAATCGAGTATTGAAACACTGTATCTAGAAGTAGAAAATTGATTAAAAGCGATGGATTTAAATGTTTCAAAAAGCATTTCCGTTTATTCTAAAGCTTGCTGCACAAATTGTTTTATGTAGGTATGTACATATATGTGTATAATTAGAATCTGATAGCTCGGAGCGTTATATTTGAACCAATAAGTTCTAAAGTCCGTAACTACATATCAAAATGAGTTTAATGAAATACTGTACACGGTACATTTAATATTAATTACGGTTTTTGCACATTTAAATTACTGCGTTATAGAACATATTAATTTGATTAAATATTTTGGGAAATTAACCTATTAGTCACTATGTAATCTTCCAGTCTATATTTATCGACCTAAACGTTTTATATTTTCGCTGTAATAGATAGCAGTTCTGCTTATTGCTCTGTGATTTTTTGCATTTCTGCCAACATGACGGAAGGATTCTAAAATCAGTGTCATTAACGGGAATTTTAACACGTTATCTCGATCGCGTATGCTTGGTTTTTGTGAGGATGGGAAAGATGCTTAACCCGAGAATGTTCGTCAATTTTAATAATAGCAAGTAAGTTAGGTTTCAAAATAACTTCACACATCAACTGTACGTAAGATTGGTTTGTTTTTTTTGTCAATATTTACTTTCAATCGTTAATAACAATAATTGCCCTTACTACCATCAACATTCATTACAGTTATGCTGAAACGTTTAGGTGAAATTATGTTTTGATAAATATTGATATTGCGCCCTCGTATGTGCGTCGTTATTCTTGATTCCCTAATCTTTAAATATATTTTTCTCGATGGCAATGTTCAACGGTTAAGCATAAGTTTTGTTGATCGCAGTCTGTATGTACAGGAGATGGTGCCGAACCAACTAATGGTTTAGTTTTCTGCGCAATTGACATTAAAAGTCATTTAAAGAGTAAATAATGTTATCCCTATTCTTTGCTTTTTCTTTACTTTTAGTAGTTTCATATTTTTCAAGCAAAGTTATTATTATTTTCGACGAGACTGACAAAGACACTGGAATCCAGGACAAAAACAGGGGAAAGCATTTATATCAGGCTCGCCTAAGACAAGCCACAAATAGTGCTACCGTTCAGCAAAAGGGACCTCAGATTACTGGCGGGATTTCTGACAGGTCATGCAGCACTAAAATATCACCTATTCAATCTAGGAAAAGCTGAGGCAGCTGATGGCAGAACACATTTTACGTAACTGTGTTGCCATCAGTCCCACTCGACAACAATATTTCAGTAAACTGTTCCTGATATCTACTGAACTGAGGGACGAAGATGCTAGAGTAATATTAAGGTTTATTAAGGTCCTCCAACTTCTCTAACGTATATAAGGGCATTTTGTTACAATAGACCTATCAAGGTCGCAGTGATGAAAGGCTTCTGTGTCTCTGCCCAATAATACTAATATTAATACTACTAAGACACTGGAGTACCTCAAAGGCAATTTCTCGTGGTCTGCATATGACGATAAACCAATTGAATTTTGTACAGGAAATCTTTCTGCAAAATTCAACAACCTCCTGAACAGCTCTCTGAACAGCTCCTTGTGTGGGTTGAGCAGCTCCCTGAACACTTTGAACAATATGAATAGCTCCCTGAACACCTTAAGCAGCTCCCTGCTATTTCCGGTTTCTTCCCACATTCAATCGTCCGTTTGCCTACTCATTTCTTATAGTAACACAAAAAAACACACACAGATACATGGAACGTCACAGTTAAAAAACACCCTAAGCTATAAATGATAAATGATGGCTATGCGATGTTGCCTACTATATGAAGCTCTCATCGAAACTAACGAGCAGTTGAGCCAAAATACGGCTGGCTCAACTTCAATAAGTCCGACTGCCCCCTTGTTCGATAGCTCTTCGCCGTGCCCTACAAGCTGTCTAAAACCAGAGCTGATATCGAACTGGTTCGTATAAATAAATATAAAGCGTGCTTCGTCGCATCAATGCCTGAAAACAGTAACATTCGTTCTGGATTTAAATGTGTATATATGTGTTTCTATTCTGTCGGTATTTTTAAAGAAATTAAAAGCTTTTCATAGTTTGGAATGGCTGAACCATGGCCTCTTGGCTTTTTATAAGGAGCCGCCACTGGATTCATGCCACTTTTTCAGTAGTCGCAGCCAAAGAAAGGAAATATATTTGTTTCGATGCGAATTTAATTTACTCATTTTAAATAGTGCTTTCTTTATTTTGTTAATATTGTGAAGATAGTCTTCCGTTAAATTAAAACCTTATTAGTGGCATTTAAAAGCGCTAAATATAAGAGCACCCAAAAGAAAGAATACTTATTTACTAATGCTTTGCGTAACACTATATTTCTGATTAGAATGTTGTTTCTCAAATCAACATTTAATTTTGTGAAAGGTTAGGATAGAAGATGGGGTGCAAAAGATCATTGACGTAAGTACTGTTGTGGATGAGTTCCCCGCCCGACTGTGTCCGGTGTAAGCAAGGTTGCTGGATATTTCAAAGCATAAACCGCCATCTATTTGATTTTGACGCGCCAAATCAATAAAAAAACGCGAGGCATTCTTATTTCGAAAAAAATATATAGTAATACTCTATTAATTATGCACAATTAATCACATCATGTTACTGAATCTCATCTACTTCTTTTTCTTCGTTCTCTTCTTGCTTGCGCCTGTACATTGAATAGATGAATAATTTACAAATTTTCTGATTTAGCGCGAAATACTTGCAGTACTTCTTCTTGGCTTCTTGTATTTGAATTGTGAAAGTTGCTTCCAGAAGTTTTCTCCATCACTGCGTTGCTTGTTGGAATTCAAAATGATTTTAGAACCGTTTTCATCAGTTCTTGAAAAAATCTAACTTTACTATTGAGTGATTAGTTGACCAGAATTTTTAACTTTTTTTCCACTGTGACTCGTATATATGAATATGTTATTCTAGTCATTGCTCGATAATTATATATAACAGCGTTATATTCACAGTTAATAAGACCAAGGTCAATCTTCCTTTTGTATTCGAAACAACGTTGTGGCATAACGAAGAACCAGAACTTTTCGAATTAAAAAATATAGGGAAGTTGGAAATTCTTTGGCTAATTTTTCTCCACACAAATGTAATTAATGATATGTGCATGTTATTGGAATTAAGTCAGGAACTTGTTCCTTTAATTTCGTATGTGGGGAAGTATTTCTTCCTATTAAATTATTGGTACCATCAGTACCGATTGAGATTGGTTTTGCCAGCGGTAATTTAATTTCTTCCAAATAATTTTTCAATACTTCAAAAAGTGTTGCTATAGTTGCTCTCTCTAGCAAAATAATTCCTAAAAATAACATGTAATATTCTATGTAATCTCACATTTTCTAGTCGATTTGGCGCAAACTTTTGAAAAATTTCACACCAGCGCATATTTCAAAGCGCCAAATCTGGCAATCGTGGGTGTGAGTGCTTTAACGCTAAATGTAATTCTTCGACGAATTCCGACAGACAGAATTCTTGGGACTGTTCTTTGATCGTAGTACCATGAAACATATTATCGACTAATTATTAACAAGTTATGATTTATTAAAGATACGTTTTTTTTTATGACAAATTTCACAGAAGTTAATAAAAGCATACATAATAAGCATAAGGAATAATTTTTACGTAGTAAAAGAGCGAGTTAACTAATTGTGTTTACGTTTTGTTTTAAATATTTCTTTTGGTTGACGATTTTGTTCACTTATCTTGGCTTTCAGGTGGTTTGTTAGAAAAAGGGGAAAAAAAATGTTTTTTTCTTTATTGCTACGTTTCGTTGAACATGCCAATTTTGTTGACAATCAACTAAATACGTAACTTACCGAATTAAATTATACTTTTGTTTTTTCAATGTATCGTACCTCTTCATCTTCTTTTTGAAGAAAGTGGGCGAAGATATAGAAGGAATCCGTGTATGCAGGATGCTTTAAGACTCTACCGACAAGCTGTCATGGTTGGAATCTATGGCAGGAAATGAATTTAAAAATCTTAATAAACATGTGGTCAAAAAACGCCTCGAATTCAAGATATTCGCTAATATAGGTTATCAGGAACATGATCCCAAAAGAACAAGGAAATATAATTTATTTATGGAACGAATGTGCCAGACATAAAACCTTTAATATAAAGGCCGTAATATAAATGGCATAAACACCAGGCCGTGTTGTATTCCGCTCTAGATACGTAGTTTAAAACAAAACTTGCAGATACGCATTTAGTGCATGGCCCTGCTAACTACAATGGCCAAGGCGCTGCCAGAATCTATCACGAACGATTTCTAAAAGGGCAGCAACCGTATTGTACGACTTTTGCAACAATATACCGCCGACTTCGCGAAACTGGAAAATTTGAGTGTTCAATGGTGGATGCAAGACGTAATGCAATTGTTCGCACGGCAGCAGTCAAGGAAAAAGTGTTGACGTTGTTGCTAGCAACCCAAGAAGCAATACTAGGTATTGCTCAACAAAACGAACTTAGTGTTTCTGCTGCGTGGCCAATTCTACATAAGCAATTCTTACGCCCTTTCCATGTTCAAAAATAGCAAGCACTACTTCTTCATGATCTTCCTGCACGAGTACAATTCTGGAGATGGTTTTTAAACAAGAAAAAAAATGAAGCTACATTTACAAAGAAAGAAATGTTTAATTGTCGCGGTATGCACATGTCGGCTGAGGCATATGAAGTACCTCGAAGAGGCTATCAACATAGATTCGCGTGTGATGTGGAATTGTATAATTACTTAATAGGTCCATTTGTATTGCCCGGTCGCTTAACAGGCGAAGTTTACACAAACTCTTTGGCAAATAATTTGTTTAACGGATGAAGTCAGCCCATAGCTTAGCCAGATAATCTGTCTTATGCGCGACGGCACACCTGCTCATTTTAGCCTCCGCGCTCGAGCCTTCTTGATTTCACCTATCGTCACAGATGGATAGAAAGAAATGGTCCGGCATCCTGGCCAGCTCTCTCGCCAGATCTGAACTGCTTGGATGTTTGTGGGGTTATCTAAACAGCTTAGCTTATGAAACTCCAATTGAAGCAGAAGTCGAATTACTGCCGCGTAGAATCATTTACGAATATGGTTGCAGTGTTCGAACGATGTACGTTGTGCATTGAGAAAAGAGTCTGAGACATATTTCTTAAGTCTTTTAAACTAATTTTCTGCCATAGATTCAACCATGGCTATTTTTTGCCATAGTTCTGAAACAACCTGTATATACCATACACAGCCACATAAATACATTTAGAAAACAAAGGCATGCCCCGAAACGCACTGTTTTTCAGGTTAATATTTTGAGTAGATTATAACACTTACTATCTTAGTATATGTATACAACATAAAGGCAATAAAATTTACAACATCCTTGTAGTTTTACTTTGTTCTCATAGTGTCATTTTCAAAGTGCACAATATACATGGGAGTTCTACACGAGCGCATAGCTGATACGACAAGCAGTCTAGTTTGCAGCAGCTATTTCCAACGGTTATTGTATACCCACGTATGTTTAAATCTAGTCACATAGCTATTTTGGAACGACGCCATTTCAGAATGAAATTAAATTTATGCCAAGTAATTTTCTTCGAACAAGTAGCATTCTACGTAACGCGACAGCGTAGCGGCGCGGATGGTTTAGAGGAATTTTCCGCGAGTTATTTTACAAGGTATTGAGAAAACGGCGAGCAATGTCTTTCATGTGAGTTCATCAACTTGTATGTTAGCGAAGCTTAGAATATTCTATCTAAATTGAAGCAAGTATTGCAAGTATGCGTAAATCAGGATATTGTATCGAGGTGGTGTGAGGGTTCACGAATGTTAGTGATAGCAAAAAATTGGAAGAGTAGCATTAGAACCGTACAAAATCGTTAAAGAATGTAATTTGTTAATAAATACCATCTAATGCCAAGGTTTCAAGGCGGTATACATCAACCTATGTAGGCACTTTTACTCAAGATTTAAAGACTTAATAAGAAAAGCAAAACAGCAATAAATTCAGAGACTGAATGAAACGGTATTTTCGGGGATATTTATTATTGTTAGTTACTTACTGGTTACTTTAATTTTTCTCTTTACCATTTATTGAATTAATTAATGGATAATATAATTATTTTGCAACTTTACTGGTTAAGTGGCTGCTGTGTGGACTTTTACCCACCTTTGGTCTGTATTTGCATTGATATGTATTTGATCCTTGTTAATTCGGTTAACTAACCAGTAATAAAAGTGATAGTAAAGAAACGAAATCGAGAGAAAGAAACGCTTCCTTCGAATTATTTTTTTAATTACATCTGACCGTTATTCTTGTATCTTGTAACCTGGAACGAGATACCTTTAGGTCATCATCATGCAACTGGTTTAGAAGATGTTACAATAAATTATCACGAAATCTTTCCGGGTTTACCGTTTCAGGAGAAAATAATTCTCCTCCGTGATGCTGCTATTTTTTTCTTCACAATTACATTCTGAAAAAAGGTGGATGTTATCTACCATTTCAGAATGTAACGGTGTCGTAAAGGTTTTCACTGGTTCGTATACGCGTTTCTTAGTAAAGCAATTTCACTGGAACCTAGCTGCGTCTGAGAAGAGAGATTTGATCAAACAGGAAAGAAATATGCGGCAGTATAGAAATTAACACACAGTTAAAACTGTCAGGATGACAACCTAAGTTTCTGAAAAATGTAATTGTGTTAAATTTAAGCGGGCTTTACAGTGTTCTCTTCCACTCAAAGTCTTTTATTCCTCGATAATTCTCAAATCCATTAAATCCAATAATTCCTTAGAAGCGCTCTTGAGCTTCTTCTTTGAATAATGACAATATATGTCCTGTTAATAACTTTTTTCACAGAACATGGCCTGTACCCGGACGGAAATCTTCGGCAAAATCCTCAGTGATGTGGCTCTGTATATGCTTTCAAGACAAGAAGCTTTTTCAATATGGCGCGACTACACAAGTGTATCTCACGCGAATGCATTTATGTTGCTTGCACGAGACAGAGCTAGGAAGCTTATAGAATTTGATAAGAGGTCTGTCAGAGAGTTAATCGCAATCCTTACCGGTTATACGCCCACCTACACTGAATGGGGTTCGCTTAAGGGAAAGAATGTGATCTGCGCCCGGTGAAAGGGCAAGCAGTCGAGCCATATTTTGCCATTGTCCTGCCGGCTGTAGGATCAGTCTGTTTGCTGGGATTTTTGCAATACGTGAGAGTTTGAGGCAGTAGTCTGCAATAGACCTCACTAGTCAACGTAAATGGATGGATTAATCCACATATCCGGCGCTAATATTGTCTAAGGATCTAGAATAGCTTTGTAGAAAATAAGTTACAAAAACCATATCTCAAAATTGTATTTTACATGCTGAAAAACAATCCAAATATTGTATCTTCAAAATTGAATTTCTTCAATGTAAGACAAGGTATGATGATGAAAATTTATATTATGTTGGGTAAGTTACAAAAAAAGGATGGTAAGACAACAAAAGTGGTGAGATAGATTCAACAAAAATGTTATCCCAAGGGAATTGTAAAGATATTGTGCTACTGTATGAAAGTTTTCCCTGTTTTTTCTCCTTCTAAAAAGGTAAACGCGTAGGTAGATTGACGAGAGAATACTAAGGATTGCATGAGACTTTCCTTATGCAAGACCAAGGTCGTAGAAGCCTTGTTAATGGGGATAGTATCTAGTTTCATATATATTAGTTTTAGTGCACTTAAAAGCATTACAAATGTCTGAGTTCTTAAATGAATCAACCTATATATTCTAGACGCGTATTTTCTCAAATGGACAGTTGCACCATCTTATAATATAATAAAAAATAATAAAACCTGTGCATTATGGGTTACATAACCTAATTCTTGTGAAGACTACAATGACTAAAGTAATAACTTATAATATTAAATATGTATATACACATAAATGCATTTACGAGAGCTATTTATCCCTTAGCTTATTTATAGAGTTTCCCTATCGCGTATTATGTGAGCAACGTCATTTCCTAAGTAATCTAGCCTTTGCGTTCTTTAACAAGTTATCACCTCTTTTTTTCTGAATATCTTTCTTTTATAGCTTCAAGGTAAGAAACAACAAACATTTCTAAAGCACTATACGTTTTGATGAAATAATAAAAAGGGTGGTTAAAGATTTACGATTGTCGTAAATCTCTTTAGAAAATTTTTCGGAAGGCATTAAATTAAAGAATACTTTTATAGAGAAGAATTCCATTTACTATCAGGCTTACTGTTAGGAGGAAATATAAAGTAATAGTTGAAATAGTATTTTGTTTTGTATTTATTCCAGTACACAATGAAAAACATTAGGATCTCCAAGTACTTCGCGGAGGCGAAAAAGTATTATCCACTAATGAAAAAAAATACAACATGTAACGTACAATTCTAGTCTTGGTGAATGCACCGGCTTCTGTCGACATTTGCTATCACTGATACAAAAACTCACAGATAATTGAAATGTAAACGCGAACACAATAATATATAATTTATTTTGTTATAGTGTATAAACAGGCCTTGGCATTTCCTGCTCCGTGTGATCAAAAAAGTTTACCGTTCATTTCTTTATTTTATTTCTTTATTTAATCTAACACTTGAGATATTTCTAAATAATAGCATTCCTAATAGAGCATACACATATATTTACATTTTAAATCTGTAGAAAAGTAACTCTACTTTAATTCTTTAAGGCGATTCAGAAGTTCATAGTTAGAGAGAAATAAATGATTTGCGATATTTTTTATTAATTGTTAAATTAAAGTAATTACAAATTATTGTATCCAAGGATTTTCAAAAGTTTCTAGATCACCATTTAATTTATACAAAACTTTAAAGATCATTTTGTCACAATTGGCTAGGAACAAAAGTGGGAAAATAGAATCGTAGCTTATAATTCAGGTGACGTTGATATTTAGTAACGAACATCATATAATAACATTATTATTATTATATTATTATATTATTAAATATATTATTATTATTATTATGATTATATTCAAATCAAGAAAAATGCAAAAAGCGCACACGCTACCAAATTGGTTTTGGGAGAAACCGGTAAGCATAAAATAGGATATAATTAGGACAACACAGGCTAAAATCAAAAAGGAATTTTACAATTTATACGAGGGTAGCAAATAGTTGGTGTGAGTACCCGAAAAAAAAAATAATAAAAATATTATGATGCCAAACATGAAAAAATCGGAAAAGAACTAGAAAGCGAGCAATTTTGATAAGTTAAAAAAATTTAAAAAATAACGAATGATGTGCGACAATGTATAATAAAAAGAAACAAATATCACTCTGGGCACCCCACAGAAATTAGCAGCATTATTTGTAATATTGATGTAATACAGTGTAATGCAGTGCACCAATGTATTCACTCTTTGCCGTAAGATATGGCTAAGTTGGTGCAATAACCACACATAAGTGCTTGATCTAATATCACTCCAATATATTGGTTTGCTTAAACTCACGGATTATTTGGAAGTCAAAAGAGAATACAGTTCTCCCTTCCACAATCTGCAGCAAAGTGTAATATGGAATTGATTTCTTCCACAGGACATTTGGGGCAGCTCCTTGGAATGGTTTTAATCTGTATGTGCTGCAGTTTGTTCTAGAAATAGATGACCACTTTCGTAATTAAAAAACAAAAGAAGGTGAAATACAAATAATTCTCAAAATGCTCTTAGGAAAATGCTGGAGTATGAGTATACTTTAAACAGTAATGAAAGCAAGGACTGTAGGATAGTGTGGCAAACACTAAAGTATCGATACCCTCCGCACCACAAAATTTATTTGATTAACTCGGAGCAATTGTTTGGGAAATTATTAGATTCTCATTGTCAACCGGATGATGTGAGAAAGCGATTTTAATTTTATTCAAACCCTACTTTTACCGGGAGGAAAGTTTCTTGTCTGTAGCAAAAAACGTGAATATGTATCCGTTTTACACCAATAAATTAATCAGCGTGGTTAAGTGGACCTTTTCCTTGTTTAACAGATTTGCATTTTTTCCATATTAATGGTTTCATAAGGTAATTGTCACGATAAACTTAAGTCTTAATTAATTCGAGGTTCTCTAATTTAATATTATGGGTGGTCTTTATATTTTTTGGTGCACTTAAGGACTCTACCCCTCCATAATATGTTCTTTGAGTCTGGCGCCTTGGGATCACTTTTCCTATGTGTCCAATATAGGCTTTATCACAGCCACCGCGTACGACTTTATAAATTCTTTAACGCTCTCTCCTTTCGGATGTATCTTTCGGCTTGTCTAAAAGGTTTCTGAATGAATATTCACGCGTTCAAACCTTGATATCCTTCAGTATTCTGTGAAAGGGAAATTCTTATGGCGGGGTTTCTACCGGAATAAAAGTTGCGGAACTTCTTACATAATGCCTATGTTAGACTTTAGTAGTAACCATTATAAGTGGCTATATTTTTATAAATTTAAATTCTTTGTTGTGTCTACCTTTATTCAGGAGCAATTTCACTAATCTCTTAATTAGGAAAGTAACCGTTGTCGTCTTGCGTTGTCCACAGTGGCTAGAACCTGTCTAGCGGTGGTTTTCTTTATATAGATCTCTATTCCAAGGTTTTTGTTGTTTTTAATTGTTAAAATATATAGAGATGGGGATCGGTTGTTCACTTCTTCATCAACTCTAAATTTGATGGTCTCGAATTTTGAAATAGGTGTTGCTAGGAATACGGTGCTTTGTAACTTGGAAAGGACCGCTTGATTCGTCGCATTTGTATCTAGATGCAGGTTAGCTGAGTAGACAAGATTTTAAATGTTTATTTTGAAGTTATTAATGTTTTTGTCAAATTGAAGATTTATTTTTGAACAAAGAAAGTCTGTCAAATCGGACACTTATTTCCGACCAGAGGGAGTAATAATCATGATAGGAAATTCACTATCTTTTTTCATTTTTCATCTCTTCTGGGGTTCTTCAAAGAAGGCCAATGATTTATTTGTCCTTCAGAAGAGGGCTGTGAGGTGTATGGTGGGGGTTTCTCAAGTAACCTCATGCAGGCCTTGCTTTAGGCAATTAAATATACTCCCTTTACCCTCATTATACATTCTACAGATCTTACTGTTCTTCTAGAGAAACGAGCGAAATTTTGTCCTTAACCGAGATGTGTATGATGCAATGGCCACTCGTGGCTCGCGTAATTTGAACGTGCCTCGACATAGGACAACTCTATTTGAGGAGAATCCTCACTATAGAGCCATTCAATATTATAACAGGCTTCCACATGATCTCAAAGCCTGCGTAACACTTCGCCAGTTTAAAAGTAAACTCAGGGTATATCTGCGTGACAAATTGTTTTATAGTGTGGCCGAGTTTCTCAGTAGCTAACACTTATTTCTTCATTATTACCGTTTACTTATTTTATGTTGTATTTTGTCCACATATAGGTTTACTTATTTACACTTTTTATTTATACAAATATTATTTACAGTAAAGTTTTATTTATATAAAAGTTAGTTATACAGTGCCCCAGTTACTTATTGAATCTCTTTTATTATTTTGTGTATTATTATTTAACTTAGATTTTACCTTTTGTACTTGACGATGTCTCTTTTTTTTAAACTAACGACAAATAAACATTACATTCATGACCAAATTTGGAACGTGCATCATATATTTTCCTTTCACGGTTGACAATAGGAATCCACGAAACACTTGTTCCAAATTAATCAAGAAAGCTTTTTGATACTTTAATGTTTACTGTATCCCAAATATTAACATAATCCGAAAAAAATACGTTAGTTGGAATGGATTATGATTGCGATTCGTATTAAAATATATTGTATTTCTTAAAAAAATGCTTAAAATCAGTTGATAGGGCTAATTTTTGTATATTTCCAAGTATGAGTCGTTAATTTGTCACATTACGTAAATCATTAGAAACGACCTCAACTTTACAGCGAGCGATATTTAAATACACGTTCTAGCATTTAAAATACGAATACCATCGCGCAGACCTCAAGCGTTTTTACCATTTAAAAGGTACGGCTACGGTACATACAATCGAGAAAATTACTTGCTTATTTTAACAATTAACCCCTCTTCTTCACCGATTGAAATTAGATATGATCTCATAAATTGCAAAACAAGAAACACTAGAGCGGCCGTAACAAAAGCACGGGATCAGCTGTGCATTTATTGCGGATACTTTAAACATGATCGGAATATAATTTCGCTGCGCGTAATCTAGACTTGCCCTGGAAACAAAAACGGCGAAAAAAGAAAAAAAAAACAAACGCAGGAACACCGCCGCCGTCGACAAGCCGGCTGCGGTTTTATCACATCAGCTGACTCGTAAATCATTTCTAGGAATCGTAGAAGGCCATGCTAGAAGTATTATCAATGATATCATTCCGCTAATTATCGCTAATGTTTGCGTTTGAAAGCAACAACTGCTATCTCGAGTTGAATTACGATTTAGATTTATTACATTTGGGAATTATAAAGTTTTTCGGAAAACCGGTTAAGTTTTGACTAATCTTTACTTTAATTAATTAATTAATTTTCATATGATTCTGGTCCTTAGCGCTGGTCTGCGGAACGGTGTCTGGTATCTGCATTAACGCAAATACCTTTCCTTTCCCTGAAGAAGCCCCATATTGTGGGTGAAACGTCGAGCTTTTATTTAACCATGACACAGTCCGAACCCGGAACACGTTTAGTTTTAGGTGTTACTCTTAATTGGAAACGATACATTTGATTATTAAACGGAGTAAGAAATATTTTTGATAATTGAATACGCGAAACCTGTCTTATCTGTACATCTTTGATACCTTTGAAAGTTGTGGTATTTGCTCTGGTTAATTTAGGATCATCAAAACTTTTACGACAAAAATTAGGTTGTTCTTCCTAATTTAAAAAATACACGAGGTGTATTTCCCATTAAAGAGTCCCATTAAAAGAAATATTTCGAATTTTCATTCGTTATTCAATTATTACGTAATGTTATCTACTTAGTCAATTTATTTTAAAAATTAAAGGCAATCTGGAAATGCTTTATCATAAAGGGATTCGTTAAGAAGATGGCTAAGTTATCCTTGAGTAAATACATCGTGAATAAGATTTCATAATTTGTATGTGTTACGACAAACCTATTATATGTACACTGCCGTTCAGAGAAATTCGGTCGGTTGGTAAAAAACACGAAAAGGTTACAGAAACAAACGAAACTAAAAACAAAATGCAATTTTATTGTATGTACAGGTAAAAAAGACAAAAATAAATAAATAAAAAGTTATTCCGGCCTAATATAACATACTGAACATTATTTTTTTTTTCATCGAAAAAACCTCCTTTGCTGTTAATCACCGCTCGAACTATTCTAGGCATTCTTTCGATAAATTTTGTTAAAACGGATTGTAGAATATTAATCCATTCATGTTGCAGAATATTCCGTAAATGTTCTTGTGAAGTGAAGGCATATTTTTCGGATCCTCCTGTCCAGTTCATCCCACAACAACTCGATAGGGTTCAAATCTGGGCTTTGTGGGGGCCATGTCATTACTTTCAGGGCGTGCTGTTCTTCTTGCTCCTTTAGATAGTTCTTACACACTAACGCAGTGTGTTTTGGGTCGTTGTCATGCATGAATGTAAAGTTACGGCTTATTATACGCAATCCTGATGGCACTGCATGATTTTGGAGTATTGCAAAATAATTTTTCTTCCTCATTACACCCTGCACTCTGCATAAATCTCCCGTCCCAGCAAAGGAGAAACATCCCCGCACTAACACAGAACTACGCCCTTGCTTTACTGTTGGCATAATGCGGTTCGGGATCACTTTTCGGTTTTAGATCTTCGGACATAAACTCGTCGATTTTGCCCAAAAACCTCAAACTTTGACTCGTCACTCCAAAGCACGTGTTTCCAATCATCTAACGACCAATCTAGATGAGAACGGGCCTACTGTAGCCGTTTTGCTCTGTTGCCCCGACGTAAGAAGGGTTTTCGAATGGCAATGCGTCCATTAAGGTCCGCTTGTCGAAGTCGACGTTTTACCGTACTCGCCGAAACTTGTTCTTCACGGCCGCGATTGACTTTGGCTGCTATTTGTGGCCCTGTTAATTTTCTATTGCGTTTGCTTAATAATACAATTCTCAAATCTTCAGCTTTTGTTGTTTTCCTAGATGCTCCGGGACGAACACGATTTTCTATAGTTCTAGTTGTCCGATATCGCTTTATGATGTCATTTACTGTTGAACTTCTCATATTTATTTTTTCAGCAATTTGCAGTCCCGAATATCCTTCTTCAAACAGCGTAATAATGCGTGCACCTTTTTCTACACTGGTAGGCTTGCCACGTGCCATTTTGAAGTAAATTTTCTTAAAACTTTGGCGAAAAACGACAGATGCACACCAACACATGTTTAACACTAAAATGAAGCAAATTTATATCTTTACACCTGTGATAAATAAACAAGAGTGATACTGCGGTATATTTCCTAAATGTATTGTTCGTTAATAATCCCCAAACGACCCGTTTCAAAAGATCGCTACTTCCGAGAAATTCTTGGAATGATAATAAAAGGGACTTTATTGTGGTTGTCGCAATAGTTTTACTTTACAAAATAATTTATGGCTTTAATCTCTTAGAAAAGTGTATGCTTAATATTTTTCTAATTTTATGTATTAATAATTGTATACAGTGTGATATAATAGATTTTTATTGTATGACTGAACTTCACTGAACGGCAGTGTACATACACAGCTCTTTCATAACCCTTGGGTGTATCGATGAAGCTGTTCTGAAAAAATATAAGGGCTTTTCAGCAACCTATTGCATTGCAAACCTTACTAATGCCTACACCGGTTAACCGCATGTTACACATAATTGATTGCGTAACCTATTCCTCTAAGGTTTTTCTTTTAGTTTTTCCTTTTCGCAATTCGACAAATAGGGAAGGGAACGAAACGTATTCGGAAGCGGCAAGGATCAATAAGCGATTGATGCGTCATTAAACATGCCCATATTCGACGTATTTTATTTACTGCGAAATCAAGGTTGAATGAATGAGTATACGAACGTTTACAAAATCCTTACCTGCCCAACAAGGTAAATGGCGAACTATCAATGTTAGAAACTGATTTATTTATAGCGCTACGGGCAACTTCTATGTTCCTGATGTAAGACTTCCTTGTACGACGTATATCTCTGTATGCAGATATTTTTTTCCTATTAGCAGCGTTAAAGGTGTAAGTATATATATTTTTTTATGAAACTGAAAGTAAAAGAACATAAAATTAATGTCATGTTGATATATTTTGATAAATGAGTACATGGTTTGTTGAGGTTGTAAGTGTTATAACCCATATTAAAATGGTAAACATGTAAGCAATATAGCTTTCGATTAAATCTACCTGTTCAGAGGATGGAGTATGAGTATGTAAGATGCTTTTATTATGGGTGATTAGATTTGCCGGCCGTAAAAGATAACTCTAGCAGCTGGATTCAGTGTAATAATTACTTAGGAACAAAATAATTTAAGTAAATGTAAACAATTTTCTTGATCATTATAATAGAGATTATTTATACACCGGGGTTCGCCAAAAGTAGCACATTAGTCTAACATCTATATTTCGTAAATATACATGTAGTGCATTTAAAATTATTTAAATATTAAGTACTACCCATTCCTATCGTTATCATATGCATCAGCAATACATTGTTGGTTTTAACCGATTGTTCGTGTATTGCTGTGAATCTAGTTAGATAAAACGTCTAAAAACAAGAACTATTAACGTACCTCAATGAAATAGTTCGCATCCCAAAAGCGTTCTTTTTCAATAGTTTGGGTGAAAATGATCAGATTAACTGCAACTGAAAGAATCGAATTCCTTATACCATACCTTCCTATAGCCCAATCAATCGATTCGAGATTGGTTGCTAAATTTAGTAAAACGGGTGAAGTTAAAGATATTCCTGAAGCCTGCCTCCCCAAATCAATCACTAATAAAGACCGATCTCCAGATGTGTTACTGTAACGGAAAAATGGATTAGAACGAATCAGAAGGTGATATAAGCTCGAAATCTGTTGCTCGGATACTGAGAAAAAGCAAATACAACCCCTAATACGGTATGTCTTCTACATGAACTTAACGAAGATGCTTTTTTCAACAATATTTTATTTTTTGACGAAGCTACATTTTGTCTTTTGTCTGATTTGCAAATAGTCTTAACTGCTGGTATTGGTCGACTGAGAATTCATATTGGATGATGAAATATCGTACTTCTGAAAACTTAATGTGTGGATTGGCATTGTTGGATAACAAATCTTAGATCCATATTTTTTAGAAAACAATTAAACAGAGCACGGTTACTGAAACTTTCATGGAAACAAGATTGCACCAGACAACATGGAGCTCCACCACATGGAATTTGAGAGTACTTAGATACAATTCTTTCCAATCGTTTGATTGGGTGTCTGGATTTTATTGAATAGTCACCCAATTTACTGCTTTCTGTGGGGTCACTTAAAAACAAAAAGTATACAAGAAAATTAAACATGAGATAGAAGTCATATCACTTAATAGGTTTCAAAATACCGTTCGCAATTTTTGGGATCATCTGGGACACTGTCAGGTGATATAGGGACTTTCATTTGAACATTCAATTCAATTCTTTAATTTTATTGTTTTTGTTAAATTTTATTTTTTTTAATAGTCTTTCTAATTTAAGCTCCCGAAAGGAATACATATTCGCATTAAGAGATTTATTTAAGGATTCAAAATCTGCTAAAAAAAAATTTTGCGTCTCTTGAAAAAATTCAGAAATGATGGAAAATAACTTGCCAAACAATTTTTTTTTTCAAAAATTAATATTTACAGAGATATTAGACTAATGCGTTACTTTTGCCGAAACCTGTACATACAAACTGAATTTGTCCATTGTTAGGTAAACCTCTTTTTAAAAAGGTGATTGTAACGAATATTTATAATTATCGTCCTATTAACTTATCCATTTTTGCTAAAATTATGAACAAAAAAATAATTTAACACATAAATATGTTTGGTTATCTTTCCGCTAACCAATATGGTTTCTATCCTAATAAATCTACAGATACAGCAATTATCAATTTCTTAAAAAATGTTTATAGCAATGTATGCAATGAATATTGCCTGGAAGTATTTATTCATTTGAGAGTTATGGTGTTAAATGACTTCATTGAATTAATTTAAATGTTATTTAAAGGAGAGAAAACATTGTGTTCGAATTGATGGCTCAGAATTTAATCCGTTAGGCGTTATGATGTTGTTGTACCTCAAGGTTCTGTGCTGGGCCCAACATTATTTTTGGTGTATATTCACGAATTTTCCCATGTTTCTAACACAAGCTCGACAAGTCCTATTGCACGCTGACGATATCAGCAAAAACGCAAAAAATATATCTGAGGTATTAAGTAAAACCTCGAATAAAGAAAAGAACTACATTTTGGAACTTTCACAATAAAATAGAATCAATTACAGAAATCCAATTCAATCACAATATTTGTAATACTGATTCATCAAGCAATCGATACTCTAAGTTGGTCTCAGCATATAGAACGTCGGTGTAGTACACAGCTAAAAAATGTTACATTTTAAAACTACTGAAAAGTGCTTATAACAACGAAACACAAAACATTTTGCTACTCTAATGTCGTTGCATGTATGCGTTATGTCCTGCCTCAAATAGAACTTTATTAATTCAAAAACGAACAATTAGAACTATTTTGCTCCAGGGATTGTTTTTGTCTGTAATTAGAACGTTTCGTCAATGCTCTGCTTATCTTTGTACAAACTTTGTCTTTCCTTCCTGCTTTATTTTATATCGTACCAACTTGAACAGCGTTTCCTTTACCCTTCGAATGTAGTCGTTTTCACAATTTATGCTTCGGTTTGGACCTTTTGATTGAAGATTTGCATTTTATACCAAACGCGATCTTAATGATGAAAATTTATTATTAATTAAAAATTATGGACTGAAATGAATGCAATGAGGCAGTGCAACGATTGTTAATATTTCTGCTCTACAATGCACTAAATGACTCGCTGTTAGTGAATCTCAAAACAGAATAAATGAAAAAAAGCGAATTTATTCCCTCATTAATTGGCCTTTAAATGATTGTGTGGCAAGTCAGATAATTACGATGGTTAAAGGCAATTCCTTGTAGGATACATACACCTATTACATCGTTCATTTCAGCCGTTTTTTGCAATAATTAAAATAATTTCCCTTTTTTATTTAGAACAGTTTCCAGCAAGTGTAACGAGCCTGTAATAGGCGAATTACTGGCTCGAAATGAATAATAAGTATGATTCATTTATTTTTGCAAAATATTGCGCATTTTTTCAACCATAAACGGAACGGAGTTCAGTAACCCTTCTTGTTTGTTACCTTTCCAATTTAATGATAATTATTCATGCACATGTAGATTATTCGTCTGGATAAATGTTCCGTACGTGGGGTCTCAAGCGAAATTGTATAAGTGTATATTTTTCCCGAGCTGAAGTTTTCTGCTTGCGTCGGCCTTGCTAATGACATGAACACAAAGTGCAATACGCACCTACCTGTATGCACGCGACACAATATAAATCTTTTTAATTATAAGAATACAATTGGAATAAATCAAAGCCGTGTTATTATTTATGTGGTGTATGTTAATATAAATTTGTCTGTCGAAACAGCATATGAATATTAATAACGTTCTCATATGTAAATATGTTGCGACAATAATACGGTTACAAGCAAACATATGTAGTCTGTACACTCATGAATTGGAATCATATATGATAGGATTTTTTTATATCACCATGAAACCAATAAAAATATTTCCCGTCTTCGGTTCGATTTTGTGTACGAAGTTTGTAGTTATTTCAATGCGACAGTTACTATAGCATAAGCCACATTACATGAGAACTAGGTTGAGAACGAACCACCACATGTTCGAACAAGCTATATTAATTACGAGAACTTATAGATTCAACGATATAAACAATTTGTTTAGTTATTTATTCCTTGGAATCAACAATAATAAACATAAAAAGAGAATTTCTAATTAATCCAGATACGGAACGCGGATTACAACATATACAGAATCGTTAGAATTTTCGCGCGACTCGCGTATGTGCTACAAAGAGATAGCTACATACAAAAAGGTTTGTCAATAACGCGTAAATAAACGCCTGTTTTTTATCCACAACGGTATAGGGGGCCGAGGAACAACCGTGAGGAGTTGTGAACATTTTCAAACCTTCCATAGTCATCCTCCTTTTGTTGTGGAATTGTATATTTCCCCTAATTGGACGTCGTGTCTTTAAGGTATGCGTATTCAAATGAATACTTGTTTGTTCTCTTGCTCGTGATGCCAGAAAAAGAAGTTACTTATTGCAATTTTTGTCATACTTTATTCATTTCTTTTTAGTAAAGCTGTACTTTACTAAAGAAAAATAAATAAGATATCCAAAATATTATTCCCAAAATTAAATCAAAACATTAGTGTCAAGACCTCTTGTTTTGGCAAGAAAAAGAAGATGACTATCAACGAAACGTCACCAAATACAAGCAACAAAGTACACAAACCTAGAACAGAGAATATCTCTTTAAACAGACTTATAAACCCAAATAAAAAATTAATTTCTAATTAACTATTTAAATTAATGAAAAATAATATTGTGACATAAAAATATCTCATTAGTAGGTTTGCTCTTACCTTTAATTATTTACATCAGCCTTTCCATTATGTAATTTCGTTTTATTGGATATCCACTAAACAACGGGTGGGGTCCATGGCATGATTTTAGCCGAATTTTGCTCGGTTTTAAAGTTAGGTTTAGCAAGCAATTTATTTGCTTTTCTTGCGTGAGTTATATTTGATGTAATGTGAGGTGTGCTCGTATTTTCCCATGCAACGCCTTAGATGAACAACAAATCTGCTAAATATCTTAATTTTAAAGCATTTCATAGACAGACGGTTTAGGATCGTACGATAAACTTTTATGTATAAAAGTAGTAAATGTTGTCCCCATTTTAAGTTATTTTACCTTGCTTTATAGATGTCGCGAAAATACGTTAAGAAAAATGGGTGCTTAGGGTAACTCATCATTTCAAACGCTTGCTTATCAGCATGGTTCGACATGATGCAGCCTAGAAGAAGCTCTGTAACACAGAGGGCGAAACATCGGTATGCTGATGTATATTTGACCTGGCTACAACCTGGAAACCTTCTGAAAAGAAAAATCAGTTACTGTTTGATGAAACATAAGAATAAACATTGCCATGGATCTTGAATCGACATATTTTCTTTTAGTTTTTATTTATGTTTAATTGAATTTACCTTAAATCGTTTTAAATCGATTTCATATTTTTAAATTATTTCTGTAAATTTCATAAATTAAACTTTATTCTGAACTGAGGCGCAAAAAATAATATTGTGAACTAGTGCTGGCGGTAGCTGAACAATTGATTAAACATGCAAAACTGCGCTCAGTTGTCAAGAGACTAATAAATGGAAAACCATCAAAAGGACAGCGTTCTTTTGTCAACGTCGAAGAAAACAAAGAAAAAAATGCAAAAGATGTTGGTCTTCGTGTAACAGCTAGATTAACAGAATTCAATAACTTTTTTTAATAACACGGTAACACTTCAAAAACATTATTCCACTTAATTTACTAATTACGGCAAAAGTTACCAGATAGAAGTTCGAGATCATTCAATGCAGAGTATTAGAATCTAATAGAGTACTATCCTTATTACTCGAGATTAAGTCTTGTCCATCGAGCACGATCATCGGTTGAAATAATTACATTCATGGTTCGGAGTTCGATAACATTTTGTTAATTACAATGCATCCATCCTCCATTACATACTTTCAACTATTATCTGTAAAAAGAACTACATTTCCAACTTTGTATGTTAAAGGAGAAACGAATCAATAGTTTGGTAAATATTTTATACATTGTACGTATTATATAGAAGCGCATATCTCGTTAACGGCTAGAAATGATTGCAGTGATAAATTGGGTTGGTTACCGATGTCACTGGAAAATACGAAAATGTCTTTCTTTAGGAGAAAACTCAAGAAGAAAAGGGTGTAATATATATTTAGAAAGTCGTCATTTCCATTAGTCTGGGTAAAACTTCCGAATTGACAATTCGAAGAAAACTTCTCTTAAATACACTTCTGAAAAGTTTTAAATTCATCATTAAGACACATTACTGGAATTTGAGCATTTGAGCAAAACGGAATGAACGATTCCCAAGAACTTAGTGGAAGTTAAAATTATTCCGAACTCGTTCCAAAGAATTTTATTAAAAATTATCGAACCGCGTCTCTTTTAATATACAAAGTTGCAAATGTAATTCTTTTTACAAATTATACTTGGGAATATGAAATGAAAGAGTATTATAGTATTATAATTAGACTTTTATCGAGCTCCAAAATGTGAATGTGGGAACTTTTATTTTTATGAGTTTAACGATGATGGTACCGATGAACAAAACTTAATTTCAAGCAATATCCTTATTTGAATGTACCGCATTGGATGACCTCAAACTTCTATTTAGCAACGTTTATCATTGTAATCGATAAATTAAGTAGAATGATCTTTGTAAAGTGTAACCTTGTTTTTATAAAAAGATGGTGAGAATTTTTTTTAATATTGCTACGATATAATTATACAGTACTTAAGATTTTACTGTAACAAATAACATAAATAAAGAAATATTTAAATCCTCGATTATAATTATTGGAATTAAAATACATAAACAGGAATAAACATTTAAATTATTTGCACAATGTTAATTATTTAATTATACAATTCGGTGATACTAAGGAAAACATGGTTAGAACAAAAGGACTAAAAGTAGATGAAAACATTGTATTTCTTCGGTATATCCGATGTAATTAACCTTAGTTAATGAATCAAAATTAATTAGACACCAGTAAGGTTCGAACTTACATACCTCTTCCGTTTTCCAAGCGGGTGTGCTGACTACGACACCACGGAGTCTGGTAATCAGGAGACGTAAGTTCAAATCTCACCGGTGTCTAATGAATTTTGATTCATTGACTAAATTTAATTAGATGGGATAGACCAAGGAAATAGAATTTTCAGTATTTATCGGCGAAAGCCTAAAAATTAAATAATAGTGTAGCAGGCGACTATACAACAGTAAAGAACGGGCTGGTTTATTAATAATAAAAGTTTTAAGTAATAAAATTTGAAAATGGGCGCCATGTAATTTATTAAATGAATAACATGGACTACAAGCATAAAATTACGAAAATGCAACGTCAAATAATGATTTAAGGATGCATATTGTTGGAAGTAAATGAGATACTTAGCAGCAAAAAAAAGTTTAGAATTTGGTAATTTGGATATATGAACTGTACTGGCTGTAGATCTTTAGTCAAACGCTCTTCAGTCACTATTCAGGCTTAAGATAAGAGGCTGAAGTTCAACAAGGAAGGGAGAGCGTTAACAAGGAAGTGAACAAAACAATCTATGTGTTACGTTTCGCTAATAATAATTCAGCTATAGTCTAGATACTTACCTGAGATTCTAAAATACGCGATTGTCCACTTAAATACTAGTTACAAGGTTTAGTCTTACAACAATTTAATAATTATAATTAAATAACTGCAGATCCAACCGGTTTCTTCCGTTGTAGTTGAACAGTAGATATCCAATCCTCTCAAATGAAATCAGTGGTAGCTGCAACGTGTTGGAACCTCGTCCTTGTGCGTTAATCATACGCGTTCTCGAATACCAAAAACTTAACAGCCAAATTAAAAAAAATCTTAAAGCTGACTCCGCTGTGCCGGTGCCGTATCGGTAGCTCTCGTTCGGTCCAAAAGCCTCTAATGGCCGCTGGGAGTTTGAGAGAAGTGGAAAAATCTATGGACAAGCTTAGATCTTGATATTGTAATCACTTTAGGACCTAAAGATTTTGATAACGAATACCACACACACACACACAACGATAAGAATAAAGAATAGCGAGGGCACAACAACCAACCTATCATTTTTTACTACATCATGCTAATAAAATTAAATAAGGAGTTCTTTAAAGTGCAAATAAGTCACGTATTCGAGTACTGCGCCACTGGAACACTTCGCTATCATCCTTACCACAACACTTCATTAACACTGGACACATATTTCGATAGCTAGATAGCTAGATAGGTTGATCTAGCAAGAGTAAGGTCATCAAAATGCGTTTGTTTTTATCAATTTCCATAGCTTAATTTATGGATATAATTATAAATTTCTGTTAATGTTCTCCAACATTGTGGTTCTTCTATGGCATTGGCAATAACAAGTAGTAAAAAAGAGCGGGAGGAAAGTAACGATACACCGTTTTGTTGGTTTTTGCCAAATTCAAACGAAAAATTCCCTTTTTATTTGCCTTAATTTCGATGAGTTTGGTTTGGTTCTTTGATTGTAATAATCTGTACTTGTGAGCTGATGCATTGAAATGACAAGAATTCGACGACAATCAAATTATCGTCAATTAACACATTTTGAAAGGGATTGTTTCGCTGGGCTATATGAATCGGGTATTGCATTTGCTGAAATCGCAAGACGGATGTAAAGATATTGGTTGTAGGCCAGTTTGGGCTCAAGAAAGTCAAGGAGCTTTGGACGACCTAGAAGAACCATCAAACAGGAAGATAGAAGACTAGGGCGTGCGGGAAATACTCCTCTTTGTCAAAGATAGGCCATAGAGTAACAATGCATTTCATATGTCGTTGTATTCGTTCGTTTCGGTTGACTTCCTATCATACAAGGCTATTTTAATTTTTTAAATTGAATTACATGTTATTTAATTTCTAAGCTCAGAATTCTACTCTCCAACCTATTATCATTACTATTTTTATTTATAATTATGCCAGTCACAAGTACAATAAATAATACTAGTGCATAAATCTGCAAATTCAAAGACTAAAATTACCAAATAACTATTTATAACAATTAGTAATTTTAAACAATTTATTCAAACTTTCAGGATAATTTATAAGTGTAAATGTGAGGCTCGTCACCATGAAATGACTTCATTTCATGGTGGTTCACAGCACAGACAACAATTGTTAACATAGTGCTAGGATCTAAGCATCAGCCCCATAGAATCCCCATAGAAAATCTATAACAACGAAAATGAGCTAAGAAATCGCGTACAAGCCTCGAGTGGAGCGAAATTTCTCGGAAAATAACGTCAAAATTAATAGTGTTAACGCCTAAATATCAATCATAAATCAAATTATTAAGGCAGACCTGAAGTAACCTACCCAGTTAACTGTCTGTTACGGCATGTGAACTAGAACTTAACTTTATCGAAAACCTTGAATTATAAATACGTATTATGTCTTTATATGTCATGCGAAAGACAAATTCTAAATCAAATTCTACTTTCTCAAATGTTTATCGATGATGTATTAACAAGCATACTATTCGCGCAAATACTTTAATTAGCGTTTCTCGCTATAGATGAAGCTATTCGATTCATGCCTTCCGCTCCGAATAGGCCAGGTATTTATTTATATGGATGTGATGGTGCAGTTATTATTCATCTTCAAGAAGTACATACGTATACCGCAGCGTGATATTGTCAGAAACGTAATTATCGCACGATTTTAGAAGCTTAGTTCATCTAGCAGTAAACGGATAGCATCATTCATTTTCAATGGACGCAATTAAGCAGTTGAATTATTTCCAGCAATCAATAGGCAGTGGCATGCAAGCTATTTACATCACGCTGCAAGTATTTACTAATATGTTGATTCGAGCACAGGTGTTTCGACGATTGCTGGTGCAAGAACGTTCGCCATACCAAACAGGTAAAGAAGTGGCCTGATGTGACTTAGTTTACGATCATATCGTAAAAGAGGAAATAATTATATTGCGGTGCAGCATTGACATTCCGAGGTAAACAGGCGTTTTTCAACGGCTTTTGAATTGATATAACTTTATACGTCCTATATGGGCAGGATTATTTTAACAATGCACATCGCCACGCTGCCTCTACGATAATTAAAGCTTTCATTGCTGCATGTCCCACTTCGGTATATTATTTTATTGCCCAGGACATTGAATTAAATTCCTACTGGAAATAAAAATTCCAACCACCTTGTAATCAACTAATCATACGTGACATAAGTATTGGAGCTATCGTATTACAATGTTTTTCTATACATCCTCTACAATCCTTCATTTTGAAAGGAAACGTTGAAAGACTCAAATAACTAATACCGAGTGTTGCGTGTTATGAAACCTCATCGTCCAAATGGTGGCGTATTTCAAAATTGAAAATATTTCGCCGTGTTTGTCTTGCCTACTCAAATATAAATAAACAGAAGGGTTGCGGTGGCATCCCTTCTCTCTTTTGTTCACAATAGCATTCGTCGCAACTTACGGCCAATTACAATACACATGTTGAATTTACAGTACTTCATATTCTTACACCTTGAATTCTAATCAATTAAAATTTTCTCTCTTTAAAAATATCATATTACAGCCTCTAATATGCCATGCGAGTTCGCGATCTAAGGCCTGATTCTATGACCGCCGACTGTGACTTGACAACTTAGTACCGAGTAACATTTAATTTGCGAAATTGTTGTAAATGGCTTATTCGGTACCTGTTTGTAAGAAAATGTTACATTAATTACGAACATTTACGACGAAAATTGAGCAAAGACGAGTAATATTACCGTTTCCCCGGAATTATCGTTGCCTTAGATATCAGTAATAAAACACCAGAGACAGGGAGGGTGGAACCAGGAGCTACATAAGCAGCTAAAGTTTTGGAAATGGGTCAGAACAAGGGTTGCTATGACAAAGATATTCGGACAGCAATTTGATGAACGTCACTTCAGACGACGCTACCTTCCAAAATACCGCAGTCTCAGCATAGCAGGATCTATTATCACCAATGCAACAGATATAATACTTAAGTTTTAGGTATCTGATTCAAAAGTAATGGAATTCTTTATAATTACTTTTAGTGGTTAAAAATGTAATTTTATTGAGGTCAAACCTTTTTTTGCATTCACCATTTATTCAATTTTTTTTAGTTGTAGAATGGTCCTCCAAGCAGTCCGTACGCGTATATATTTTGCACTATACTAGGTAGCAGTTTCTCGGTAATGGAGTTTAGCCCTTGTTTCTGTGCAGACTTCTTACATTTCCAGTGTTCATCAGCTGTCTTCATGTTAGTATGCTGCTTGAAATTTATCTCAATTTTATTTGATTTGATGAGTCGGGAGCCCAGTGGTATGAGTTGTTGAGCATGACTGTGGCAAAGGTAAACGCCGTGCGTTCGAGCCCGCCACAACCAGGTAACAGATTCGCCGCACAATCCCGCGTTACCGTTCATGTATTGTGGAACTGCGCTTCGCTCTTTATAGCGAGAAGGTGATAGTAAAAAGATATGAGACGTTTTACTCACAGCATTTGCACACTAAAGACTCCTGAAGTTATGACAAGCTTACATACCCTGTTTGGGCGTAACTACACCTTGAAGAGATTGTTAATAAATCGAAGGTTTTTAGACGTGGCATTTTGATTATCCGTCGGAACATCGAGAAAGTTACAACTGCAGGTAAGTTTGATAAATACATACGCGTATGTTTTGGATAAACATTATTTAAGGTTACCGAGAGATGCCCAGAAACAATTATTTGAAGGGTAGTGATACATATAAGGCAAATAGGAGTGTGAATTCGGAAAGCACTCGGAGCAACGCCGATTACGTCGAGTACGCAGAAACATGTTGGCGCTAGCGCTTTCGTCGTGGAAGATTTCAACAATACCAAGGGCTTTGTAAGAATCTGGACTGACGTGTGTATTATTCGGTGCTGTGATTGCGTGAAATTAAAACATTTGGTTGTTGATACCAACTACATTTTCAGATGTTTTAATAAATTTTGTGTCAAAAAATTACACACCAAATGACATGCATAGAGATAATTTGTTTTTTATTGTAAATTACGATGTGCTGAAGTTGAATATGTTTGACATTTTATCTGAAAAGTAACTTAACATTAGTTTTTATTATCATTTAACGCAACTGAAGATTCTTTTACGAAAATTGTTATAAAACTGCAGTTATAAGAATGGTAGATTGCTTTTAATTTAGACGTGAAGAGAAATATCATACAACGAGTTCTTCTGGGTTAATGAATATGTAACATATGCACGTTTACAGAAGGAGCTCATTGGTTAAACGCGCTTCCTTTTATTTGCCAATGCGCAAAATGTCGGGTTTCTAGCTTTATCGATGGCGGATTGTCAAAATTCACGTTCGTCCTCTTTCTGTTATTGGATCTCGACTGATAAACGGAACGTCATAAACATCTCTCTAATGGCTCGTTTTGCATATTAAGTGAATTGTTTATCGGAAAACACGTATTGACACGTACGCTCCCGATAAAATTCATCTTGTTACATCCAATTAACGGAATAAATTTAAATATCTAAAACATGTCCGATTTTATCCGAAAGCGATTAGCATGCGCTGCAGCGTGTATGGGATAGTGGTTGGACGTTTTGTCAACGGCGTAATGTATGATAAACGCCGTCCTTACGGAGATAAAATCCCGCCGGACTATGTACACGCTGAAACCTTGAAATCCATATACATACATGCATATACAACCTACCTCTGTTTCTCTGTATCTGTCTCCTATGTCGTCGTTTCCTAGAAAATACCTCCAGGTTTGTTGGAATGATGTAAGATAAAATCGGCTTAGTTTACTTTGAGCATGTATTCTTTTTTTTACAATTCCGACAACAATACTAACTGATCGTCAGAAAATACCTGCGGAATTAAATATACATGATTACAACTAACCGTTTACTAGTATCTTAATAAGCTCAAATCAAAGGCTTTCGGCAGTATAAATTGTGGCAGACACCGGTAGGATTTAAACCTACCGGTCTGTCTGCCGAAATGTTGCACCAATACCTCTACAGCCACCCGAACAACTTGGTATATCACAATAAGATTTGAATTTGCAAGAAGACTCCGTGGTGCAGTGGCTAACACACCCGCCCGGAGAGTGAAAGGTCGCAGGTTCGATTCCTATCGGTGTCTAATTGGATTTTTATTTCATTAATTACATCTAATTACATCAGCAAAATAAGGAAAATAGCAATGGAATTCCAGATTCTGCGGTTAATTTGCTAATGTCTTTCTTGGATGGCCGAAGTCAATAGGCAAAGAAACTAAGGAAGACATCTATCTCGAATGTTTGAATCTAACGCAAAGCAGTCAACGGTTAAAAATGTTGATCGACGCAGTTGTCCCGGATTAATTAATTAAACTTGTGTGCTGCGGAGTGTGGCGATACTTTTGTGATGTTTGCTACCGCAAAGCGTGTCCCATTGGCTAATATTTTGTGTCGCAAATTAGAGAGAAGAAGAAAAGGTAAAAGTTTTTGGATTAAGGTAGTTGGGATGACATACGAGGATAGTCTGAAGTGTCAAGCCTCATCATTAAGATGGCGTTATTCGTTAAAAGTTATTCTGGTTATATAAACGCTTCTTACGATCTTAGCGTTTTTGTAAAAGTTGGAAAAGTCGAAGTAAACATCTTATACCTACGAATTACAAGGATTCTGCACCATCATTTGCCACAGTGGAATTTTGGGCAGCTTCGAGACGGCCAAAAACTACAACCACTACCGATCACATAGGACGTAGTTCACTAAATAATGCTAGACGATCGTCAAATTAAGGTTAGAGAGAAGCAAAGGCTGTGGACATTTCCAAAGAACGTGTTTATCATTGACTGAAGGTTTGGGCATGAAAGAGCTAACCGTGCATTGGGTGCCGCGCTCTGTTCACTCACATCCAAAGCCAGTTTGGAGCCCTGTTAGTTAGTTTACAGAAAACAAAACAGTACTTTTATATGTATTGACACTGTTATAAGACGCTTGCTTAATTCGAAGTGTCTTTAACGGCAACAACCAATTAATTGGTTTTCCAACACCCGCTGAAGATCATTGTTTATACTTACTACCACTCCACTATATTCAGTAATCAAATGGGCATTGTTCATAGGGCACCCTTTCCGCTTTCATTGTGCGAAGCCTTCCTTCCCTGTCTACTTTATCCGGACAGAATTTACTTCATTAAAGAATGTCTTCTCTGTCGTTTTTAGGCAGTGGAATTTGACAATAAACTAAGGTTTACATAGTGTAAGTCGTGTAAAAATTATCATTTCGTAATCCGAACAATACTACCGCAGTCCTAAGGTCTGACATTCATCAGGTTATTCACCACGTTATTGGTGGTGGAAGTATACCGTTCACCCTGAAGTAATTATTCTTTGTAGCATAGCGCATCGATTTTTCGCCGACTTAATTTAGTGCACCACAGCGCAGCGTGCGTCATAAATTGCAAGAAATGAAACAATTAATCGTCCTTTATTACCTGCACATAAATTATTGTTAGTACATTAGATGTCAATAAATTTTGCTATATGGATATTTTGGAATTGACAAATCCCTTTTTTTTATTTTAAAGCTTTATTGCTTATTTTTGTAATTTTTGTATTTGTTTATTATTTATATTTAATTATTAATTATATTTCGAACTCCTCATTACCATGGCACACTTAATCATACTTTGTCAGGAAAGTGTAGTAACTAAAGCGAATGAACAAACAACACAAAGGTATCGACACCCTCCACACCATACAAATTCGACGTATCTTGGAAACAGCTGTCCCGGTATATTTAATTAAATTAGTGTGGTGCGGAGTGTACCCAAACTTTAATGTTGTTTGCCACACTACCCCACAGTTCTTGTTATTATTATTATTGCGAATGAAGCAGTGTGGCTTAACAATCAGGAAAAAAATTGAGAACTGGCTGTTAGTTATTTATAGTGTCAATAGAAATTGACTTTTGCTTCAATTTAATAAAATTCATGAAACCTTTTACTACCATTTAGGAAATTAGGATGAAATAGTTTGAAAACACAAGCATGCTCTTGGACAAAAAAAATTGATATTCTGGAATGTAGAAGACCCCGCCGTCTACAGATAGGTAAAGTCATATTTACAGTATTTTAGAATTCGCAGGGGCCTATTTATTGCGACTACCTCGAAGCGCAACGATCTATCAACAGCCAGTGATAAGCTGGAAGACAAAGTAAAGGTGTGACTTTGCTTCATGGTAACCACCCTTAACTCAAGATACACTTTGAAAACTGGTGCTGGAAATCCTTCCACATTCCCCCAACAGCCTCAATCTCATTTCACCAGACCTCCATTTGTCTGGACCTTTTTTCGTTTCAATCAAGAAGTTAAAGATCAGTTGCACAATGGCTTCGAGATCAGCCCAAAGAATTTTACGCCAAGGCGTACACAAATGAGAAGAACAATGGAAGAAACTTTTGTATTAATTAATCACACTGTTTTTGGGCTACCATCATTTGTCTTTGTTAATTCTCGTATAAGGAATTACGTAGCACCTTAGCACTGTAAAGAATAACTCACTACAGTTGAAAATTATCTTACATAAAACTAAAAATATGATATGAAAAGGATTCAATTTGAACAACCTGTCAAAATCTACTGCTCTAGTGTCTAATTTAAAAGCTTAAGGAACAATATTAAAAATATTAAAAAACAATATTAATTATAACTTGTAAGACGACAATCCAGGCTTAGAGTGTTAATGTTACACCGTTGATAATATAAATCAACAAAACCAGCAGATTATAATCCAAGATATATATTAGTACAACTCTAAATTAATGTATAAGCATAGCGAGAGCGTCTATGAGTCATTACAACCATTGTACCAAGTAATGCCTATGAGTAAGTTTTCTTTAAAACCGCAAACCAGCGCTTATGAAAACATAAAAAGAGGAAATCAATACATAACGGTAAAATCGTTTATTAGACAGCTTGTCTCCGTGCATAGCCAGTAACACCGATAACAATAAAAAGAGCAGAACCCATGCATCTAGACAAAGAGTAGCGGTATTCGCCATATACCGTGAATGATTTGTAAGAAGACTGTTTACATTAGATCTATTGCAAGATTGCAATAAGCGTTGCAAAACTAACCAGCTGAGGAGTTAGATATGTAATCTACGAATGCATTGTAGTATTTCTGTGAATTTATTTACGCAAGTGTTCTCACTAAAGTCCGCGTATTTGTATTTACAATAATGTATCACTTAGAAAAGTGAAGGTCAAGGTTTTGTTTTCAATTTTATTAGTATTTCGTGAATTTACGTAACTCTGGATGAATGTTATGTTGAGAAATAACGTCTAATTACGAAGTTACCCAAGAAATGCATTTTTCAGAGGCCGTGACCTTTCATTAGATAATTTCCAGATACATACTGTGTACGTGTGTATTTTGCAAATCGTACGCATTCAACCAAAAAGCTACTTGAGACTAAACAATGATAAGTGTTGCCCTATTTGATGTTTATAGTGTTAGTAATGTAATAACCGTTGATATGTGTACAACAAACAAAAACAAAATTAAACGGTTGCATATAGTAGATTAATTTGTAGCGGTTCGCATGAATTTATAGAACTTATTCTTCCTTGCCCACAATCGATTAACATTATTTTCCTCCTATAAGGAGAATGCCTTTTTGGTTTTGTAATTGGCGCGTAGAGAACGTCACGAATGCAACGTTGCCTATCAAAATTAACTTCAATATTTATTGAACTTAAATCCATCCAAGTTTCATCAAGATACGCCAAGTAACTTAGCCCACAGCAAATTTTTGAGATTGACAAGTCACAATTGACTCGGGAAAATAGACTATCTCAACAACAACATCTTATCGAGTTGATATATTCGTTTTTGATTACGAAGAACCACATCAGTGGATAATTTCTCGCTAATACTGCGAATTCCAAAGTAGACGCGCCAGTCTCAACAGCAATCTCCGGACAAGACCATCAGACACCCAAAAAAAAAAACATCGCTGCTGCACGTCAACTGATCAAGAAATATTGACATGTGACATATTACGAGATTATGCATGTTAAGGACCACAATCCAAAAAATGCCGCGTGAGTAATGAGCTTTGAGAAAATTAGTTTTCTCTTTGATCACACATTCTTTAACAAGAACGCCAAAATGCGACTTGCATTAATTATGTTGAAGACCTTTGAGCCGGTTCACCAACGGAAGTCCAAAAAAATGTTTATAGTACCGTGAGTGGTGACGGATCATGCATTTATTCCTTTGAACCTGTAACGAAACGTGAACCCATTGTTCTTCTAAGATGAGGAGAAGCCAACAAAAGTTTTCCGTTGCCGAAGTGTGCTGAAGAAAATGCCCATGCTTTTACGCACTTTTAAAGCTTTTTAGGCCTGTTCCTCTGTTTCAACATCTGGACAACTAACTTCTCAGCATTGGTTTGCAGAAGCATTCTTAACAAATACCGCAGTTGAAAGTGTCTTGTTATGGGATTCCAGGACTGGATATCGTCGGAATGACGAAATTAAAGGCATTACTGCAACGCTGAATGCTGTAGAGAGAGGCCAAGCACGTCTAGATGCCAATAATACTTAACATTATTAAAATTACCAATGAAAGACAGAAGACCCAAAACCACGGCAACAGATACGGAATGAAAGCCCCACATAACAATCCCACCGTCCCAGAAAATATGCTGCTACGCATATACCTGTAAGAAATAGATCACAACAACATTTTTTGAACCTCGCAGTTTTAAGTATAAGTGTCAATCATACAAATCGATATTCCTGATTGCCTGAAAAATCTAACCATTTTTTATATAAAAACATAGATATCACGAAATAACTTCACAACATTACTTATATAAGATAATCACTCTCATTGACCTTTTCGACATGCAACGGATCATGTCGCGCCGTGCCAATTTCAATATGTTCACGTGTATCTGGCAGCATTAAATTTAGAATATTACGCCACGTTTTACATGCGTTTCATCACTCAAAATTCAGAATTTAACGCTCTTACGGCTTTTCCCTGAAATTCCGTGTACCTCCAACATCAAAAGGTATTTCGATTGAGTCATTAAATTTAAAGCCGAAACGAATCATAACGTTGCATACGTATCCGTATAGAATGTCAGATACAATTACGGGGATAATTTGCATATTTTGCTGCTGAATTCGCGGAAAGTATCGGTTACTATTGTACGCATACTTGCACTGGCACGGAGCGATGTTGAAAATGAGGTCCGCCGACATTGAGAGTAGTTGAAATGTGAGTTTGTGTTGGTTGTCTATATGTCAGGCGTTTCATCCTCCATTATTATGAATAATTTCGACAGCATTTAAAACGGTTACAGTTACAATTTATGTATGTTGCGTTGCGATTTGAAGCTTTTATTTGTAGAACCGACTATTGCATATTAACTCATATGTCTCATATGTTAGTGAAATTGTTAGAAACATGATTTCAAAAAACATAAACATTGATACCAATACGCAACAATATTTGTTAAGAGATTTTGAAAAATGTCAGTTACGAAGAATGAAGATCGAATATTAAAAACAAAGTGCTTTCACGGCACCTATTCAACAATAAATGTTCTTTTATGTTTCTGTCAATAAAAAAGACAAGATCTAATAGAACACCTACTTCTGAAGCTCACACATACTACATAATGGTGAGAAAGTAGCCTTTGTACTTTTTTAGCAAGAGAGGTGAATTTTTACGTCTGCGTCCATCTCCTGGAACCAATGTTCTTTGCAAGCTCTGCTAGAAACCTCAATTCACTGAATTATGGTGCGATTTAAATTTATGCACCTAGTTTGCAAAATAATAACAATAGCAAACATTTCTGTTTAACTAATGTGTGATTTTTTTTAAACCACTCTCCGTATACTTTTTTTCTGCTGAAAAAAGTTGGGTGATGTTTTAAGTAAACGTGTCCGTTTTATTTATTTATTTTCTAGACAGCGTAGGAAGATAATGGTTACTTCGAATAAGAAAAAGATTACGTTTACACATTAATTTTAATGAACATGTTTCCAAACCAAGAGTTTATGCATAGCTTCATATTTAATTTATTAAGGAACGACATGTTTTAGGAAATATTCATCAGATTCCGGACAAAGCTGGGGGAGGGAAGTGATGGGCTTGTAGGTTGCGTGAAAGGAAAATGATGAAGTGGTTGTGTCTATACTAACTTATATTTGTGTTTTTTGCACCTTAGCGACTAACAAAGGGTTAAAGAATAGCAGTCTCGTACCGACCGTAGCGTTCAGGTCGTTTTTTACCATCTTGTATTTTTTTTAACCTTAACTTTAGCTACGATCGTGTTAAAAAACATTTGAGTAGCCGTATATTTTCTTAACGAAGTTAGGATTCCGCTTGTACATTTATAAAAGGCCTTTGACAAATATCTAATTAAATTTGAATTCCTTCCCTGTTATCTCTTACGCCAAAAGTAAAAAAAAGTTGAGGTCGAAGATCTGGAAAGTTGGATAAAAATAGTTACACCAGAGAACAATGCCACCGAACATCTCTCCCACATTTTCTCGTTTTCTTGCAAAAATTAAATAACGAGCCCGGGCGAGGTTGACGGCGGCGAATATCTCTTTGATTTTCCTCGTACAAATCTTTCGTCGAATGCGAAAATTGGTACTTTTTCCCGAATTAATGACGTGCGTTCTGTTTCGGTACGGTCGAAGACTTTGACGATATTCCGAAAATTGCTTAAAAATAATCGTTCCCGGTATCGGGAATGCGACAGGTAACCGGAATAATAGTAAGTTTAGATCCCGGCAAAAAAAAGGTCTAATAATCATAAATCATTTCGGTCGCAGTGTCAACGCCACGGATATATTGAAGCAAAATTTGAGCGCTAATCAAGTTGGCAACGACTTCAAAGCGGATGCATCAGGTGAGCAATTGTTTCGTACATGCAGCTGTAAATAATTATGGTTAGGAGAGGAGGGAAAACAAAAAAAAAACGTCTCGATGACGTTAGCGGCATGGCATATACAATATTACGAGCCCAGACTGCTCGACGCTGTCAAGTAGGCAAGGAACGAGTTGTAACTCAAGGTTAAATGTACTAATGTACTCTGTATACATATATAGCTTTCTCTCTTGCGATCGGATCATCGCGTTCGTTTCAGTAAAAACATCGCGATATGCTGCCTGACTACGTGACATTTTACAGATTAAACTCACTACATTATTTACTGCACATTAAAAATCATTACTCTGCATAAACGATATCGATACAATTTATGCCATAAAGATATACATAGGCGATTACTCATTAATTATGGGTATTATGGTACTCATTTGACGGGTATTTTTTTTAAATCCCTCCAGAATAAAATGCTATTACTACTTGCTTGCACTGCTGATTTTATGATAGGCACGCATGGGATAATCACACTTCACAGAGTGATATCACATTACTGCATAGAAAGGCTTCACTATTGATGTTTTATATTTTTATACTCACTTTCCAGTTGAGTTTATTAATTCACGTATTCCGGCACTGCTGATTTAGATTAATCCTAGAACTGGTAGCCTCTATGATATAAACATGTAAACTCTCTACTTTAATTCGTAAATTACTGGACCAAATCTGCTTCGAAAAATACTACGATGTACCTTTCTTGATGTTGAACCCCTTTATGAATGCCAATAAAGATCAACTAGTAGCAGCAATTTGAAAAAAGAATTCTAAAACTGTGTATCAAATTAGCCCGGCCTGATGGGGCTAAATGGATGCAGTGTTTTGTCTCCGTGGCTATTCACTGTAACAATAAATGGAGGCTATAGTCATACATTGTGCCCACAGTGCGTTTTCAGTTTTTTTCCTTTAATAATTGAGTAATACAAGCGGTTGTTTAAGTTACTCACATATGCTGCAAAACAACGCAATAAAAAGACTTGTTTTAAACCAAATTTTGAAAAAAGCTGACTAAAGGATATTTTCAAACATCCTCATACACAAGATCTATTATAACATGATTACTTATGATTGTAATTCTTATAACACGATGGAATATCAGTTCCCCCTCCGTACTATTTTCACAATTCTCGTTGTTTCTTGTAAACTTAATTCTTGCTTCGAGCTTTAATATAAGTTATTTGGGCAACGTAACGTAGCATTTTTTTCTTGTTTGGAAACTGAACTGCAGTCCCAGAACCCAGTCGTTAAGGATAGGTTTATAGAATCTGCAATTAATGTCACTTCTGTCACCATTTCCAATTAGCGGTTCAAATAACAGATCTAATTGCTTTTAATATTTTTTTTGTTTCTTCCTCATTGCTAGTTGCATCAGATTAGTAGGGTCCCTTTATTTTGGGATTCACTTCTGTTATAGTTTCAGAATGTTGGGCTTTTATGGCGTCGTAGATTGTGTCACATTAGTCCATTCAAGTTTAGTATCATGGTAGCCCCACAAGCTTGAGGCCTAATATCTCACTAAAGTTAATATTTGGGAGGTCTCTCAAGTATGGGGCAGTTTTCAAAAAGCTTCTAGCTTAATAAATAACGGGAGTAGAAAAACAGTTTAGATCTGTCACGGAAAAGCTTTCGGTTAGAAAAAAGGAATAAGCATGTGTGGATGAGAGTATCTAATTAAAGATACTCTCATCACTGAAAACGTAGAGATAATATATCTATATCGATATATCGGCCTCTGATGAGTAAGTAGTGAGTAGCAGGCTTCGACTACTGCCACTCCACCAAGGGTAATTAGTAATAATGATACAAGCTATGTGCTATGAACATTCGCTATGTGCAGACGTGCGTTTCGCCATAATACTGTTCATCAGTATAAAATGGTAGCTATAATTCAAATTGTCGTATTTAGAAGAGAAAGCTAACATGTGCACAAAGTGCACTGATGAGCCGTATTACGCGCATTTGATGGATTAATTTTTAGTTGGTGTAGATTATTAAAAGCACATAAGTTTTCAAAGTCTTTGTTAATTTGTGCCTGCGCCATTTTGATATCACATGGTGGAAAAGAGGAAAGCGGGTATCATCCGCATAAAGATCATGAACACACATTTTAATACCTTCAGGCTCACCAGAAGTGTAAACAGTAACCAGAAGTCGACCAAGTATAACACCATGCGCCACCCCATTAGTCATATTTGAAACATTAAAACATTGTCCGGTTATGGGCTTTTCCTTTTCAGTGTAATTTGTTTTACCTATGTCACTGTGTTAAGTTGACTACATAATCAGGTTTTGGTTGAGTTTTATTTTGCCTTGTTGGAGTTTATGGACCTAAACTCAATTTCTCAAGAGTACAGCTCCAGCTCCTTGTTTCTGTTTGAATATACGTATATGTTGAGTAAATGCTAATGAAACACATTTATATCTCCCTGAATAGGTTTAAAATTATTTACTTTACTTTGAATTGAGCAATTGAAGCTGCGTATGTTGATATTTGGCAAATAAGAATACATTTTTATATATGTACATGGAGAAAATATTTTCCAGCAAAATCGAAATCAGAACCTTACTTGTTGACTCTAATCTTAAGTAGAATTAAACAGATTAAGTGCCAGCTATCGTTCGTTTTATTTCTAATTACTTCGTAAGATCTAGTTGGCATCCATTACATCGGTTCTTTTGCTTCATGGTTTAATTAAACTAGAGACGTATTTTGTAATTTACTTAGAGTTCACTCGGAAAGTTTCCAGGTCAAATAATCTGAGGACATTTTAGAGGTACAACCATGTATGGGAGAGACTGACTTTTTTTTTAAAGATACACATATATTATCGTTAGGCCGCTTGCAACACCTTACACCTTCACAGGTCCACCGTTTTTCTATTTTTCTTTTCCAGACTTTTATTAGGTTTATGCGACACCACCAGTGAAAGAAACTAATGTCAGCTTCTTCAGTATAACGTACACTGCCGTTCAGTGAAGTTCGGTCATACAATAAAAATCTATTATATCACACTGTATACAATTATTAATACATAAAATTAGAAAAATATTAAGCATACACTCTTTTCTAAGGGATTAAAGCCATAAATTATTATGTGAAGTAGAAATATTGCGACAACCACAATAAAGTCCCTTTTATTATCATTCCAAGAATTTCTCGGAAGTACCGATCTTTTGAAACGGGTCGTTTGGGGATTATTAACGAACAACATATTTAGGAAATATACCGCAGTATCACTCTTGTTTATTTATCGCAGGCGTAAAGATATAAATTTGCTTCATTTTACTGTTAAACGTGTGTTGGTGTGCATCTGTCGTTTTTGTGCGAAAGTTTTAAGAAAATTTACTTCAAAATGGCACGTGGCAAGCCTACCAGTGTAGAAAAACGTTCACGCATTATTACGCTGTTGAAGATTACTGCGCTTGTGAAGAAGGATATTCGGGGCGACAAATTGCTGAAAAAATAAATATGAGAAGTTCAACAGTAAATGACATCATAAAGCGATATCGGACAACTGGAACTATAGAAAATCGTGTTCGTCCTGGAGCGCCTAGGAAAACAACAAAAGCTGAAGATTTGAGAATTGTATTATTAAGCAAACGCAATAGAAAATTAACAGCGCCACAAATAGCAGCCGAAGTCAATCGCGGCCGTGAAGAACAAGTTTCGGCGAGTACGGTAAAACGTCGACTTCAACAAGCGGACCTTCATGGACGCATTGCCATTCGAAAACCCTTATTACGTCGGGGCAACAGAGCAAAACGGCTACAGTGGCCCCGTTCTCATTTAGATTGGTCGTCAGATGATTGGAAACACGTGCTTTGGAGTGACGAGTCAAAGTTTGAGGTTTTTGGGCAAAATCGACGAGTTTATGTCCGAAGATCTATAACCGAAAAGTGATGCCGAACTGCATTGTGCCTACAGTGGGGCAAGGGCGTAGTTCTGTGTTAGTGTGGGGATGTTTCTCCGTTGCTGGAACGGGAGATTTATGCAGAGTGCAGGGTGTAATGAGGAAGGAAAATTATTTTGCAATACTCCAGAATCATGCAGTGCCATCAGGATTGCGTATAATAGGCCGTAACTTTACATTCATGCATGACAACGACCCAAAACACACTACGTTGGTGTGTAAGAACTATCTAAAGGAGCAAGAAGAACAGCACACCCTGAAAGTAATGACATGGCCCCCACAAAGCCCGGATTTGAACCCTATAGAGTTGTTGTGGGCTGATCTGGACAGAAGGATCCGAAAAATATGCCCAACTTCACAAGAACATTTATGGAATATTCTGTAACATGAATAGATTAATATTCCATAATCCGTTTTAACAAAACTTATCGAAAGAATGCCTAGAATAGTTCGAGCGGTGATTAACAGCAAAGGAGGTTTTTTCGATGAAAAAAAAATATAATGTTCAGTATGTTATATTAGGCCGGAATAACTTTTTATTTATTTATGTTTATCTTTTTTACCTGTACATACAATAAAATTGCATTTTGTTTTTAGTTTCGTTTGTTTCTGTAACCTTTTCATGTTTTTTACCAACCGACCGAACTTCTCTGAACGGCAGTGTACAGTGTGACTACAAAATTACTGGATGCTTGTAAGTTAGAAAATATATACAAAACAATAATTTATTTAATAAATGAAAAACTACGTTACATTCTTTTGCCTTAACAAAATTGCCTTTTTTACCCATATTGCCTGTTTTCGAGATGGTCGGGGTTAGCGGTAAACAATGGGCAATTAATAGGTAGATAGAAATTATAACTACTTACATGATACGACAAAAATAGTTAATTCATTCAACATTTTGCTTTCATGTTGGCTTCGTTTTTGAATGCGATTACACTATTAATGTACTATCGTAGTGAAAGTCGGCTTCTTCAGTAAAACGTACATTGTGATTTTGCCTTTACTATTGAATTATTGGATATCTCATTAAAACATGGGAGTTAGAAAACATACGCAAGACAATAATTTACTAAACAAATGAAAACTACGTTGCTTTTTTTAGGACAAAGAGGTTGTATTACCAAACGAAATACGTCGACAAGTAACAAATGTTCATATCGAATCAGTGTCGACATATTTGTTTTCAATTTAATTTCTATTACGATTATCTGCTTGTCTGAAACGAACCACCTCGTTTATTCACTCAAGATAATTTCTTGACGCCAAGTGCACAATAAATTTATCGTCCTTATTGCGAAGTAAATATAAAACGCAAAAAACGCAAATTTTGCGCAATTAGATAATAAAAGCTTTTCTTTAGTACTACATTATTCACCTTCAAGATCGACGATTATAGTAATTAGTTGCACATACGTGGCAAAATCAAACCATTTTTATGGTATTTACTCGATTTTTCATGACTTTTAAGTGGCATCGAATAATACTCGCAGCATAAAAAATCGATTCTTAACACTAAGATAATGTAACCGCATCTGTTTCTAAATCGTTCGTATGTTACATAAGCATGACACCAAAAGGTTACTCATAATTATTTTAAATCAAAACTAGTGATATCTGTCGGATGAAAAAAAATGACCGTATTTATCAAGAACTGTTATCATTTCACTTCCTATGTGTTATATAAAATTATTGCGTACAAAATATTTTCTTATCGACTCTTTCTTATGCATTTGCGGCGCATATGTATATGTATGTCTACCACAAACTAATAGGTTTATTCCATTTTAACCTATACGTAATTTAAATTTAATTAAGGCCTATTTGTGGCCCAATCTTTTTTTAATTGTTTATAATACTTAGACCGAAAGATATATTTTTATCATCTGGAGTTTATTGAATTGAGAGTGATTAATGACGTATTTATGTTACTCATTATTTTTTTATAGGGGAAAGATTCGAATATACAAACAAGGAATGAAGGAAGCTGTTTGAATCGAACTACTCCGAATTTATAATTAAATAATATTGTACAAACATAGGGAATGTGTTTTATAATTTATTCGTATTAATGTGGATAATCTCTTATGGATATAATCTGATGTGCCGTATTTATACATACTATATTTATTAAATAAACAATGTTATTACGACTGCTACGTGATTAGTTATATGCAAAGTCTAAGCAACTTATTTTTCACGGACATTTTTGGGGGGGATCGCAAGAAAAAAACATTTTTATATGTACAATTTATTTAGATTTGCAACATAGTCTCCTTTTGGGTCCAACCATGTGAAATGGTGTTTGTTTCTGCAATCACCTCATCGTTTGAGCCAAACCTTTTTCGGCCGAACCATTTTTTCATATTTATAAATGGGAAATAATTGCTGGGGGCTAAATCTGGCCAATATGGTGGATATGAGAGCAATTCATATTCTAACTCATGGAATTTTGCAATGGCAACGACATAAGTGTCTGTTTTGATGAAAAAGAATTCTTTTCTTCGATAAATGCTGGTTTTCTTTCACAGCATCATTAAAACGATTCAATAAGTTGGCACAGTACCGGCCATTAATCCTTATGTTCCTTTCAAGGTAATCAACGTCTGTGGCCATGATCTTGTGGGCCTACAAAATGGTTTTGGCCATCTTTGGTGCTGGTGTGCTATGATGAATCTATGATTCGATGCCAGAAATCATTTAGATTGCGCTTTAACATTCCTTTTAAAGTTGACACCCGTGCGTGTTTATGGTCAATCGTGAGTAGTCGAGGCTTACATTCAAATGAGTTGCTAAAATGTTATGCACCCGGGCCTACAGCCTCAGCAATCTCACACTTTCAATCTCCAACCATTCATTACCATACCGCGAATTTTTTTCATTCATTTCTGATGTAGTGATCGTATTAGAGCACCCTGGACGTTCTTAACTAAAAATGCTTCTACGACCAAGTTTAAATTCAGCTGTGCGATATTTTATGATCGATAACGAAGGGGCGGCGGCCCCTTAAATTGCACCGAGTTTCACTGTTACTTCATCAAGAACAGATATTCAATTCTATGCCCTGCAAATGCTCTATATTTGATTTTTTCCATTGTTGTTAAATCACACTCTAAATGGCTGTTATTTACAAATTAACTGATGTATCTGCTTGAAAGCTTAACTGGATTCTTACCAAAGGTTCAATTCAACTCTGGTAGTACCATCCCTTGCCGAGACCAAGTAATTATCGAAGTTCTTCTCGGAGATATATGTTTATGGTGCTGGATTCCTTAAATTTCAACTAGTTTTAGTCCCTTGCATCATGTGCTGCAGTTGAGATACTATTTTTTTGTGCTATATGAATAATTATATTAAAAAATCAAGTAAGTAATCGTGTTGTATTTTATTGTCGATGGGGTACCCCGCTTCTATAAATGTTCTTATCTCTAGAAGAAAGAATAATTTTTGATCAATTATTTTACTTATTTTCAGATGTTGAATACACTAATCAAACCTGCCAAAAAGCATACGGGCTATGTGAAATTTGAGCGCACTATTCCTCATTTCAAAATAAACAACCATTGATCAAGAATGGTTAAAAAACTTAAAAAGAAAACATTAAAAAAGAAAATTAACAAGAAAAGTGTATTGCGTTGTTTTCATTAAGCAATCGCTCAACATCCCAAACGTCCGAAAAACTTTGGCGGCTTTTCTTTATTCTTTGCAAATCTTTGTAAAGCGTTGCTCGTTTTCACCAAATTTTCCTGGAGCAAATCAAGATGGGAGTGGAGAAAACGAATTTTCAACAACATACGAGTACCAATTCCTTTTTTGCAACAAATCGGCGACAATTTGCTTGCAATTGTCACTTTTATATTTACTTAGGCTTCTGCAGTCGATTATAGTCATCTTTCATTTTTTTCTTTTCTATTTTAGAAGCGCATCACTGATTTTACATCGATATTGTAAACAACTGGAAAACAAAGCGCAGACAGAATAAGCGGACAAAATTTTTGTAAAATATTTCATTGAAGTCTATCGTGTATTTTGTAGTGTTATTTAAAATATACAAATGTCCAAATTTATACTGTAGAATTAGCAGAAAGGGCTTTTTTCTAAATCCTTTATTAGAAAACTGCGGGTTACGGAGAAGAAATTACACATATCACCTATTTCATATTTTGTCCCTCATTACCTCAAAACCGTACAAAATAAATGAGGGCTTTCCAAAAATAAAGGATTGATTTATTCTAAATATATGTAATTCACATCCACCCCACGAAAGAAAACATGTTGAGTCACGGTCCATAACTAGGGTAAAGTATCGCTCTTAGAATTTACAAAACAATCAGCTATACGAGTTCTTGTCAAGATAAAATCTAAGAGGCAATAAACACGTCGATAGAGAGGTAAGTAATTTTTAGTTATAGGTTGTTATTAGTGGTATCTTCTAGATGCGACGATAAGCGATCAATATTTAATAGCTATCTGTTGTTGCCGCACTTCGCTACTTTTATTTTTAACAAGCCGGTTTTACCGTATGTAATGGCACTGACTCATTATCTTATCTATTATTTGGTATTGACAGCGGACGTATTCTTGTGCAATATTTATAACTAGCTTTTAACGACGAATTGATGCATTTTGTATTAATCTCAGCACTTGTACTAGGTACAAAAGGATCCTTTGGTGTGTACAATGTATCTTCATTTGCACGGTATAAACGTCGAAATATTCTCCTTACCTTTCGCTAATTGGTCACATAGATTAAGGTGTGTGTTACTTATTGGAATAATTTAAAATAAATAAAAAGAAAACATGTGTAATATACACAAATAATGAGAATAATAGTAGATCTACAAACACAACAATATGCGACCTGACAATGTTTGAAGAAATCTCTTACTTCGCACAATACTTGGTTTGTGCCGGACTTATTTATATGTATAGGACCGTATCTTCTATAACCTTTAGCGGATGTTTTTTTGACTAATAGCGATGAATATTTTAATACTTGTATTAAGTAGAGATTAACGAACATTTTAGAAAAGTATTGCATTGCAAGAAAAAGCTCTTTGTTACTTTAATTGATTTGTTTACTTATATAGGACGACTTTCAATAGGTATGAAACGCTGACTTTGTTCAGGAGGTTATTTAAACCGAAAATTGATTTGGCCGTTTTCAAAACGAATGAGTTTAGTGTAGCTGAATATGTAGATGTTGTTTATGTGCATGGGTACTGTGAGGGTAACGGTCTTCAAGCATCTGGTTAACCTTCTCGGAGATTTTCGCCCGTACTTTTCAACGACTCAGAGAAACTGGTTCCTTATGGCTCCACGTAATAACCAACGTACACACGCCAAATAATCTAAACAACGAAGAAAATATACGTAACCCTAAGCATTATACGCATTGCAAGGCAGTTTCGTCTTCTTCAAAACTTACGCCCCTATCACATTCATCGCGTCAACTGGAAGATTACGGTCAGCGTGTAGAGTCGTTACTACAGGAAAATTGTCGAAAATTCGACATCTTTAACTAGAATATTACGTGCAGATGAGGCCCAATTGGTGAACTTTATACTTCTATTTATTTACTTGGTGTTGTGCTGTGTTACAAAATGCCGTATTGATCATGTTCTGTTAATGGTTGTGGAGATGCAACATCAATAAGACATTGGTTCCTTAATTTGGACAAGAAATCGGAGTTATTTCGGAAGTGAATAGCACCTTGTGATAAAGCAACTAACACCTCAAGCAGTATATAAATCTAGAAAAATCTGCCGCAGACATTTAAAAAAAAATGATGCGTCATCAAGTGTGTAATTGAAGCAAGAAGCATTTCCCATCCTACTGTTACCAAGCTTGCATTTAAGCATATTGCTTTATTTACGCAACTCGATTACAACAAATCATCAATAATGCTCGTACAAACTCACAGATAGCATTAATAAATGCATAGAAATTTTAATTTTTATTGCATGCGGCGATAAAATCTGAACTCCACGACAAGTGCGTAATTTGCTTAATGGGAAATATACAGATAGAAATGAGAGCCAATCCACACAGAGAAAAGATTTAGAAAAGAGTATTTGCAACAATACTGTGAGGTTTCTCAACATATTCTTTTGCCACGTCCGTATGAAATTTTGTTTGCATTTGGACTTATGCGCTCAGGTTAGCCTATTTTATTATAAAGTGTATACAGTTGAACTATCAAGAAAGTTCGAGCGAGATGACAAAATTCGTATTAGGCGATTCGAACAACGAAAAGTACAACTTTCTCAACATTAGCACAGTAAGAGGTAAATATTAATTTCGTGGAAAACTTTAATCTACGTCTAAGATCTTTAGTTTGTTATGAGCCTCATTTAAAGGACATCTGAATAAATCATATCGAACAATAGGTGCAAAGAAAAGCTTTTACATCGATAAGGAAAAACCTGTTTTGACAAGTTTACTCATCAAGTGATTATTGCTCTAGACCTCTCGGCAACGTTTATTTTTAGTAGTCTTTGTGATGGAGCAAGAGATTAGGTGCTACTGTATATTTTTCAACGCGTATTAAAATTTATGTGTATATGCGCTTTACAAACAGATAAATCTAATCCATCCGTTGTAATGCGCAATATGTCAACGAGTAAATCACTTTTTACAAACAATAACCGATAAGTTTATCGCTCGTAGCTGCAGAAAGCCTGTCGCCTCTCGTTATCTATAAGAGGTACTGCCTGGGGTCGTTCGTGTGCGTTGGTATCTATTTAACCACGTAAACAAACGTCGTAGATAGGTGTTTTATATACATACATACACACCTATTCAAACGTAATATGCATGAAAAACGAATGCTATAAGACGCTAGTATTAGTAACAAAATCTAGGTTTGTTCGATTCTATATAATCCACCAATTAAATCCATTGTCCCAAAAGCACTAAACATAAAATGAAAGCAATAAGCAGCGTCTTCGCTTAGTGTGTATGCAATTAAAATTATCTTTTCTTTGTAGAATTCTCCTCGAGCTGACCACAGTTTTCCTACATACATTATACAAGTTAAGTTAAATAATCAACAGCAAAGATAAGCAGGCCAATGTTAACAAGAGTTTAGTCTAAAACAAATGCGTTTACTTAAAGTATCGTCCATTTAAGTTTTTTTTTTGTGCAATAGAAAAGTATATTGAAGGATGAATATCTATGAATAAGCTTGCAGAAACGCGTTGCGCTTCACGAAATTAGCAGACTAGACAGACTCCTGTTTGTTCGTCTATGAGAATGGTTCGTGTTGCCTACTGGTTTCCCCGTGAGTCGACAAAACACGGGCCTGTCTAGTCTCTGCTAATTTCGTGAAGCGAATGGAAAGTGCACTCGTTTCTACGGGCTTGTATATGAATTTCTTAAGTCAACGCGTAACTCGGATATGACAGAATATTACTACGACGTATTAGTAAATGCTCAACTAAATAGAAGGGATCACATTACAATGTAAATGCAGGATTATTTTAAAGTAATAAAAAATAATAAAGAACAAAATTTAGTATTACATCCTAGTGCTGTGTTTATTGCAGCAAAAAACTTATCTGCATAACTCCATCCATTGCAAGTACAGGGAAATGTTTATAAAAAAATTCCGCACGAATTACACGTGGCGACGATTTCGATGATTACTTGTAGAGTTTAGTTGATTATTTTTTTTGGATGTGCTCCTGGAACCTCCAAGAAATGGTCAATTGAACGAAAATAATATGAATGGAAGGGGGCATTCAGAAACGAAATAATATGATCAATTTAAAGAGGCAAACTTATATCATGTATACTGAACATCTTGTATACTTCTACACAATTTTATGTTATGCAGCACTTGCCTTTAAAATTTTTTTATTTGAAAACTTATCTTCTAAGTTACAAAAAAGGAATTATCTTCCATCCACGCTATGTATTTATTAACTTCAAAAGAAGAAAGCTGTCAAATATGAAGCTTTACCTAAAAAATCGTGGAGCAAGTGCTCATTGTTTTATTTGTTCAATTTCTTACAAAGAAGTCGTGCTGTTATCTCTGTGTGCCAATAAGGTGGATCAAGTCGGATCTCATTAGTTATCTGGGTTCGTCGAAAACCTAATTGTATTTTCTTATATGTACCCTTAAATTTCTCAATCATCTGTTGTTTTGCAGCTCAATAAATAGTTTATTTTTGTTTTATTTTCGTTATCATGTTTCTTTGTGATAGGTGCTTCGACCCTTTGCCCCTGTCTAATGTAGACCACAATATGTTCGTGTCAAGTATATTTACTATTTTGCACAATTCTGCTGTTTTTCTTCACATTTCTTTTTTCATATTTGAAGAGGCAACTCAAGACCCGTGCTTCCTATTACCTTTGTACTTTTAATTAAAGTAGCCTATTTTCATTACTGGTGGTTAGCTTACCTTTTCATGTAAATGAAATAAATGAAACTTGACTTCTACTGGTTTTGCCAATTATTTTCTTTTGGTATGTTAAATTTTGAAACAAATTTGCCTATTTTTCCTTCTCATCTATTGATTTTTTTATTAGATATCACCTTCCAGAATAGTGTCATCCTAATTACAGTTTTCTAAACCTCTACGGATGTTAATTATTAGCTCCTTGATTTTGTCTTTTCGATAGAATCTCTATCCTTAAATTGAAATTTGATGTTTGGTGTCATTGCCCTCTGTATATAACAAAGATAGGAAGATATGGCGACTTAATTAATAATCGATAGAACGCAATTGCGTTCAATACCAACTCAGATGCTTATCATGTGTCATACCACAATGATTGTACAACGTATACGAAATCTTAATCAGATATGAACCATCAAGTTCTCGAGACATCGAGGCTCCTGAGAGGCACCGGTTTAAAATGATGTTAGACCTATAGACCTATAATAACCTGCAGTTATTACTTATTATATTAAATGTTTAAATATTAAATATTTCAAACTAAATGCAATGACCAACGAGGTTGTGATATTTGTAATTAGTAGAAAATCTCTTATTCTGGTGTACTGATCCCCAATTTTCGGTTGTGCTTACCTGTAATATTTGAAATCCCTGGTTACATTTCGTACTAACCGATTTAAATCGTATTTAGTAAACATATTTGGTTACGTTTAAACCTATTTGTATTAAAATAAGTTGATCGGTAGAAAAGCATTATAAAGACATTTGCCCATCAGTGCGAGATACGCATCTATGCTTGTGATGAGGGTTTAAATTTCGGTGTTTCTTTATTTCCATAATACTAATAATAATAATAAATGGCCTTATTAATTCCACAACACAAGTGTACAATAATTTCAAAACAAAGCAATTTCAAAAAACAAATGAAATTAGGTTTCAACTATTTTATTATTATTATTTATAAGAAGCAGTATAACTAAAAAACAGGAATACAATAATAAACGACATTAAATAAGCCTACAATTAGAAAGGTAATAAATAAATAAAATAAAGGTTGGGCGCAGCGGATAAACTTTATAGCAAATACAGAATTAACAATCAGTTTCTTGTTTTGTTGTTAGTTGAGCCATCTTTATGAAGAGAGATATTTCTTTTTTTTGACTCATTCGAGAGCCTCTTAGACAAGGACTTACTTTCGCGCGGTAACTTTACACGTTATCTATTGCTTAATTTCCAATAACACTTAAAGTAAACACTTTAACTTTTCGTCATTATTCTCTAAATCAATCTTTATATAAAATATTCTTAGCGTACTCAAGCCCGCATGTAATATTTTAATTCGTGTAATTATCCATATCTCTCATGAGGTTGCTAATCTATGTTCTTAAGACATTAGTCATTCTCTTATCTAAAACAACAATAGGTATCAGGGAAAGTGTTATCGAAAGAGCTGCATCGGGTGATAAATTTCGCAATTTTTATTTGTACACGATAATTTAATGTCACTCAATTATTTACGTATCGAAAAAAACGTTGCGGCGTAATTTAATAAATTACATTTCCATCTTGATATTACTAATCCTTCTGCGCAGTTTGAGAGAGAAACCTAAGAGCTAATCCAGCGTTACTTTGCAAACAGAATAATTTAAAGTTAAATATAGATATATTTATTAGTCATAATTTAGGCGACGCATTTGATTTATATTTCACAATGTTACATTTACGGAAACCGGCTTACATCTCCCTAAATACTTGTTCAGTAAGATTAAAAGTATTAAACTAAATTTTTGGTAGCAAATGACTTATGATTCAGAGCTGTAGAGGTGTTAGTGCGTACTTGCCTAGAAGAATGCGTTTGTTCCTTTGTGTCTTAAGAATGAGTTTGGAAGTATGAACGAAGATCACTAATACTCTACAGCGTGTTCACCTAGTGGGTGAACAGAAAATAATTTCCTTCTCAAGCAAAAAGCATTTTTATATTAATTAAATTCTACAATTCTACGTTGCCAAGTTCTCTTGGTATTGTTTTAATTTCTTTAAATGGAATACACTGCATGTCTTTCAAAGTCCGGCATTCCCAAGCTTACCTTTATTTGCCACTTAGATTCTAAAAATGTTGTAGCAAATGAAGCTACCAAGCCCTCTTGGCGTACCTTGCCTTCAAAAGTCGAAAACTTGTAAATTGTATTTTAAAGCCAGAAAATCTACTTTTTGGCCAAACAATGAATGATGTAAGGATGTTAGCATTTCAAATAGCTGAAAGAAATAACATGGTGCGTCATTTCAATAGAGAAACTGAAATGGCAGGCAAAAAATAGTTCTAGGCAATTAAAGCTCGCCATAAAAAACGGAAACCTCAAGCAACTTCCACGTCGCGAGTTAAAGGATTTAATAATGGAAGCGTCTATGAACTCCTCGATATACTTCAAAAACTTGTTGATGAAAACGGCATTGACGCCATTCATATTTTCAAGGTTGATGTGTCAGGAATCAGCACCCTTCAAAGCAAGTGCTAAAAGGTATTAGTCCAAAAAGATAAAAGACAAGTCGGGGACATATCAAATGGTGAACGAGGGCTAAACACAACAATTGAGCGTTGCATAAGTGCGACATTCATGGTACCTACGTGCCACCCATGTTAATTTTCAAACGGGAAAGACTGGTGAATGATTTTAAGGTTGGTGGTTAACCGGAAAGTGTCTAATACAGGATACATGAGAAATAAACCATTTGTTAAGTGGTTACAACATTTTAAAGACACAATTAAACCAATCATAGTCAAGTAATAATGCTCAAATTACAAGGACATAATCAGACTCAAACTTCATCGGGTCATGTTCAGCTTCTGCCTGCCACAGCCAATACACTAAGCGTTCCAACTGAATCTATCTCTCCTATCACAATTCCAACGGCGTTACAACCAAGAAAGAAAACACAAATTCAAAAAGCAACAATACTAGCCTGTAGCCTTTACAAGAACAACTGCAACAGCTGTGAACTAAAGAATTACACACTGCACAAGAAGAAGTGAAAGAATTAAAAATGAAAATTTGAAAAATAAAATCAAAAGATGTGGACAAAAACCAAGAATTCAAAGGGATAAGCAAGAAGACTGTAAAAAGAAGACAATCTAGCAGACCTACCAGATGTACCTTAAACATCTACAATCTGATGTTGAGCTTCACAGATATTACATTTAACATTACATAAAAATTTACTAGAAATTCTATCAAAGCCACTAAAGCTTGTAAACCAATAGCTTCGACATTACATCGACAATATTTATGTAAATCAACAAGAACACAATTTATACTCTCAAACATCCCATAAAATAAATTGCAGTGCCGCTTTCGAATACGAGCCAATGTTTATACAAAGAGCACCCAAACGATCAGCAAACCGAATCAAATTATTGCAAATCATTTCGTATATACCTCACAATTTAAATTGAGCATACGTACGCTATACGTTGGGAATTTGCAATTCATTTTGCAGCAAGCGGAAGCATACATATGTACATCCCTTGCCAATTTGCTGCTAATACAGCGTTTAAATCGGCGCAAGGAAAACAATTAGGAAGTATACGTATACTGAAAATTAATTTAGTTTTCAAATCTGGCCACCGAAGGAAGTAATAACTCACGAGGCACATCGCAACCGTTCAAAAAGGAAATAAAATGTTAATTGAGTGATAAGTATTCGATTTTAAAAGTATTATCTTGTTACTAAAGCAGCTGGAATTTCACGGTTGAAGGCCGCACAATAAAATGGTTTATTGTATTTTCGAGCGAAGTGGTTATTTATGCAAATGTTATGAGGAAAAAATTGCACAACAGCCCGGCTGTACCGTATGTGTATGATCACCAGGCGAATGTAAATATAACCTGAAATTCTGTTTTGTTTAAGCTACCGAGAATTATTTAACTAGCGTGACTGTGTTGTTTACGTACACATTTTTGATACGTTATTTTTTAAGCACACAGTAACTCAATACTTTATTGTTCTTAAAGGTGGTAAGTAAGTGTATTTAGTAACGGTACATTTTTAGTTGTATTTCATAATACTGTATCGGTTATACTGGCATGAAAATGGATATTAATGTTTCTTTATGTTAATTTTGATTCCCAAATGTATCCTGTTGGGGAGTCTGCCATTATCTATCCATTGCCAATTTCGGTATTTGTGGAATTTTTGTTCTTGATTAGAATAGTTATTGTCCTTATTTAAGTGATGAGTGATTTATTTCGATTGTTTTAAATTGATGTCTTTATTGAAATAATTACATATCCTCTATACTTATTCCTTAGCTCCTAACATGCTGGTCCCCATTTCTGTGTACAACTTTCTTTTTTCTTTCGCTGCAGATGAGAGCATTCTTGGCTTAGTCACCCACTTACAATTACTTCTTCGGTCCATGCTTTTTTTAAATCCTCCTCTGAGGTTTGTTTTTCTTTTGATTTGTATCCAAACCACGTCAATGGTCTTTCCTCTATTGCGTTCTAATATTGATACCTGTTCAATGTTGTTTGGCCTCCTTACTTCCTTTATCTAAAAAACGATCCAAGGATTGCCCGATACTAATCCATTTGGGAAACAGTCCCGTGATTCCAAGGAAGATCAAAGTTGGTGCTCACGCCTGAAGTAGAGGAAGCAATTTTAGCTTGGGTAGAGTAGAATCCGGAAATGAGTTTGCGGAGAATATCAGCTGAGGTAGGAAGAGGCGCACCTGTATCTTGGCTTTAGGAGACACCTCGTGCAGCTGCGACAACGTGTAGGTTAAGGATGCCAGAGAATCCACGCTAACGTAGAGATTTTTGAAGGCTGCTATGAAATGGATAGACGCCACCTCATTCGAGTTTTTGCTTTTGCATAATAAAAAGGTGTAAACGCAAATGCTTCATATTCCAGAACCCATGATTACTTTGATCTTAACGAAAGTAAGGAGTAAGTATTAGAAAGTCAGCGGCTTTGTAGAAAATTAAAATTTACCTACGTTGCTGTAAGTAATGTCTTAATAGCGTTTCCTATTTATGCCTTGTACACTATTCATAATCACGTGAAGAATTTTATTATACCTATTAGATTTTGTCATCTCGCCCAAAAGCTAATAGAACATAATGAAGAACATTCATATCGACGTAGTAACGGAAACTATTCGAAACATAAATGCTTTCGTTAAAACTATTTTGTACAACGTCTATTCCTCGTCCAAGCTGGCAATACTGTTGAATATTCCATCCGATAAACAGAGTCGTTTACAGCATAATCGGCGAATAGTTTTCCTCCACCGTCGCATTTATTCCTTCAGGAATTTCGGCAACATTTCCTCGGAAATCGCTTTTCCGGCAAGCGACGGACGCGTCCACGTAATTTCCAGACGGTCTCTGAAAGCAGGAAGTAAAATAATACTGTCGATTCTATAAACTAAGATTAACCAAACATAATCATAAAAGTTAATAGGTACTCTATATCAGTTACTGGTGCATAATGCATCTAGCATAAATTTCTCGCACCATCTCGGTTTCGCTCGAGAGTATTCTGAAATTCAATTCCACATCCTTTACCGTACGGACTTTGGCATTTCGAAAGAAGAACAAAGACAGTGATGCGAAAGAGGAGGGACGAACGTGAGAAGATTTCGAGAAAACACATGTATAAATCGGTTATAAAATTTAAGCTGACCATTTGCATCTTCCGCCAGAGGGCACCGTTATGTTGAAATAATCAGATATTTACGGCAATACTGACTGGGTATCGTTAGTTAAACCGTATGAGGATAATAAACTGTTGAGCTTTCTTCTTCCGTTGAAGAAATGCGAGATGCAATTTTATGTGAGTACTTGCTGCGAGTTATATCTACGAGAATTGTATGTTAAATTCTCGTTCAAAATCTACTTTACAGCGTCCAGTAACAGACACATATTACAAAGAGTAAAAAGCAATCGGAAAAGGAACTTCTGTATAAAGTCATTAAATAAGTCTTTACACAGAAATAATTTAAAATTAAAAGAAAAGGTTTTTTTTATTTCTCTGAACCATCATTTTTCTCTAAACATAAATAGCGTTCGTTAAAATCTGCACTTGTTCCACCGGTAATTTTTTGTTTTCACTACATATTTAACCCACCATTCATCTACATAAACCAAAACCTACTTATTAATTCTGTCTAATGTCTACGGGGATAGTATGATAAGTACCTGTATCAAGGAAGACTGTGTATTTCTCTACACAATCTATAGAAACGGGTTGGAACATCCCTAGACTGATGTTCGGGATTTGTTGAACTCTGCAAAACAGGCGTTTGATGTGAACCGCTTTGGAAGAAAGAAATCACAGTGGGCCAAATCTAGCGAATATTGTGGATGGCGCACCAAATTCATACCGTAACTGGACTTTTTGCTGTCGCAATTGGCGATGAGTGGATCGGGACGTTAAAATAATGGTAGGAGTATATTTCTTTGCTAGGTGGTACCTTTTTCTTTTTAGTTTAGTGTCGAGTCGGTCCAATAAATTAGTATAGTACTGTCCCGTGGCTGTCCATCCTGTATCACCATAACTTTTTCGGCTGATGGAATCGACTTCGCCTTTTTTGGTGCACCTACGCCGGGAGAAGCCCATTTTGCTGACTGGCTATGGTTTCTTGCGTGTAGTAATGCACCCATGTTTCGTCTACAGTCACATAGCGCCGCAGAAATTGGATTGCGCCTAAACATGCCTAGACTTTGCTTTTGATCAATCGTCAGCAGACGCAGTACCCATCTCGCCGATAGCTTTCTCGTACTGAATTTTCATGAAGAATGTTTTGCACATATTCAATAGAATTGTTTACCATATTAGCAATCTCTAGAATCATCACCCAGTAGTCTGCTAACACGATATCATGAACTTTGTTGATTATATCGTTCGTAGAGTCGTCTCAATGGAACGACCTCTCTGCTTCTCACCAAAAACAGATGTTTGCCCACGTTTAGAGTCATTAAACCTATATCTGATTGTAGTCATGGAAGGTGCATGATCCTTATATACTGCTTCCAATTTCTGTTTGATTTTAGCACACATTTTTCCGTAAAAAAATTAAGCGATTCCATTACAAAAACTTGCTCACTTTCAACAGTTCTTAGAACAACACTACTCGATGAGTCTCTCCGAAATTTTAACAGAGTCGACTAAAGAATAGTATTCACAGTCGGTAATGTAGATTTCGACAGCAAGCGCCATCTGTCTCCAAACACGAGTACTTGTCATATTATCCTCGTACGTTTAAACTAGATTTGCAGAACATCCTACGTAACACCTTTTATGTTTATTTTTTAAAACGTAAATAACTATTTATGTAATTCATAGGAACCACAAAGCTGATTTGCGTAGTTAATGCCCAAGACGGCATTGGGAGTTGAGTGTTAAGAGTGCTTCGCAAGTGCTTTGTCCTACTTGAAACAAAAAGGTTAATTAATATTCGTGTCCAATTTATAAGCCCATGAAATTTAAAGTATTCTAGAAAAATGGACCTTCTTCTGTAATGTCGTTCATATTTTGATTGGTGTGTTTAATAGGTCATCGTCATGAATGATGCTGATTTTTTTTTCTAGATAAAGATTATCCAGCACTGCTTATCTAGCAAGTATCGTTGCCAAACAAAGAGGAAGTAGAAAATAGGTTACCCTGATTCATTCCATGTATGCAACAAAAAATGTTTTTAATTGATTTGTTAGAAAGTTTTTGTTTAAAAATAATAACAAATAAATACAAATTCAGGTCACACTGTCCCGCGCTTGATTGCCTACTTACAAGATTAACAAAGAAAATAAATAAGTAAATCATATTCTTACTATTCATGAATTGAAGCTACGTAAGCTAGTTCTATTAACGATGAATCGTTATAGTTTCGAAATATCGGTAATAAACAATGCAAGGCATCGATAATAAACAATGAAAATACGTATATGGGCAATTATTATAATACGGACAACTTATACGATAACTCTAATGAGTGCTAACTTGGACCGTCACTGTAAATGTTGGTAGTTAATTGAATGACATTGTTCTATTTAACACGTTTTTCCACTACGAACTTTCTAAAAGAAATGTATTAATATGTAAAAGTAAAAAATATTTAAGGATTTTAAGTAAATTTGGTAGAAATTTTACATAACAAAGAGTATTAAATGAACTGAAAGCAAAAACGGATATGTAAGAGAAGTTAAACAGCCTAGGTAATGGTTCACTTCTCTTTCTTACGAGATGAAAACTCAACAAAAAGAAAATGCATCCATTCTACCAATATACGCTAAATGATTGATGAAGATTGCCGGAGTAAGCAAGTGCATATATTTCGGTACTGCAATGGCAGAACGAAATGGATTGCTTGAAAGTATTAATACAGGGTTGAACATTTATGAGACTTGGTAGGAAATGGTGTGCAATATGAGCGAAATAATATTAAAAGTTAGGTATCTTGATTAACGGATGTTTGCAAAATATATATCATGAACATTTTAGTGGTTTAAATCCATCTGGAAGTCGAAAATGTAGAAAAGGACAGGCTGAGAAGACATAGACGTAGATAATTTGCGCAGGAAATGAAAGTCGCGGAGGCGCTCCTCAGTGGAACCCTCAAGCAGAGAGAAGCGAAAGACGACCAAGAGAAACATAAATAAGTTGATAGCTTCCTAAAACACTCCAGTCTCCAATATTTGAAGTAATTGATAAGACCTGCTACACTACACAATTTCTTGCTTGACCCAACGCATGCTTTTTAGCAGCATTAAATGAAATGGAAACGGTTCCGGTAACAGCGAAATCTTTCCAGTTCTTCATTCTGGTAATGGTATTGGCTACCTAGTTGCTAACACTGCCAATGTGTTCTAGCATCTAGATAATCTTCCCAGTACTGCCCTGAGGCCGATCCTGCATTTTTTCATGGATTTTAGTATAAAAAGTACGTATGAATAAATTTTGTTTAAACGTCAGTCGGTACTCAAATTGGATGCGATAAAAAAGATAAAACATGGGTACTAGAGGATTGAGGTTACTCCTACAGTTACTCACGAGCCCGGAGGGAGCGATCCTCGCCTCGGGAGTTTGCGATACTCTCAACCTGCCAGAACAAAAAATATCAATGTATGCCTGACACCCTCGACACTTGATGATGATATGACTTCCGTACATATTTTGGGAACATCAGCAAAATATTATTCAACGATGTTAAAAACTCGAAAAAGAAAGAAATGGACAGAATCTCATCAAGAATTTTATTGAACATTCGATGAGATCAAATAAACAATGATACAACTTCAAAGGAAACGCACGTAGATCCGTTGCAAGATTAGGATTTCTTACAAATGGACGGGATTCTGCAGAAAGAATCCACAAAAATGCATTTTGCGAATAATTTGATATTTGGCTTCCATACACCATTTAGTATTATCTGCAGAAAAAAACTAAGCCCAGCAATCATGTACTGCCCCTGTCAATACACGAACCAACCCACCTACAATTTTAGACCATTTTATGTTCTGCATAAAGCAACCATGTGGGTTGGTTCTTTTCTGTACAAAAGTATTTGTAATATTGGTAATATTTAGTTGTTACGCCGATCGTGTAAGTGCCAGATTTGATATTATACTGTTATTAATTTTTGTTCCTCGAAGTAACTCTTGCGTTAATTCATAAAACATACATGAACGAAGTAGAAAAACCTACCAGAATTTAATTTAAAATTTAAACTTTTAAAAAAGATGCTTGCAACACCTGCGATAAGTATGCGGCATAAATTTATAAATAATGATATCCACATGGCAAGCAGCTCGCTAAAAAATTAAAGAAGATATGAAAATGGCAGCTACCAGGTGTGTCGGTAATTCTTTTCCGGTTTTTTCGCTAAAGAAAACACGTTACTTAGAATGGATAGTTAAAATTTATTTATTCAAAGTATTGGCCATTTGATTCTATACATTTTGTCCATCTCTCAGGCAATTTATGAATGCCATTCCAAAAGAACAGTTCCTCCTTTGAGCTAAACCATTCATCGAGCCATTTTTTAACTTCTTCGAAATCGGCGAAGTGCTGCTCTGCAAGCGCGTGCCCCATCGATGCGAAAAGGTGGTAGTCGGATGGAGCCAGGTCTGGAGAGTACGGCGGGTGCGATAAAACTTCCCATCCAAGTGATTTCAACATTTCTTTGACTGGTTTTGCTGTATGAGACGGCGCGTTGTCATGTTGCAAAATCACTTTATCATGTCTTTCAGCGTATTGTGGACGTTTTTCGATCAATGCACAGTTCAAATTGATCATTTGTTGTCGGTAGCGATCACTATTAACTGTTTCTCCCGGTTTCAACAGTTCATAATATACGACACCAATCTGGTCCCACCAGACACAGAGCATGGTCTTGCGACCAAAGCGATTTGGCCTTGCAGTCGATGGGCCAGCTTCGCCAGGTGATAACCATGATTTTTTTCGCTTGGGATTTTCGAAATAAATCCATTTTTCATCACCCGTTACTATTCGATGCAGAAATGACTTCCTTTCATACCTTTGAAGCAGAATTTCACTAACGATTTTTCGATTTTCCATTTGTCTGTCATTCAATTCATGTGGCACCCATCTCCCCATCTTTTGGATCTTTCCCATAGCTTGTAATCGTTCACAAATTGCTACTCGGCCCACATTCAACTTTTCTGCTAATTGTTTTTGAGTTTGTGTTGAGTCTTCATCCAATAGCTCCTGCAATTCCGCGTCTTCAAACGTTTTCGGCCTACCAGGACGTTCTTTATCTTGAACGTTGAAATCACCACATTTGAATTGTCGAAACCACGTTTCACATGTTCTTATGGTTGGAGCATGCTCACCGTAAGTCTCTACTAGCAAACGATGACTTTCAGCGGCTTTTTTCTTTTGATGAAACAAGAAAAGTAATGCGTGCCGCAAATGCACGTTTTCAGGCACAAAACTCGACATTTTCAAAAAATTATAAATCTATAACGCTGTTATTTTGGCGGAACGTAACTTGTGTAGTTTTAAGGTTAATGTCAGTAGAATAAAATTACATATGTATCAAATCATAACATTTCATACTTATGGCCAGTGACATCTGCCGGAAAAACCGGAAAGGAATTACCGACACACCTGGTAAATGTAACTGGTACGAATGCATCACCATTAACCAGGTCTCTCACGGAAATTATATCTTATAAAAGACAACTTTGGCTTTATAATCTAGGGATACACTCAGGATTTCTTAATAAAGATTACTTTAATATCTAGATTGAATCAGAGGCAGGTGGCGGTGTTTAGGAAATTGTGTCCTGATTATTAAAACCTATCTCTAAAAGTGAATCTTCAGGTACCTCAGAACTGGTAATGTGGTCCGACTCATGTGGTGACCAAAACCGAAACATTAAGCCCACTCTTTTAATGAACACTGCTCTTCATATGCACGAGTCCCTGAGAAAAATCTACATTCTTTTTCTGGTATCTGGTCTGCCAAACGACTCTCATTTTTCCGACGTTGCATGCTTTTTAAAACGGCAGCAACGATTATACAAGCTAGAAGATTATATCACCATGATGCAGGAACGTCGCATAAAAAACAAATTTAAGTCATACGGACGAAAGCTTCAGAGTTTTATGGTACATGTAAATTAGAAGAAAAGAAAACAGAAAACTGGAAACAAATGAACAAAAAATCAGTTGGTTGCAAACCAAAGAGGATTTTATTCTCATTTTTTCATTTTGGATCATCTGAGGGTTGGCTCCTTTCTACAGAATCGCCATCCAAATAATCTTTTTACTTCAACTTATAATAAACAAAGCATAAATAAATATTCTTTACCTTCTAACCCATCCAAATTATATTCCACTATAATTTTGCAAATTAGTTTGACGACAACGTAAAAGTGGGCGTTAGTATAATCATGCATGCATCTACATAAATATGCTTATCACGTACGGCAAGCGAAAAATGATTTCTTCACTAATTGACTGTAATTTCCAGAGTGCGCGATATTTCGAAACGATGCGACCACGCTAATTAGATTCGTTCGAGGGGGCTTTGTAGGACTGGCATTAGCCGCGGATATAAATGAGTAAAATGTCGGGTCGTTTTTAAATATCATTAGCATGTATCAGAGTCGATGACACTGGTAGTAACTCTAATATTGCGTCGCAATTCTCTCTCGTCTTTGCGAGCGAGCAACAGCTGTTCGACTTCCATGTGACCAACCGACCGGGAGGAAAGGCTGATTCATATGAATTATCCGAACTATATTACGCACTTGCGTATCCGTTTATATGCATACGCGCAATAGATGGTAGTAGAATAATAAGTATAATAGCGAATACGAAGAAATAGAGAAGTATACAATAGTGGTATGCATAGTATGCAAATTATATGTTGACTTCATAAATGCTTTGCATTTAATTATCAACTTTCCTAACTTTTGCTTTATAAATAATTCTCATTCGGGGTTTTCATTTCGACAAAAAGACATTAATATTAAAATTGCTATAAGGCATAAAAATCTAACACATTCACACAAAAGGATGAAACGGCCTAATTACAAGAGAATGAAAAGTAATACGCGGGACACCTCTTAGCTCTTTACGAAAACAATGAAAGAAAAATTTGTTTGCTAGAAATCGTATTAGTAGTTCTCAAAATATTCGCCATTAAGATCTATAAATTTTTGCATGAGTTCGTACTAATTTTCCACTCTGGAGGTGATATCTCCAAAACATGACTTCAGAGTACTTCAACGGCTTCTCAAGGAAAAAAAATGCTGTCCACGCATTTTTTTTGACATTCAGTAATAAAATAATCGCCAGGCGATAAATCGGGCGAATACATTTAATGAACTGTGCGACACTTGGCATTGTCATGAACCATGATGAAGGATGATGCGATGTTGTCGATTATTTTTCCTGATTTCATCGATGACTTCTGGCAAGCAAGTTGTTGTATACTATTTAGTATTAAGTGTCCTTCGATTCTCCAAAGCAATGCTTGTGAACGAAAGAAAGAAGCAATCATTTTCTTGGAATACTTACTTACGTTTGTTGGATTCGTTCAATTGTTGCTTAACTTCCGACTCATACGAATACATCGTTCCTCTGCTGATTTTCTTAGCATTTCCTTACACACGAGCCCTTTTGTGCTTAGATCAAATTATGCGGAATCCATTGAGAAGATTTTTTTTTCACGCCTAAATATTCATGTCAAACCGATATACCTGAGGATGCTTCTATCTCACGACAAGTCACGTGTCGATCCTCCCTGTTGTTTTTTAGAGCAACAACTCATTTCGATCGATTTTGGCGATATTGGTGCTACCACGGTGAAATTTCGCCAACCAGTTCTAAAGAGTTTTTTCTGATGGTGTTCTATTACCAAAAGCTGAATGAAGCGATTCGAGAAATTGTCGTTGGTTGTTAGGATTTCACCAAAGTCGTAAAAATTAATCCAATAAAAACCTTCACGTGAAATTTTATTCACAAAGTTGCTTCCAACTTGAGACTGAGATGCAAATGTGGCTCAAAATTCAAAAGACTATCGAAAATAATTCCAAGACCACAAAATTTGTTGATTCTTAGAAATACTTGACTACTGGTGAGTATGTTGAAGGAATTGAATTAAATTTATTCTAGCATTCACCAGCAACTTTGAAGAAATAAACCAATTGGTGATTGTGTTACTGTTACGCTGTAGTTCAAGAACTTGGTTCCAGTTCCTAATGTGCATAAAGATCTATATAAGCTAGAATAAGACAAAGCGCAGAAGTAACTAAATAATTTACGTAGAGATTGAATAACATCCAAATTGAAGCCTTCTGGAACCCTTGAAGGTGGAATAAACAATATCGGATTTCTTAATTTCATTTAAATATGCCTAGCATTTCAATTAAACCAAATATGGTTCTGGTCACCATAATTGACTTAATTAATTAAATACTAATGGCAGGTTAATGTATTAAGGAACTGTTAAATTCTACTTGCAACTAAATTCACCTAAAATGCGACATATATTGTACAACATTGTCACTTCTTGCGGTTTCTTACCACCAAAAATTATATTTTCTCTGTTTTTTCATTTAAATGATCTAATAAAAAATATGATCGTGCAGGATACCATGCTGAGCAAAATTATCCACATCCAAGAGGTGCGCGTAGGCGTTGCTAAATTATAATTAATTTAACTCAGTTATGAATTGCAACACTTACTCCAAAGTTGCTTCACGTACTACTTATTATTCTTCAGTTCTTACGGATTATTTTTAGTACGATTTAAAGTACGTAAAATCCGCTCGACAGATGTGTAAATACTTAAGCGGACAGGGATTAATCATGAAATTATTTGCGATGAAAATAATAATTCGTTCTTCGTACAGCTGCAGCCTTGTATGAGTAACGCTTTGATGTATTTATATAAAATTTATCTACATTAAAGACGTACACCGCCTCCGCAGTGATATAACACAGAAATGTCACGACAACCTCCGCGAGAGGATTTGATATTTGAGCAATTTTGTTCTTGCAAACCTCGGCCAATTAATGTTGTTGTCATTTAATCTTTACTGGCTTGTGTAAAGTGAAACTCACTTGCCTCATATTCTTACTACGATGGAGAATTTGTGTGTGTAAAGAAATTTGCTCAAGACCTTTAAGCATTGAAATTTTATGCCAACATGTGCCATATATTTACTTATTACATCGTCGCGATGGCCTAAATCATATTTTATTTTTCAAATATCAATAAACTAGAATTTATTTCTATCAAAAATGTGCCGAATAATAATAACGCAAGAGAATGGAAAAAGACAGTAGAGTGAATAAGAAGTTATTTTATAGAGTGGCGAAACACCACAGAAAAGAAAGGAAATACACAATCAAATAAATCAGAAATAAGAAGAAAGTAGTACTGGCAAATGAAAAGAAGATCATGGACCGCTGGTGAGAGCAATTCCAGGAAATGCTAAATGCAGAAACTAACATAAAGCAGGGTCTCACTGTCAATAAATGTACATGACGAGGACGGTAGCATCTAAGAAAACGAAGTAATGGGAGTAATAGGGACGAAGACAGGCAGCTGGACATGACCAAATTACTAGGGGAGGCGCAGACTTGGTTTAGATCAAGCAGAAGCACACAAAATCACATTTTTATATTATGACCGTTGATAAAGAAAACATTGAACAGAGGGAAAGTCTAGAAAGGATAGGTGGTGGTCAATTGCGGAAGGAGATTGGAAGTATCTACTAAAACAGCACAAACTACACAGGAACAAGCAACTGGCAATCAAAATGAGGGATTAAAGCAAGGAGGAATACTGAGCCCATTTTTGTTTATAACAATAATGGCCGCTGTCTTAAAGGAACTTAAAGGAGACGAAAGCAATGTAGGTTACAGGAAGCTAAGACCCAGAGTGCACTCATGTTGATGATCTGGCAATATGTGCGAAGAGTGAGTCTCAACTGGAGAAAAAATTTTAAAACGTGGCAAGAGGAATTGAGCAAAGGATATATGAAAATAAATGCAAGCACAATAAAAGTGATGACGCTGGGAAAGGGAAAGGTAAACATAAGTATAAAACTCGGAAATTCTCTGGAGCAAGTAGATTATTTTAAGTATCTGGGAGTAATAATTCAAAGCAACGGAGGAATAGAGAAATGGAAGAAGAAATGGACAAAAGGCAAAATTATACCATGTTCTCAGCAAGACATTTATTAGCAACAACGAAGTAAGTAGCGGCACAAAAACGAGTACATTTAAAAGAATGTTTCGGCGAGTACGAACGAATGGGAGTGAAAGCTGAGTACTGAATAGCAGTTCAGAAAGTAGACTTCAAGCGAGGGACAGAACAATTCAAGCAGAGTAAAGGATATAACAAGGAATTGAATAATAAAACGAAACAATTAGAGAAGAGTTAAATACAAAACCATTTAATAACAAAGGAAGAAAAGAGACCCGTGAAAACTATATGGGAGGCGAGACTGATGACGAAAACAGCAAAAGGAAAACCTAAGAAGACGTAAAATAGTGCAATGAAGGATATACTGGAAGGAATACACATGAGGTGGAACGAAACAAGTAAATTGGCAAAAGACAGAAAAGAGTAGAGAAAATCAGTGCATGAAGACTGAATAATAGTTAATTTACACCTAGCGGTAACGCGCTTCTGTGCATGGTGGATGGTGGTAGCTTAAATTTATTATTACTATTATCGCATTGTTGGCATGGGAAAAAAAGAAAAAGTTACAAAATACGAGAAAGGTCTTGCGTCAGTTAAGTTAGTTGATACTGGCGTCCTGGTCTTTCTAATATAACCTAAAACAAACTAAAATTCTACTGCAAACTATATAAACATATACATATTCAGACATAGATAGAAGTAAAATGCACTAATCTCCAAAAAAAAAACAAGAAATAATAACAATGTAATTTTCATAACAAGAGCCGAGAATCGAAGGAAAAGAGAAACAAAGACCAAAACTGATCTTAATTTGCATTTGCAGAAAAACGGTCTTCGATTCGCTCTCTAAAAAGCGACAACTCTATAATACCTGGTTCAAGGAACGTGCGACACTGTAAATAAAAGGACGCGGGAATGCAGAATTGGAGTGAACCGGAATACCAATTATATATACGCCGGAATGAATAATATGGACGTCACTTCTGTATTTAATCTTTTGCAGTAAATATGGCGGATGTTTCAACGCTAAGACCTTAAAACCAAAGCAAACATGTAAAGATTTGTCCGTTCCTCCTTATCCAATCCATTTCCTGCAGTTTATGTATGTTGTCGCCTCCGAATGCCGAAATCGCATACACGAGTTTTGTATAACCTGTGTGGTGCAAGGATATATCTGTTTGGATAATATTTTAAAGGGGTCACTACCGTTTTTCGGCCGAAAAGTTCTGCCCGGTAATATTAAACAGATTTTCTCTTTCTTACTCTGAAATGTTTAATATTTCCTGCAAAAATTTAATTCTTTTAACGAAGTAATTAAGTTTTAGTGGGCTCTGACAATGCTGCTAACGGCGTCAAAACTATGCTATCTTTAAGTAGCGTTTTGTGTGAAACTAGCCGGCGGATTTCACTGACTGTTTTTTTTTGTACTGCTCTAAACTAATTTTGTATTCGCAACCTGTAATTTTTTAATATATGTACTGGTTAATTTTTTATCAATCTCCAAAGATAGTGTCCAGATTCCTCTGTCTATCAACTTATTTTATGTTATCCTTCGACTTTGGTAGATATTTTTTTAAAATGACAGGCTGCAAGTACAAGACTCCTTTAGAGGAACAGAATCAAATAGATCAGTGCAATCCGTTGACAAGTTTCACAAAAAATGATACTTAAAGGGGATCAGTTGCTTCACTAAAACAATAAATTTTTGCAGGAAATAAGAAAAGAAAATCCATAATATAGTGTACAGATCACTTTTCGGCCGAAAAACGATAGTAGCTCCCTTAAGAGTAAAAAGCTCGTCATATACAATGGCTAACATGAGTTTTAAAGGAAAGGAGATATATACGGCCGGATATTGAAACATAAACCAAACAAGACTTAATAATCGTAACATGTACACTGAATATAACAAAGGACCGAGTATAGAAGCCAGAAGTACACTGTAATACAAAACATCGGATGACATGCCATTAAAACTAATATGTTGCAATTTCTAAATAAGATTCAAATAATAACGTAGGCTTCCTCGGTCGAAGTTAGTTAAAACTATCCGTGTTCCGGGTTTGGATCGTTTGTTTTTTTGTTGGTTGTTGGAACTTTAAGCAGAATCCAAATTTTTAAATCAATAGAGCAGGACTTGTCTACAGTAGCAGTTGCTAATTGAGTTGAGTTGTAGGATGTTTTTCAACAAACAAGCATATCCTGGTCGCACGAACAAGCACAGCATCCGCTAACAGCAAAAATTCCGCACCCATTTTTTACAACATTCCTCAAAATATGCATATATATATAGCATAAATAGAACCTACTGCAGAAAAGATACTAATATTTGTACAGCACACGACAGTCTGCAAAAGAGTTCTGCACTTGCGCGGAAGAAAAAATAACGAAAAAAATTGAAGGGCCATACATACGGAAAAATTCTATATGTGACGGTTTCAGACGGGCTTAAGGATTTACACAAGTATCCACAGCGCAAGCTTTAAACTTTACAGACAATAATACGTCTGTAACCCGATTTTCCGAAGTTAAAGTGATATTAAAAGTACATTCATTTTAATATTATGGCGATAATATAATCAAGTGTTTGGTCATCACATTGCATAGAGCAACTCATTATACTGCTAAAATAATCATTTATATGTATATGATTAACGCTCTGTAAGTGGTTAGGCAACCACCATTGAATTTTTGATCAAAGTTCCTCAAATTCTTCCAGAATACCCATTTATCGCTCCTTTTAAGTGTAGGCCTCTTTTCAGAGTTAATCGCGCCATTATCTACTAATCTAAGGGAGATTGCATATACTTTTGCAAGCTTATATATGCATATTACAATCTGCGAAATTCTCTTTTTTTCCATTATTCTTTGTTGTCTGTAAATGCAGGTCACATCAACCAAGAAATAAATATTTATTAAATTACCCGATAATGATAACATAATACGAAATAACATTTAAAAAGATATCCTCAACCGGTAAATTTTACACAAATGAGAGCCATTTATAATGACACTGTATAAAATACGCATAAATTATAGCGAATCTTTAAGATATTCATCATTAAAATTCTCCTCGTATTTGCATCGCCCGCTGTACGGAAAATTACAATAGGAGTGAGGCAACGTCCTATAAATTAATATTTTTGTAATAAGAAAAACACTAATTATCACATCTCCGCGGAGTGGCTAAATATTTACACACTATCGTGAGTTTCGTAATAGACACAATCGTATTCTTTAAACAAACAACAAATTTCATACGAGGGCAATGTGTTCTCTGTAGGAAGTATCCTTTCTTATATGAGAAAGAGTTCGTGGAGCATCGTTCAACTTGAAAGTACGCATTTCGGGAGTAAAAATAAAATTATTTAAAAAAATTATTTATGAGAACGGTCAGATATGATCGATAAAATGATTTGGGAAAATATTCAATCGATTTCTCAAATCAATATAGATTAAGCGAATACTTAACGTCACTAATGGGCAATTTATAATGCGCAATTAGTAAGAAGTAAATTCGAAAAGCAAAGGCCCAGAACATAATTTTCTTTTAGGGACACACGGGCACAGTTTACGTTGAGCTTTTTAAAGTAGTCTATCTGTATGTATGTAATTAGCGCAATTTTATCAATTGCTTTCTACTTATTTTTACATTTTTTGTATACGGAGCTTCAGCATTCTGTGCAGGCCTGTATCGTATCTATTGTTTCTAACAGAGTAGGTGTTAGATATATTAATAATAGCATTTCCACAGCTGCCAATGGGCAAAATTGGTTTTTGCAGTTGCATTTGTTAACAAGTTGTACTAAGTTAAAATAAAGATTTAAAAAAATGAAGAAAAACCAACCTCGTTCTGTAACTAAATATCTGCAAAAGAGAGGTTTAACATCACAACAAATTCATGAAGATATGGTTAGAATACTGATGGCATGATGCCTTGATATGCATCTGAAGAGCTTCTATTAACTAGTGGGGCCCTACAAGGCTCTAACTTGCGACTTGCTTCTCCAAATACACTGCCCTGCTCTTAATTATGCTGATAGCCTCATGTGCAACACTTAGTTTGTGGACCTCTGGATTGTTTTTGGTGCTAGTTTTATCTTTAAGCCTCACATCACGACTGTGTGTTCAAATACTTATAAACCACATGGTCTCATTACGGAAATATCTAGATGTTTTTAAATCACTATACTTTGCCTCCGTTTTGAGTAAGGTTGAGTATGTTTCTTCAATTTGGTATCCGTCGTCCATTTGCAACCAAGTTTTTGAAATTCCTTTCCTTCAAGAGTGATGAGGTGTATCCTGAGAGAGGCATATCGCAAGATGATATGTTGTCTCGACTTGGTATGGTCTCTTTGAGTAAGCGCAGAGATGTTCTCTGCAGGAAATTCTTACGTAACCTTATGAAGAACACCGTTGACTGCTGTTACCTGCTTGAACGAGCATTGTTTCTGGTTCTATAATTCAACACTTATGGTTCCATTTGGAAGATCTCTTATATTAAGCAGGGGTCCAAGTTACTGCTATGCAAAACTGGTAATAATGAACTTGAAAGGTATGAACTTTAGACGAGTGTAGGTGATGAAGGTGGTTGTATTAAAAAAAATAATAAGTTATGGCACTTACTCCATTGGAAAATTTAACTGTAATTGATAGAAATGCTATATAATGTTTTCGAAAAATTTGTTTGATTTCTAATCTTACTGTTAACAATTCTGCAAAACTTCAGTTTTCACACATAGACCTTATAATTGAACTAACACCACAGGTACATTAAAAATATAATAATTATTTACAAGATGTTCTATTTAAAATAACAAACCTGACAGCTACTTCCGGTATAACCGGAAATCTTAGATTATTGAAAATATTTTAGTTTAATGGTGTAAGGTTTAGTATCTTGCCAAGTTTTCAATTTTTCAATGTATACTCTTTCATATATCGATCGGTGCAATTCCTAGTGAGACAGCCTGTATTTATAAAACTGTTGGACATGTGACTTACGAGTGTGACCCTTGCGAGTTTAAGGTGTCCCACAACGTCATCTATGTTCAAGAAGCTGTTTAGGGCCCTGAATACCTGGGACAGCTCCTTGAACAGCTTGAGCAGCTCTTTTAACAGCTTACGCAGCTTCTTGAGTAGTCTGACTGCTTACCTAAACACCTTCAACAGCTCTCTGAGTACTAACAGCTACTTGAGCAGCTTGAACAGCTACTTAAGCTGCTTGAACAGCTCCCTGAATTCACCGATGTCCTCGTATATAGTTATGGGATATTCTACATCGTACTGATCCTGAACGTGCGGAAGTTAACCGCAGATGGCGTTGAAAGAAGTTTTAGGACACTTATACAGTACGTTCGAGCGCCCTATAATCATTCAATGATACCCGATCGCGCTGAATTCACTTCCGCCTTCCCATATCCCAAAATTGTCGGCTACTACAAGTGATCCTATGGGCGCACTAGCGTAGCTGCTTAAGTTTAACGTTTCTTGAGGTTACTTTTGTATTATAGTTCGGTAGTCATTAAGTTTCTGAGAAACCGTTTCCTTAGACCTTATTTGCTGAAGGCGAGATTATAATGTTATCAACATACGTACTGCTGCTTTCAAGAGAAAGCTTGTTTGATTCATGTGATGCGGTAATATTAAATCTATTTGCTTTTCGTAGGCGTTTTAGCAGTGAAAAAGTGTTACATCGATGCAGCAATAAAAATAGCTGAAGAGTGAAAATATTCAGAGCGGAATTTCCTATGATCTATACTTTACGGAAATTAATCGATTTATTATATTAAAACGAAACATTATCATAACATCGTATATTATAATAGTAACAAGTGTTATAATAGATAACGATAAAGTTTCTTTTCGAGATGATATCTAAGCAAATTGGTTCCATATTAATACCAACCAGTAATTTCTATAGCGTTATGAATATAATTCATTATTATTACCAAGTAGCGGACCTAATTGTTTTTGTAGTAGTAAACCATTAAAGTTAACGATTAATGCGAAATTTATAAAAGAACGTATACGCGTAGAATGAAGCGTAATCATTGCTTCTCGTCAACGTCGAGTACATCGGGCCTAATTCCTGCAATTTACGAGACCAGGCCAGCAAATACAATATATTCCTTCTGATACCAATAATTAATGTTTCTATTTGCCCGATGGTTTGTTCTTTTGCGGTGCGGCTCAACGTTGCATTAAATCGGCCATTAAAAAAGGCAGGTACATAATTAACGTTATAATTTAATGGCAATTATATTGTGCCAGGCCACACACACAAGTGCGCTTGGAGTACATGTAGATAGGGTAGAATGTCATGAAAATTATGTCTTTCCGATACGATCGCAGAAATATCTGTCCGATTTTTTTCTGAATTTGTGGCGTACATGTTAGGGCATTAATTAGCCTTGTACATGAAATACCAACGCTGCCGTATCAGATGCGGTTTTTATGTGGCAGGTACAAGTACTGATTTTATGTGCGGATTTTACAACATGAAATAGCACACATATATATTACATATACACTCATATTGCGCCTGAAACGTATCCAAATTGCAATTTCATTCAAGTAACGGTTCCGTAACTCTAAATGGGACTCCTTTGATTAGTAATTAAAGTCATACGAGAAATCTCGAGTTGGTCTATTTTGTTTGCATAAACATCAAAGCGAAGCACAGTTTGCAAACCTAGATCGAAATCCTTCTCGCAAAATGGTAGGGTCAATTTTTGTCTACAACCTAACGGAGAATTCGCCGGATACTGCCTTTAGTTTACTCGAAATATCATAGAGAGTGTTTACAGATTTTTCTAATTTCAAATTTGCATTTTCAAAATACTTAATTGTTTATGTTAGGGCCACTAAATTACTTTTTATATTTCACTGGATGAGAATCTTGAAGAATTTGTTTGGATTGAATAGTACTTTTGGTATCATCGCACTTTTCGTTTAATGAAAAAATAACGGTTTTAACCTGCCCCGTACTTTTTGCATAAAATTCAGCAGCTTGTAATCATGTTCTCCATCTAGTAATGATTGGTGCAGATAGCATGCTTACATATAACTACCTATTCCAAAATGGCAGAGTTCCATCCATAACATCATTAATGCTTCTGACTAAAGAGTTTCATGAAATATTCTGTATACTGTAATCTGTAGTGGTGCTTATTACAAACGCGATGAAGGCAATTTCAACGTGATAGTTTTAAAATTTCGATTGACTTGCTTTGATAGTAACAACTTCTTTTGTATCAAGTTGTAAAATTAGATACGGGGTGGGTGGAAATGTTGAAAATAATAGAACGCAGCTTCCAGCCACTGCTGTGGTCGATATTAAGGCTACAGGCTGATTTGGTAGCTTTCATAAAGATATACAATAAAAATTAAACGACTAAATACGTAAGCTTATTCCCACAATTCATCGGTGTTAAAGAGCTTACATTTAAGAAAATGTAGCTGTTTATAATGGTTATCCTCTCTTTGGTAGATGTCCATGAGATCCTTGAGAATGTCAAATATAGGCATTATATGAGAAATTCTGCAACTTCCGGATAGGAAAGAAGAAAAAAGAAATTTGAGAAACTTCCTTTGCAACGTCTCAATGAGTGCAAATAGATTATATTTATGACGCTCTTGGATGTATAACCTATACATTTGCTACCTACCATTAGGAAGATCGTTTGGGCGTCTCAGTAGTCCAACGGAAATTGGAGTTGGAAAGAAAAAAAATTTTTAAATAAAAATGCACCACGACGGTTTTATTTCTATATATATTTAAAAGAAAATTTGATCGATCGTATAAACTATCCCTGAACGTTATTTACAATGAAATATATAAAAAAAAATTGAAAATATAAGTGTAGTAAATATGTACATAAATGCACGGCAGGTAGTTTGAAAGGAAAACAAATGTTAGTTTCCGATTTATCAAGTCAAAAATTAAATTATATGAAAAGATTATGAAATAAAACAAAAAAAATGAATCTATTAAATTAGAGATGGAAGTACGATTGATGGGAAGATACTTAGCTTGTACAATGGTGGTCGTTATCTTGAAATATTTGGAACTGAGTGAGGTTCCAAACAATGCTGCGGATGGCAGGTGTGGTTTTGTCGGTGACTACTTGATTAGCTATGTTCAGAATGCAATCATATCTAGTATCAGTTACCCTAGTGCGAATCAATCTAGGTGCATACAGTTCTTGTACAGCACCAAATACAATTTGATCCGATAGAAATTATGGGTTGTCACGTACAAATTTTAATTTGACCTAAATTGATCCAATGTAAATCAAATCAATTTAAATTGATCCTGTATCAATTAATCTAGAATAAATTGACCAAGTCCAAACATTTTTAAGGAAGTTTCGACAACCGATGTTCAACATACCAACATGCTAACGACAGAAACGTCGGAAATTGCAAAAATCAAAAGTATACACACAAAACAAAGAACGACTCAAACCAAAGCTAATAATGGACCAGAATTATTGTAAAAAAGAAATAGCAATGTATGACAGACCTAATGATGAAAACAGATGATAAATAAGGATATTAAATTAATTAGAAAATTATATTGATAAGAACTTAAGATAACCGAACACAGATGGCGCAACCACTACTAAATCTGCTTTAAATATTGATAAGGTTCAATTAATTAAAGTTTCAACCGTTACACGCTTTCACAGAATATAAGGATAAGCAAAGTATTTGGAGAACAAGGTTTGAATGTGTGTTTTATCTTGTAAAATCTTCTAGGCAATCTGAAGATGGATCAAACACGAAAAAAAAAGGTGAAAATTTACAAGAATCCAAGCGGTGACTCCGATAATGCCTACATTGTGCAAACGAGCCGGGTTATAGGCACCAAGTTCAAAGAACAGATGGAGAATTACCGTTGTGGAAGAATCGAATAGTCAAGTGCAGCATATCGAACATACGAAAACATTGGAAAATCTCAAATTAAATACGGATGCAACTTCCCCGCGAGAATTGGCCTCTACAAAATCATTTATGTGAAAATGGGTAAATTTCTTAAATCGAGAAAAAGGTTCCCTTAGTCGCTCCATGTTGACAAATTTATTAGACCAAAAATAACATTATGGTTTGTGTTTTGTGCTATGGGCCAACACTTTTTCCTTTAGCTCCGAGTATTTCGCATGCTTTGGTTTTAGGGTGTATAGGTGGCAAATGTAGCCATTTATTTGTAGGTTTAACTAGGAACTAAGGAATTACTTTGCAACCTCTAAATTCTTTAAGTATCGATTTATCTAGGATGTATTGTTCATATAATTATACAGCTTATTATGCGATATAACGTAATGGCTGAAAGCAGCTATTGCGATTATCATAATTCTCTAGGACATTACATCACGACATAAGACAATCTTCTTAAAACCGTAATCTGACGGTGTTTATTTAATTACTTGATCGCATCAACAACACTCATCATCATTATGTGTGAAATAAACAACATGCACATTTTCAATTTATGCGGCCAATGAAAAACGCGGAAGTAGTATCTGTATAATTACGTATGCATACGAGCACAGATATAGATGGACACGTGTTTGTGTACTGGAATATGTGTAAATGCTACTGCCATAGCGTAAACGTCAATAGTAGGAAACGTATCTGCTCAGTATTAACATAAATTCTATCAATAGATTCAGGCCACAGACCGGCATATGCATATAAGTTGTTTCCATTATCACGAAACGTGAACCTTGAGATGGATTAGTTCGAGTGGAATCATTAAAAACGGCTTACGCCGGTCCGATTTCTTCACCCGCATGATTCTCTCCAGCCACTATTCGTGCGCTCGCACACGAACGCATACAAATACATATGAAACTGAATACAGGGGCGCACATATATTACGGTGCCGCGCTCAGAGATATCGAAGGCCTTGCTCAAATATTTACACGAGAAGATTTTCGAATTGAACAAGCGGTAGCCAATGTATTCATCAAGGTTGACAGCCAATATGTGTAAACAGGAGTTGTAAGGAAGACGCGTTTAATAGCAAGTTAAACATGTGAATTTGCAAGAGTGTTGCGAACGGAGGACGTTTGTGGATGTCACGGGTGTCAAGATAATTAACACAGAATTGAGATTACGCATTTCTGACGTGATCAGGAAATTAACTACAGATTCGCTTTGTGATGTTGGATCGTGCGAAATTGCTAATTTAGGACTTAAGCGAGGTGTGAATGTCTTTGCATGTAGGAATCTGTTCATAAGTTTGAATCAGAATGTTTTATATTGTTGGCGAAGGGGACGCCTATAGCATGTAAACATAGTCTTCCTTTTAAGGATTGGTTTTCCAAGAATGATGAAATATGTTTTTTAGAAGCGTTTCGTGCTATTGATTTTAAACATTTTTCCAAAAATTTCTTTTTTATTTCTAACCAAAAGCTTAAATAACAATTTCCATGTTTCTAACTTGGAGAAAATGGATGGAACTCTTATTTCATCCCCTATTATAGCCCTTTAGAAGATGAATTTCCAAAAAAAAAATGACTGAAACACGAAGATATTCTATGTTTTTTAAAAGTTTATGACATGAATCTAAATTAAAGGTCCATCCTGCAACCTTCTGAAATTTTTTATTATTATTTTTATAATCACAAAAACATTTAAAACTAAACGTGTTCCGGGTTTGGACCATGCCATGATTAATCGAAAACTCGACCTTTCGCCACAATCTTGTAGAGCTTCTTCAGGAGAGGCAAAGGTGGTAAGCCGCAGTTAGCACAGTGAAGCTACGCCAGAGGCGAAACTAACTAAGCAGGAAGCATTATTGTCTCCTTCTTGCCCAATTTACGATCCCTCAAAACATAAATGTAAGGAATAGTTGGAATCTGGATTTTATAGCGGGTTAAAGGCGCAATGGTTCAACATATTTCACCCACTATCGGACCCACACCAAGGAGTCACCAAACCTTTCCTTAAGCCACTATCTTTTGTCTAGCGTACAAGATCAGAGGGTTACCAACCTTTTTCTATATCATGAATTCGAAATGTACTTCAGAGGAATATATATCTATAAAAAGTTAAACGGACTTAATAGTGCCATCGGCTTTATAAAAGCGTATCAAAGCGCATGTACTGAATGTCGGCACCGTTTAATTGGACATGCATAAAATAATTAGTTTAGTCACCGTTTTTCGGTATTCAATCACCCTTAGATTTCCACAGAAACAACTTCAATTATTCGACATTGTCGTATACCATACCTATTTTTTTCTTTTTTTCATTATTTCGATGTTATAAAAACAAGCGAACCTTACAACCTTCCTGGAACAAGAGTGTTGGAGTTAACGCTTTTAAATGAGAAAGTGAGAGACGTTAGAAGAGCGCAAGAAACGAGAGAAAAAGAAGCGGGTCGCGTCCAAATCCGCTTATTTATATGTAACCGTGGTTCTGCGTAATACGGTAGCTCAATAAAAAACCATAAACATAACGATGTCTTTTATAAGATTACGGAGTTACGACATCGACTTTCTTAAATAGCTCTCCAACCGATTTATGGTCGGGATTGTAGCCTCGCTGCCATAAAACCTGTAATTGTTTAAATGAATAAATTTCCTCTTCGCGAAGATCGAACCGGTCTATAACCAGGATAGTAAACTAGATTTATTTAGTTGAATTTAAATCTGTTTTAGGTCATATTTGTTCTAGCTCAGGGCACATAAATACAACGCAAACGGCTTGAAAAGATACCAACTATATATGTCCATTTTGTTTACTATAAAAAAAAGAAAGAACAAAATGAATTTTCTGAGGATGCTTATCATCCTGTTTCTACCTTTTCCATTGTTTACAGCTCAGTTGTAGAAATGTATTTTGGAGTATCTCGGATTCATGCTTTTAATTTCAAATTTCTGCTTCTAAACACCCGGTGGAATTCTGTAATTACTTGAATTAGTTATATATCTTGCTTAATTATTTCTGTATAGCGATACCTAAAACGAAATTTCGTAGAAATACGTTTCCTGTTCGGTTCTTCACACAAATTCCAAAATTTTGACGCAGTACCTGACTTTATTATTAGAGATTGCTTTATATCTTGAATTTAATATCGGAAGATATAACACAAAAAAAATATCCGAAACTACCGTACGCGGTATCAATAAATTCTAGTTTTTTAAGGTAAGTCTTTAGTGAACAAAATAAAGATCTTTTGCTTAGATTTACTTTATTTCGCAGCGATTCTTCAACATTCTCAAGCCTATTTTTTCAACCCCATAATTCTTCTTTTGTTCTTCCTAGTATCCCATGTTGTTTGCCAATTTTCTCACTCTGGCTACTGTTTTTCTCAGTGTAATGGCAGCCCCACAGGGGGCATTAGCTATTTAAAGCTTGTCATAACCTCAGGACCCTTTACGTCTAAAGTGTTCCACGGCTTTCTTACTATCACCTCCTCGCTCTAAAGCGCAGTTAATTGTTCTCCGACTGCGACTTACTGGTACAGGCCGTTGGCGATAAACCGACAGAGTCTCGCTGGATGGAAATAGACAACATCTTCTCGTCCTCTTAGTGGTAATGGTGGCCCTAGCCTCGCGACTCTGTTGACAATAGTAATCAGCTTCTCTTTAAGCGCTTATACATCTTACTTAATCCACTATTTTAGCTGTGGTCAATACCCTCGCTTCGTAAAGCACGTAGCCCATATTCTTCGTCCAATGCATTTCTGGCCACGAGGAAACACCAACTATACCTTCCTCCACGAGATAAAGAGGCCTTATTACCCTTTACTTCACATTTCGAGCAATTTGGGCAGTTCGGACAGCCAACCGTCTATACTTAGACGCTGGTGTCTGTTTTTGCCGCTTGGCCTTTAGAAGAAAGCTTTTTGATTTTACAACGTTGAGGGCTGCATCATCTTAGTTCTTCGCGTTTTTTTCCTCAACAGGATGCAGCATAAGCACCAAACATAACGCGCACAAATTATCATAAAAATCAATACATTTCTCAGAGTCAGACACTTGCTTAATTTTTGCATATAAAATAATAAGAGAATATGCACTCAGCATACAGGGATGAAATAAAAATTAGCACACATAAATTAACTACATTCAGGAAATTAAATAAATGATACAAATTCTAGTATATGAACATTATGAACGTTTTAAATTGAGCCCTGCAGACGATAGGAACATTTTTTATTCGTCTTTGTCAATTGCGAATGCTTAATAAAATTGTTAAAGGCTCTATATTAGCCCAGTATACAAACATCGCTTATATTCAGAAATCCCTCTAGTATAAATTACCTAATTAAAGATGTTTCGTGGATTGACGCGGCAATAAAGTATCGCGGTAATGGTCGAATTTGCATTCGAGTAGTTTTCAGACGTATCAATAACAGAGCTTTAATGCTCTTTATCGCCTTTGTCTTAAGCACGACTAATGACTTTTCATATCTGTTTTATTCCGTTTCTTTGTCCGGGAATTCCGTTTTTAGCATTAATTCGAGACGCTCATTTGTATGTCGTCACCCGTAAATATTATCATTCCGTTATGTGTTCCGCGTGAAACCATAACGGTGAATTTACTGTCGAAAATCGTGATTCGGTGTGCGTGTGCATATCTCTGTGCTGGACAAAACAGTATTTTCGTGTTCGGTAGGAAAAAACGGCTGTAAAAACGTGCAATTTATCAATGTTTTAATATCGATGTGTGTGACACCCGTTCCATCCGCAGCCGCAACGTCATATCGGTTTATTAGTTTCCATTAGTTTGTCCATTTTGATTACTACCATTGGTCTGTCTGTTATTGGCTCTGTGTTTCGTCAGTGTGCGTGCGTATGCAAACGCACAGGCTTTGTGCTGTATTCATTAACGGATATATGCACCTGCATTCGACGCATACATTCGTCCGTATCATTCGCATTTGCGGAGAAGCATTTGACGTATTTTTAAAATGATCACTTTTCATTTTAATGTCTAATTGAAAACGTGCACGCACTATTAAATGTGATTTTTATTGTGTTAATGAACATTATGCGATAGGGAAACAATAACAGCGGATTATGAACCTGCTACTATATGATAGGAAAGATGTGGAACACGCGATGCTGTTGTTTTAACATGTTGTACGCTTAATTTTAGGCTCTTGGGGTATTGAAGTCCCTTAACATTAAATATTCAAAAGCCACATCATTCCTATTGCATATTGAATCTATTTGCAACCGGAGACAATTTTATATTTTTCTGTTGAAATAGTTAAATAAAGCTATTATAGGTATACCAAAAAGCCTTCAACCCCTGCTAATTACTTAATGGATCCGAATAATTCAAACGTTAGGTTCAGAGTTAATTGAGGACTAACTTTTTACCGATCTGGCATAAGAGTTGGGGTAGATATACAATGTTTTACTGAATTTTCTAATTGGTGAATAAATGATACTATCACTATAATGTAATCGAACTCATATGGCATTGGTAGCATGTACTGTAATGTTTTACGAGGAGAAAGTTTAAAAGAAATGTTGAAATATATGATTTTCGGAAGTTATTTAGATGAAATTTAGGGGTTGCGCCATTAGGGAATATCTCTAAAACAGCCCCAAATGACAACCAGCCGTATATGTAATCGAAGTTCTAATTCATAAACGCTATGTTTATGTGGCTTCTCCTTGACAGGACATCAGCTATTACTGAAAAATAACTACAACTTACATTTTGAAATAAAGATAATAGGGCAGAAAAAGGAATTTTTGTCTAGAAATGGAGCTCTCAACCACTAAAGGGACCTTTATTTCGGATAAGTGGACAAACTGAAAATCACTAGACGATATGTCTGAATCACGCTGATGACCTAAGGCGTTAGTTGTAACATTACATTATACTTGAATATTGGTTATGTTATTTCTTAGTTAGATTAGTGCCTTATCTGTTTTGCTAAACGTCTCAGCAAGAATAGAAGAGCAGCAAGAACGCCAAATGTGATCTTCAACTAGGATTTAGCTGTCAACAGGCTTTATCGCAGTGCAGAAGCTAATTTGGATGAAATAACTATAAATTTTATACATTTTCAGGATATCAGGCTTGCCTAAGACAGCAAAAATAGTGCTATCGTTCAGCAAAGGGGACCTTAGATTACTCGCGGGATTTCTGATAGGTCATGCAGCCCTAAAATATCACCTGTTCAATCTAGGAAAGGCTGAAGGTCAAATCTGTCGTCTATGCCTAGAAGATCTGAAGACGGCAGAACACATTCTGTGTAATTGCGTTGCCATCAGTCGCACTCGACAACAACATTTCAATAAACTATTTCTGACATTTACTGAACCGAGGGATGAAGAGCCTAGAGTAATACTAAGGTTTATTAAGAACCTTCACCTACTCTAACATATATAGGGGCATTTTGTTAGAATATATCTATCTATTAAGGTCGCAGTGATTAAAGGCATTTGTGCCATTGCCCAATGACGAATGCTTTTGTCGAAACTAAGAATGGCCTTTGCGTTCTATACTTCACATATACCTATCATCTTAGCTATAAGTAGAGCTGAAGAAGATAGGGAGAGGGAATTTCTTCTCCTGTGTCTGTCGGAATTAACCCATGAGTGAGAATGATTAAAAACGAATTTGAGAAAAGTTGTTTGATTGTTGAAAATATATTAAATAACGTGTGGTGTGGTTCGAAGCAATCTCTTGCGCTTGGAGTACATATAAATGGTACAATTTTTACACAATTTACAACAGCGTCTTGCTTCATCTTTATGCTTTAAGATGCCCCTATCAGAAGGTTGCGTTGCAGATGATTTTCTTCAACTTGTTCATAAATGCACTATCGAGTGCATTTATGAACAAGGGCCACCACCACTTTTTTCGTGAATATTCATTTGGTAGTTAGCCACTGTATTATTGTGTAAGTCGACACCGCCCATAAACTTAATATATTGACTTACAACGTGTAGTTGAGGAATGCCCACTTCCTTGTTTTGTTTTCGATTAAACATTTTGGAATTACATAATGGCTTAATCCGAAAAATGTTGCTGGCTACAGTAACTACGGCATTTCGTATGTCTAAAGCTAAATCATAAAATATTCTTTCCTTATTAGCAACATTTTTCGTAAACACTATAAACCATTCGGCTGTCCTGTCGTCTCTGATTGTTCTCGTAGTCTGCATAGAAGATCCGGCTGTCCTATTGTCTCTAATTGTCCCGGTTGCGTAATACCTCTTTCGATGAAAATCCTTAAACAGTTTGTACGATGAAAAGAAGGACTTTCTACTTGTTCTAAAGGTTCCATCACTATTCGACTTCTCAGGCCGATGTCGGATTTTTTTTGTTTGTTTCTGCTTTGGCATATGGTATAAATTGGTATAAATAACCGTTTAATGAGTACAAGCATCACAGTTTGAAACCGAAACGAATTGGTTTCGCTTTAATAAACATTTTGCAAGAGCGCCTGCCGAAATACAAAACCATTTGTTCGTCTATAAAAAGATTATGGAAGAATATACCAAATTGTATGTTGTTTACGGTATTAAAAAATGGTCTCAGTTTGGTAAATTTGGCTTTGAATTTATTTCTGCTCGTGCGTTTACGCACTCTTTCCAAGCCTTTCCTCCTCGTTCCTTGACCAATAATGACCAGTTATGATTTCAACACTTTTTATCATTCACAACTAAAGATAGCGTTAAATTGCTACTGATAACGCGCTGCCAATTACAGGGAATATAATGGAACCTATCTGAAAGAAAAGGTGCGGTAAAACCTTCGAATACCACGTATTCATTTGCCCATGTTTCGCCGAGGGCGAAGTGACCATTACTATTGTGAGGAATTGAAATGAAAGTACTTAAAATCACTTGAAAAAATGCTATTTCTCGATTATATTCGTCGTTTCTGAACAAAGTTTAATTAGGACACATTAATATTTGCCCGTCTTACCAATTACCTTAGAAGGTGAACATAGGTCGCTAGAAATGGCGTATAACAAAACTTGGAGAAAAGATTCTGCGAAATTGCAAAAAATAAGGTTCGTTTGAGGATATCATTGTCACATTGTGAGACCTCGCAATATTAGACATGAAAAAAAGTCCCCTTTATCGTAAGTTCCTTTTAGACTTTCTATATTTAAGAATCCGCTGTATTTCCGCTAACGCTCCAATGCTATATTGTTGCGAAAATCTTATGATTTTTTGCTTATATGGGAACTTACCTCATACTTGGAATAACACTAATAATCTCAATCAGAGTAATTAGTTTTTGTATGTACCATTTCTACCTAAAATAAGGGATACGTTTGCTTAAATATCCCGACCATATTTGTATTGCACATAAAAGCTTTCATAATGGTAAAATTATGTTTCAGTATCTTCCAAATGAACGTTGAAATGGGCTACACTACACGACAAGATTTAGTTTAATCGAGCGATATGTTCCAGATTTTTTTTGTGCTTTTTAGCCAACCCGCTAGTTTTTCCTGTTCACGAGATACCAATTCAAAGGAACATTCTGTGTACTACAATTATTTGCTTTATTGTCCGGTAAAAATTGATAACATGAAAATAAAATTAATTACAGTAACTCTGATTGCTTCAAGGAAAAATAAAAATAACTATGAGTGGTCGGCATATAACGAAATGGCACGAATATTAGACACATTATATTGCTACAGCACTATGCGACTTGTGAATATGGCATATTCACGTTGCTCGGATCAAACCTTCTAATTTTTTTTTTTTTCATTTAAACGTCAAATAGAAATACACAGTTGACTTAATGCTGGGCGAGGCGTATACAGGAACGTCAAGCGTTTGCCTATTTTTATCGATCTCGATGTACACATTCAATATATTACCATCGTCAATATCAATGACAGTGACCTTTCTTCGTCATTTCAAGCGACGTACTAACAGACAGCTCGCTCCAGCCTTGATCGAAGAAGTTGGAGTGTTAATTCCGAGAAGGATAAACACTTCCGTGGCGCCGAAGGAAGGCACGACCTCCTTTTCAAAACGTTCATTATAATTCCGTACGTGTAATCGAGTCGCTTAAATTGCTTTCTTCGCTCTTGCCCGTCGCTGTTTGATATCTCCAATTGGAGATATTCGTGGATGAAGGATTACGCGATCAAATAGATTTGTAGCATTTGGACGAATTGAGTCGTATTATATAATTTGGAATAGGAATTGAGATATATTCTCTGTGAAGCTGGTCAAATTTCGCGAGAACGGTAAAAAAGATTCATTAATTTAAATCATTTTTTGTTATATTGATGCGTATTTTTATAGATCTTTTAAAATAATATTTTTAGTTTGTGCTTATTTTTAGTTTCAATATAAAATGTAAAGCATTTTTAATTTCTTTTTTACTGACCTTTCCGAACAGCTGCTATGTGTCCATTAATGAACAATAAATAAATATGGAATAAATAAATAAAAAAAATAAAAGAAATCTGGTTTATGCTCATCTTAGTCACCACGCATGAGCCTTTCGTGATTTGACTTACACACAAGTTATTTTCAATAAGTTACATCTTGAGAGCATTTTTTGTAAAAAACATAATATGCATGCACAACACAAACGAATATGGAATCCAGTAGGCAACATTCCCAAGGTCACCAATAACACCGGAAATGATCATCGTTTAGCCAATTACAAAAGATATTAGGTCGCTGGATTGGTATTCTTGTGACAAAGGGATAAACAAGTGGAGAGATGTAAAGAAACAAAGGATATTTTCGAAAACTTGTCTAGAAATTCTATTTTGAAGGTACAAAAAGCGCTTCGAAGGAAATAAGAAAGAAAATTAAATTTAAGAAGTTAAAAAAAAACAATTGTGGGCGGATTTACCACAAAAGGACCTGAAAATAGCCAAAAAAGGAAAAAAAGATGATTTTACAGAAGAATTTCAAACAACAACATTCAGGCACAATTCTTGTAAATAAATCAAAATTATTTTGTATGGGGGGCGTTGAAAATGAAAACAGTGTTTAAGAATATCTTTTAACACTGTGCTAATGATATTTCATTTCTAATTGATGATTATTTCATTGATTATTCCATTACTTCACCCTAAATTGTTCTAAAGTGAGAATTACGTAATTTAATATGAGTGATCGGTTTCATCCTGAGCTCGGGCTGACCACTATTCAGCTAAAAATTAGAAGAAAATGCCACCTTACAGCTCTGATCCCTCGACCAATCGACAAACTAAACGTCAACGGAATTTTATTTTTAATTGCATTTTTCAGTTGAACATTGACGTTTATAACTGGTCACAATGTACGATACACGACGTTATAAGCATGCGTAGATCGTATACGAGGACCAGTATATATTTTCCAAATTACGTTTGCGCAAATATCACAATTTGGAAGAACTTCACCCTGAATTCTGATGTTTTAGGGCAAAATTACTGCACATTCTGTTTTGTCCCATAACAGGGAAAATTAATCCAATTTTTTAGTGCATATATGCAAAACCAGCAGCGGCTACGCAGACATTATCCGATTTTTAATTTAATGTTTCTGATCTTACACTTTCTACGTTGTTACATCTTTAACTTAAAACACAAGACGCAGTAATGGTGTGAAATGCTGGTTAAGTTTTTGCAGTCTACAAACGTGTCTACATTCCTACATGCCAGTAATTCTTTTTGGAATTGTATCAAATTTGTGTTGGAAAGCTCTCACAATGTATAAAATTCTAATAAAAGAAATACTGCCAATTTCACTCGCAACGAGAAAAAAGTGTAAAATATGTTATGGCAGAGCCTTTCATGTTTCAAAGAAATACAGAAAAAAAATGTAGTTACGTTTCTTCGCTTGCAGTCGTACAAAAGATATCGCGTTACGGACGTTTTTGCTCGGTAAAAATAAACCAAAATAAGTTCGAAGTCGTTCCGTTAAAGAGATATGAAATCCCCGGTGTTGACGTTCAACCGTCGGAGGTCAAGCTATTTTAGTGTCAGTAAAAATTTAGATTGCAGTTTCTAGAGTCTCTTTGTTTGCAGATTTTCGTCCGAAATGTCATCTCCAAGTCAATTGCTCGTATCACGAAGTAAAATATTCAAATGTACGGTATATACGTAAATATACTTTTCCTATTTAGCTAAAGTTTTTAGACGTCTCGAAGTTGAACATGACAGAAATACAAATTGTCAAGGTATTCTGAACTGAACTTTTGAGAGTTCGAGAGAACCTGTGCGGAACAAGGAAAGAACGCCTAATTGAAAATATGACTTATTTTTGAAATTGTATTATGTTGCGTTCGAAACACGCATATTAATTTTCGCTGCATTTTTGGTATCCATCTTTATGGAACTTTGTAGATTATAAGCAGATTCCTTAAATACATTGCTCAGGAACACTTGTCTTCACCTTAATAACTTTCCTAATAAGACTTCATTCCGCAAGCATGTTGGACGTTCCTTAATATTTATTTTATGAGATGCAGTAGCAATCAACCGCTCTTTATATTCAACCATCGCTAATCCTTTAGTTTACGTGAGTTGTATTGAAACTTCCCGAAATCGTAAATACACGCAATCTGGGCCTTCTGTATGTCATGTTATTTGATCTAAGTTACGGAGTAAACAGGAACAGAATATGTAAATTGACCTAAAAATACAGTTTTAATTTTATTTATTTTAGTATTGATGTTAAGGCTAGATTGATGTCTTCCTCTACACCTCTACAATACCGAAAGGCTGAATTAAACGATAATTGAAGAAGATTGTTGAATGATACGAGAATGAAAAAAGAGAAGCGGCTATACCGCCGAATCAAACGGCAATTAGCACGACCAGAGTTGGAGAAAGACTTCAGTGTTGTAAGGTTGGAGATTTGGGCCCAAATTTCAGCACCTACATACCTATCAACACCTTGTCGACAATAGTCAAAATACAAAGCTAATACCTTCAAAATGGAAGAATTATTTCTGTAGCATGTTGGAAAGTACAATGTTTGTTTTATTTCGTTTTGTAAATTTTGTATTACAACCATACATACTAAGCGCAGGTTATCTATTTCTCACTGGTAATAAACGTGTTAAATTATCAATTATACCAATCGCCTTTAGTTGCTAGCAGTTTTACCAGTTCTACATGTAGTCACAGAATAAGCTTACGTTAATCGTATATCAGAAACGAAGCCAACTTTTTACAAAATTAAAACATACAGGGTGTACTATTCAAAATTATGTTTGAAGCCTAACTTATTTGATTGATAAACGCTAACACTCTGTATAATGTTTGTGAAAAAATGAAGTACTTTTCAATAGCGCACATGCATTCAAATAAATACTACGATTTTTGTTGAAATATTCATAAAGATCAAGTTAGCCTTAGAACAGGCTATATTGAGTGCCCTCACGCTCTGTCTACAGCCTGGGGATCTTAGAATCCTTGAGGATGCGAACGTAAATTATCTGATGTACATTGCAAAAGACATGATCCCTATGCAATGAGAAAACGAAAAAGGGGTTTAATAAAATTAATTAATTAATTAGATTGATTCAAAAGTCTACCTGCCATTTGCATTATGGAATACAACCGTCAAACTTCCTTTGTAGCACATCTTTTCAGCGAAGTTTGTAAAGTGCATATAACCAAGTAAACCTTGTACGGAGGTATGGACGTAACTGTGAAATAATAAAGAATACGGATTTTTACTCCATATAATTAGCTGAATTTCCTTTTCCTGTTGTAGTTTGTACGCACCGCGTTCATAAATCTACCGTTATATTGTATTAAATGGTCAGGTTTTCTTAGTAGCGGCCGTAAAGAATAAAAAAAGAGATGGACCATTAACGCCGCAGTGATACACTATTAATTTCCTGCAAAAGAAGATACGCTACCTACTTACTTATTGCGGAGAATTAACTTACTTCGCGTAATTGGTTTGACTTGAAAAAGTAGCATTACGCCATTTGCAGAACGCTTACAAAATTAACGCTGCTGAATAAATGAGAGGTGGAAAGGGGCCAAAGGAATGTAATGTTCGGGTAATTATTGCTACTTGGGGCAGAAAGTTCGTAAATACCCCGTCGTATCCAATAGATTTTCCTCGCGGCATGGAGAAGTAAACGATGTGATAATTTTGACATCCTTAAATACATATATCTGCAGCTTTCAGAGTTTAGGCTTTTGAAGAATTAAAAAAATCAAGATATACTGTCACACTAATAATAAATTGTTTTTCTTTAATATTTCGATATTATGACTTGTAAATCATGAATTACAAAAATATATCTTTTAGCCTTTTAGCGCTATCTACATGTACAATAAATATAAATCAATAAAGTTAAGGTATGTCGGAGATGTAACACGCAAAAGGGACGTCCGCATGAGCGCCTTTTCGAGCATCAGATGCACGCGTTGCAACGCATGCGCTTGGCACAGTTATATATGTGTAAATGCAAGCCTCAAGCTAGTTAAGTGGAGTATTTTTCCGTTGCTCATGCAAGAACGAATGTATCTCCACCGGTAATAGATTTCTGTTCAGAAATTCAACCAATTTTCAATTCCTCTCAAGCAATAAACGCAAAAACAGGATGAGTTTATTGCTTGAATTGGAATTTTATCAAACTCACTTTATATCTAAACAAAATGTTGATTGTACATCAATACACTTTCTTAGCAGTGCTCCTATCTCTTTAATCTAATAGTAGTTGGCATCTGGTTCCGCAAAATAGGCGAATGTTATGGCCTCATCATTCAATGTCTTCCGAGCGAAACTTTGACCATGGGGAAACGAAACAAGCAGCTGAAGTCCAGGTTTGGTAAATAGGGTGGATGTTCTACCAATTCAAACCCTAATTCTTGTATTTTTTGCCATGGCCACCACCGAGGTGTTATACGATGTGATGCGTTGTCTTGGTGAAACAGATGTGGCCATTTTTCCGCAATGTCTGCCTTGAATTTACTAAATAGCGATGCGTAGTATGTCCCCCCTATAGTTTTTGCTTTTTCAGGATAAAACATTAACATAACTCTATGATTGTCTCGAAAAAGTAGTCGCCATCGTTATCCCAGTCGATGGCTGATGAGTCTCTGCTTTTTTCTGTTTCCACTGTGCTTTTTGAAATCAGAAGTATACTGGTGTATCTAAATTCTGTCTACAGTTACTAATCAATGCTAAAACTTCGACTTATTTCGTTTAAACTACGTCAACAGATCTTTAAAAATGTTCGCTCGAATGCCGAGCGAGCAAACGCAGCACCCAATTTGCGATTAACTCCTTCATGCTCTATCTGTCTAACCTTAATTCGGCGGTTATCTAGCACCCAATGGTGAACTTTTTCGATGTTATTGGTAGTGGTTGCAGTTTTGAGTCATTTCGAACGCTTATCGTCAACCAAACTGGTACGACAACGTCTAAATTTAGCTGGCCAAAATTTCGCTGTGGCAAATAATGATGCATAACTACCACAAAAAGCGTCTCAGCGTAGGCATATTGCCTTTCAAATACAAGAATTTAATCACTGCTCCATATTTAACGCCATCATTATGTTGCGGCTTTTTAGCCGATACTCGTATATAGGAAGAGACGTAAAGATTCCAATTTTCAGTTAGGTAATAGTAATTCTTCGTTTAAGGAAGAGGTAGATGTTTGACCAGGAGAGTATGGAGGGTAGGAACTCGTTGGTGTCGTCCATTTTCCACTGTGACGATTATTGACGATCACCTAGGGTAGTGATCTGTAATGGCTCTGGACAGGAAGTTTGGATCACTTCGAACTGTTTCCTGCAGCTCAGTGAACGCCGCCGCAAGTCTCGTTAATCGCTGTTGAGAAGGCAAGAGACAGATTTCGCTGCAAAGGACTCATATTCAACTCATCGAGTGGCATGTTCCGTGCGACAGCTCAAGACTTTCACATATTGTGGATTGTCTGCCTTCTATCTTCGCAATGTACCTTCGTGATCATTTCCATTGTTGTCCATGTTAACGGTCGACCCGAATGTATATGATCTTTCACACATTCTCGAACTTTTTCGAAACGCTTAAACCGCTGAAACGTTCTTGCTTGATTCAAAGCATTCTCACTAAAAGCCTTCTTCAGCATATGATGGACCTCAGCTGCAATTTTTTTGAGTTTAAAATAGAATTTGGTGCAAATCCGTTGCACCTTCGCGTCACCCATTTGGAAATTCGTAGATGCACAAGAACATGTTGCAATATAAACAGTAATAATTTGCGCCTACGATGTCGAAACTCAGCAAGGCGATACCTAGCTGTGGGATTTCCTAGTGCCTTTAGTTGCAATACGCGAATTTTTATTGTTATTTAAATATTATATTCTGTAGCAGTTCTTTACTCTGTATTATTTTATTGTTTTTCCTTCTTTGTTCATTAAGCAGAATATGCAATATCCATTGCAAATTATGAAGATTGAATTTTGATTTATATTCATAGATGGCGTTGAGCCAACGGCGTTGTGAGCAAGTATTTTTTTAGGGAGTAAAATCAAAATAGTTTACCTAATTATTTTCCGGCGCGCATATGCAGTTTTTTTTTGAATTCAATATTTGTGCTTGTGAAATTTAATCCCCGGTTTTCATTTCGACCCAACGGAACAGCAAACAATAAAAGGCTAATCCGATTATTTATATTTGCCTAAATTGCCAATATTATTGGCAGTATACGTTCAATGTTTTCCAGTCGTTATTTGCAGTTCCCTAAATGTACTTTTAATTACCGCGGGCACTTGATATTGCAGTTATTAAATAAACATAGCGTAATCTATCCTGTTCAGTTCATTTCACGTAAAACATATTTAACTTTGGGATTTTTGTAATTTTATGATGGTACTCTGGCGGTATAATAGTTACGCTACCCGAATCGAAACAAACTATATCCTTTACAGGTCGACAACCTGCTATGTTCCTAAAATATTATAATACAAATGAATTGTAAACTTATACCTCAGTTTTCGTCTTCATATATAGGTACTTTTTTTATAGGTAACTTTGATAGAAAAATTTGTTCCGTGAGAGAGGTAGATGCAATGAAATATGATAGCAATATAGCTGGTCATATATTAACGTATGGAGTTTTATTGCTGATAGCTAATATAGGTACTAAGCTATTATACTATCCCTCCTATATTGCCGTATTATACAGGACAAAAATTATCGTTCCGCAATATATTTTAAATATTTACTTGGGTATAGGGGCTACAGCTTGAAATTAACTGCATAGCAACCAAAAGTTATTTGAATTTTCTGATCGATGTATTTTTTAGAGCTAAATGTAAGTAAGGTGGTAAGTACTGTGACAACCCGTAAAATTGCACTCTGGCAACAACCGTAGAAGTTCAGTCCTTCTCACCCTTTTTTAGTTTCTGCAGCGGTTTATATAGCCTCTGGCTTCCCTTTCTTTGTTTCTAACGTTTTATTAGGTAAGGCCATCTATAGTGTAAAAGAAACAGCAATACTGCTTTATGTCATTGCATATTCTTCCAGTTCTCAAATTTCATTGTATTTTTGGCTATAAATGCGTAGAAATTAAATTCTGTGTTTATCTTTGTCATAATTTCGGAAATTAAAAAAAATCACTTTTTAACAAGTCGTCAAGTCCGATGGGAAATTAATTTCAAAGGTTATAGTGTTAAAAAAATTATTTTAACTCCAAGTTCTGCCATTGAAAACAACTCGGAGTTTTTCATACCTGGCGCGCTAGCATAGAGAGGGCGCTGTTGGATTCAGTTTTAATGTATTTAAATATTTAAAATTACCGCGAGTGTCGACCAAAAGAAGGAAAAGGAAGACGCTACAAGATATAGAGAGAGAGAGCGCAGAAAAAGAAAAAAAGAACCGCGTAGTAGTGTGCCGGTGAGTTTTCCACATTTTTTAACTGTTTGTATTCCGCCACCGCCAGCGCAACCGCCCGTAGACGTTAAAGTGTCACAGGCGTATAAATGTGAAATGTGGAGGTTAGTTTCCATTTTCATTGGTTCATCTTTTGTGAATGTTATTATTTGTAATTTACTCCTTTAAACTGTTGAAAGAGTATTTAGCTGATACTCGAAGCTACGTCGAAAAACGTATCTTCTAATTTTCTTGTCAAAAGAAAAACAAAACTCTCATTCTAAGGAAGAGGTACATGTCACATGGGGATAAACCGGGAGAGTAGGGAAGTCAGGGAATTGTTGTCATCGATGAGGGTTAACTATTCACCTAGGATTCATCGCATGTAATGGTCTGTAGTGGCTCTGGACGGGAAGTTTGGATCACTTCGATCTGTTTCCTGCAGCTCAGTGAACAGCTCCGAAAGTTTCGTTGGTTGAGAAAGTAAAAGACAGACTTCGTTGCGAAAGGTCTCATATCCAACTCATCGAATAGAATTCGTTGCATGTTCCGTACCACAGCTCAAGTCTTTCACATATTGTGGATTGTCTGCGCTGATTAAAATTGCTTGTGATACACTTTAACGTAGCGATTTCTATGAAATTCCAATTCCAGTTCCGAAATCCAATATTCACCACAGCAACAGCGTAGTGATTGTGGGAACCTGTAACCTATTCCTATCCTCTGAAATTGAAAAATTGCTGGTCGACATTTATAGATAATGTAACAGACACAAACACATACACAGCTTGATGACAGTAGCGAACCAAGTAGTGATCTACTTTGTTTTAAGTAGAACACACGGCATTTTATTGGACTTTTAGTTTCTTCCTCTAGAAATAAAGCAACATAATATGGGTTTAATATGAGAAAAAATAAAATAAAATACAAGAGAGAGAGAGAGAGGATAACGATAACGAAACATAACTTCAGGTAATGATATTAAATTAGTTTTAGCACGTTCCTTCATTGCAGACCAAATGAAATTCACGAGTTTACTAGATAAACATAAGGTGGACGCAATTCAACTGAACACATAACTAAGATAAGCAAGGAACCAGAAAATCTTAATTAAATGCATAGAATGCATAAATATACTTGCACGCTGACAATACCTGAAGTACGCAGTCTACTATTTAGAAAGTGATATTGATATTCGCATGTGCACAGGCGGGAGACATTAGTTACTTTGCTTACTGTACACTGCCGTTCACAGAAGTTCGGTCGGTTGGTAAAACACATGAAAAGGTTACAGAAACAAACGAAACTAAAAACAAAATGCAATTTTATTGTATGTACAGGTAAAAAAGACAAAAATAAATAAATAAAAAGTTATTCTGGCCTAATATAACATACTGAACATTATATTTTTTTTTCATCGAAAGAACCTCCTTTGCTGTTAATCACCACTCGAACTATTCTAGGCATTCTTTCGATAAGTTTTGTTAAAACGGATTGTGGAATATTAATCCATTCATGTTGCAGAATATTCCATAAATGTTCTTGTGAATTTAGGCATATTTTTCGGATCCTCCTGTCCAGTTCATCCCACACAACTCTATCGGGTTCAAATCTGGGCTTTGTGGGGGCCATGTCATTACTTTCAGGGTGTGCTGTTCTTCTTGCTCCTTTCGATAGTTCTTACACACTAACGCAGTGTGTTTTGGGTCGTTGTCATGCATGAATGTAAAGTTACGGCCTATTATACGCAATCCTGATGGCACTGCATGATTCTGGAGTATTGCAAAATAATTTTCCTTCATCATTACATCCTGCACTCTGCATAAATCTCCCGTCCCAGCAAAGGAGAAACATCCTCACACTAACACAGAACTACGCCCTTGCTTCACTGTAGGCACAATGCAGTTCGGGTTCACTTTTCGATTTTAGATCTTCGGACATAAACTCGTCAATTTTGCCCAAAAACCTCAAACTTTGACTCGTCACTCCAAAGCACGTGTTTCCAATCATCTAACGACCAATCTAGATGAGAGCGGGCCCACTGTAGCCGTTTTGGTCTGTTGCCCCGACGTAATAAGGGTTTTCGAATGGCAATGCGTCCACGAAGGTCCGCTTGTTTAAGTCAACGTTTTACCGTACTCGCCGAAACTTGTTCTTCACGGCCGCGATTGACTTCGGCTGCTATTTGTGGCGCTGTTAATTTTCTATTGCGTTTGCTTAATAATACAATTCTCAAATCTTCAGCATTTGTTGTTTTCCTAGATACTCCAGGACGAACACGATTTTCTATAGTTCCAGTTGTCCGATATCGCTTTATGATGTCATTTACTGTTGAACTTCTCATATTTATTTTGTCAGCAATTTGTCGCCCCGAATATCCTTCTTCAAACAGCGTAATAATGCGTAAACGTTTTTCTACACTGGTAGGCTTGCCACGTGCCATTTTGAAGTAAATTTTCTTAAAACTTTCGCACAAAAACGACAGATGCACACCAACACACGTTTAACAGTAAAATGAAGCAAATTTATATCTTTACGCCTGTGATAAATAAACAAGAATGATACTGCGGTATATTTCCTAAATGTATTGTTCGTTAATAATCCCCAAACGACCCGTTTCAAAACATCGGTACTTCCGATAAATTCTTGGAATGATAATAAAAGGGACTTTATTGTGGTTGTCGCAATATTTCTACTTTACATAATAATTTATGGCTTTAATCCCTTAGAAAAGAGTGTATGCTTAATATTTTTCTAATTTTATGTATCAATAATTGTATACAGTGTGATATAATAGATTTTTGTTGTTTGACCGAACTTCACTGAACGGCAGTGTACATATTAATCGTATTAAGTTCTACTATTCTCTCCTTGACTTGACTATTGATTATGCTAACATAATCTAAATCAGCTTCTGTAATTAGGCACCTAAGCCATTTACATGAACCTAATAACGTGCTAGCATACATAGATACTGCATTAATTAACATATAAATAAATAATGCAAACAGCGGATTGATTTTGTTTCGAACATGTACATTATTACAAGGCTTCTGAGTATTATTGTCGCATGCAATAGAGCTTCCAAATACTTCACATATATATAATCATGCATAACATAAATTAAATAATTCCTGGAAAATTCCGGTGACAACAGGAAATATATTGATACCGCTTCTGTTGCAATGGCAATAATAATGTAATAATAATGATGGAAAGAAAAACAGTGATAAGGGGGCAAATACACCGCAGCAGTTACTAATGCGTGTGAAAAAGAATACTGTACTCTATGCGTCGTACCTTACCGCATGTGTACCTAATATCCTGGTCAGTGACCACCAAATCACATGTTACACGAACCGAGCCTTTCTCCATAGGTTGTTCGTTTCCATGTATGTGATGCAATCGTAACTGTAGGTAGAGTGCCGATATACATGCAGCGCCATGGTATTACTTTATTTCTGAAGCGTAATGTAAATTAGTGGTATATTATTGTCCGTTTCAGTGGTGAATACTTCTTCAAATCAACAAACTTATGAATGAAATATTTCATTGAATGAGTTTAATGGGAAAAATTTTCCCGAGTTTTCCCCCATTTTCCTAATTGTTAGGCGACTCCGGGTTTCTGTTGCGTATGATGTAACCAAACCCATCGGTCCACACACAGATGGAAAAACGAACTCTTAGAGTTTGGTAAAAGATGCTTTTCTATGTTTTCCTTCATTTTGCAAAAAAAAAAGGAAAACAAAAGGAAATGTACAGAATGCATAATATTTGTGTATATACTACTGCGCAGAATTATGCATCGTGTAAAACAGACTTTAGAGCGCAGCTTTTGTACATCTTCTTAGTTTGGTCATTCTATATCACTAATGCGTATGTAAACTTATCGCTTTATAGTGAAATTGTAAGAATTTTTTTACGTGTTGGCGGCATTGAAGTAGACAAATTATTGTTTAGATAATGTATGGTATTTTTTCCATATTTTCGTTAATTTTGCAAAAAAAACAAAAAAATAAAAAAAAACAAAAGAATTTACGAGGTGTATAATTTTTATGCCTTCTTAGTTGAAATTTGAAGTAGTTTCAATAATCATTTTTGTATTAATTTGTCGGTTTTGAATAATGACGTTATCGACAATTTTTTTAAAATTACAACTTCGGATCCACGCCATCAACACTTTAATACGTCAAATAAATCAGAATCTACAAATGAAAGCCATTTAAAGAGTGGAAAACATAAATTTTATTCATAACAAAAAGGAATGACGTATGCTATTATTCAAGAAATGAAAGCAATTCATTTATTCTTAAACTTGCCTATTATTAAAATGCCTAGCAAAAAGTTTTAAGATAAGTTTTTGCAGGTCAAAGTGGTGTCAATCAGAAATATAGAGTCAGTTTTAAGTTATAAGTTAAGTACTCGCTACTCTTTATAAAAACATCTGCTGAAACTAAACTAAGCATGAATCATTTAAGTGTAACCTTAATTTTAATTTTTATGGGATGTTGCGTTAAAACCTGAAGTCTGCAAGCCAATTCAGAGTGAGTAAAATCGAGAGAAACGTTAGAGAAGCTGAAGATGCAAATAAAGGCCGTCGCAAGAGAATGAATAAAGATGTGAAGCTTGATTTCAGTTAAGTTAAGTGTAAGTGAGAATCATCAGGATGTATCTTGGTCAATTGTAGCAGACAATAAGGTTTCTCAGCGCTCAGTATTACAAAATAGAACTCAATGAATATGATCTTGATCGCCGAATGCAGTTTTGTGAAATAATGGAACATTTATGCAACGTAGTCCACGCTGAATTTCCTTTTCGCCTTATTTTGCCGAAATGAGGCAATAAATTCACAAAATTGCAAGCACAGGAGTGGACAAAATCCTCGGATTGCTAAAGCACATACTTAACACCCTTGCAAAGTCAATGTGTAGGTAGGAACAATTAATAATACTGCTCCCTTTTTATTTCACGAATCTCTCACGGAGGAACGATATTTCAATTTTTTGAGAGATGATGATCCCGACTCGCCACATGACTGGCTTATTTCATTTCTTGAATAGCTCCATTTATCATTGTTTTTATTTATTTTTTTTGTTTTTAATAAAATCTACGTTTTCCACTCGCTAAAGGGCTTTTATTCGAAAATATTGTTATTGAAATTGTAATGGCACCACTTAGACCATTCAATGAAAATCAGAACTGGAGAAATCTAAAACTGATGGGCAAACGTTCATTAAAAAAAAAATAAAGTTGATCTGCCGAACATTTCTTTGAAAAAGAAATAGCTTAAAATTCAATTAGTTTGTTCCATCGTTTTACTGCGCACACTCTATGAAAGCTTATAGAAAGCTATCCTATTTTGAAATATAAAATGCTCATTAAATGTTCGTTTTTGTTAGCTTTTTGAAATCAATTTAACATTACGTCTTACGAGGAACAGTTGCTCCCAAGGTACTTATATAGGGCATCCTCTTCCCGATATCACTAATTTTTTTCTAGTTCATAGGTGCAGATACCTTACAAGCAAGTGTAACTGGATTTTGGAGTTTGGAAAAATTAGCAGTTACGCAATACAAAAACATGGCAGTTCTGGATTTGTATTGGTTTTCAACTCAGTTACAGTCAATTCCTCAAAAGCACATATAGAACCGTTGATATATGCTGTTATTCCAGCCACTGATGAAGTGGGATTTGTAGAACACGGCATGGAAAATAAGACGTTGCTTTATTTTGTTTTTGCACATTTAAAATTTGCTTTATCAATAAAGGAGAGTAATATAGAACTTTCAAACAACTCAACCTGCGTTAATGGGCTATCTGGGTATCTATTTTGTTAACAAAAGTTTAACATCTACGCAAATCGATTAATTGGATTGTAGAGGTTTCCGTTCATTTTACATGGATATCATAAAATAGAAGACGGAAAGCGTGCCAATGAACATAGTGACCGTAAAGAATGTTTATCATATACTTTGTGAGGCTCTATTCAAAGTATAAGGATCTCCAATTTTCAGCGAATGTTAGTTATAGGAAGGACTTTTTCTAAATTTCTTGTTAGAAGGAATTTAGGAAAAGCTTTGGAGAAGAAATTCCTCATCATCGACTTCATAAACATAATTTTCAATAGGTGGGTATAGACAGAACACATCAGAAAATGCCTAGAAACAATAACCAAAAAATATAATGCTAAGATAGCTTAGCTTCCTCATGGTATTGATGGAATAATTCACGGCAAACGCAATAAAAGGAGAGAGAAAAAAATACACTAACACACGGACAGGTTTCTGCCTACCCGGCGTCATCAGCGTGGTTTCGAGAGTATTTTTTATCTCTACCTTCTATCGCTGTTGCCTCGCAGTTAATGCCACAACTTTCAAAACGACGAACTCGACATTTTTTGGCGCCCTCTAGTGCCAAAGAAACGCATGCCTGCCGTTCAGGAAGCAGCGACATAAACCGGGTACTGTTCCCCAAACCATCCCTCGAGCAGTTCACATGACTGCTAAAGGTGGGTATAGGGACATTGTTTATCGCTTTCCTAAAGTCAAAGCGTAACTGACTATAATAGATATTCCGCTATGTGCAAATAATATTCTGATGTCACATATAGTAAACGTAGTATGTACCTACATAACAAATTAATCATGTACAGAGATACTAATGGTACTAGCAAACTCCGCTGTTTATATTTAGAAAACGACTATATTATTTTCTGTTGCGGAACAATATTGCACAATTAAAGAATAAAAATACTAAAAACAGTCAATATATATGCAAAACATAAATGAGTAATTTTAGCTTTGATTAGTCATTAAACGCAATATCAAGGAACGAAATTAAACGTTTGCAAGATAAAGAAAGATATTTACAAACATCGTATAGTGCGTAGGTTGGTGATTTACATAAAGTGTGATATTAGTGTAAGCGTAGTAAAATCCATACCGCAAACTGATTTATACGGTTCAATCGAAATCGAACAATTTTTGGCAAATCCCTGGGTTGGAAAGCGAACAAACGGAATAAGCGCTTAGCATTATGAAATATACTTAAAATATATCCATTAATGTGCCCAAACATGTGCGATATACTTTAGCATTGATTGCTAATGATTGAAAAATACAAGTGCACCTACATTTTCTCGAAAGTATAAATGTACGACTACATTCGTATTATAGCCTCTACAAGTATGTAAAAGCTAAATGTTATGACGAAAAGCGGGAGGTGTCATTGAACTTCTCGTGTGTTAAAACTTTTAAACGAATGTTACACAAACGATTTTCCTCTTTAACTCGGCTCGAATTCTAGGAAGTGGACTTAGAAGGTCACTGACAAGTTTGTATGATTAAGCTTCCAAGAATAAAAAATAACAAACAATTTCGCTCATAATAATTTCCTTATCGCCAGCCGTAATTTGTTTTTCGCTTAATTTCTTTGATAATACGCCGACTTTGATTCGGTTGCAATCAGTAGCCGCCGTTTCTTCGATTGTAATTATTTTTTATCATTATTAACAGTAATTTAACGAATAAATGATTGTACACAAACAAACATAAATTATCGAAAACGGTGATAAATACTGGAAATAGGTCATCAATCGTCTCTTTATACGAAGTCGTTCACGCATTAAATTTTTTAAATCCAGAAATGGATTTTTACTATTCTAACCGTGTTAATATGTTATAGGTTATCTAATTTAAGCATAAACTATGTTGACATGGGAAAATTATGGATTTATTATTTTTTTAATGTCGATATATTACAATGGTATGTTGCGAAGTTAACACTTTATTTGATATAACTTTGACGTAAACAGAGCATTATTGGGTCAATAATTGAAAATTATTAACATCGCAAGTTCGTTCAAGTATTGAAAACGTGACCCTTCAGTGGCAACGTGAATAGTTGAAGTAACAATCTTGCGCAACTACAAATTGTGCGCCTCAATGTAAAAATTGTTCCGGGCTAAGCCTGTTGTATTTCGATTTGTGCGGTTCCTCGCCTTCAATATTCAAAATCCAGACAAACGTTCTTGTGCATACATAACAATTTTACGATCACGGCATGTCAAACCGTTATCTAAACTTAAACTTTTAATAATATTAGCCAACCTAGCGATGCTAATGGTTAATTGACACTCTACTATATCTGTTGTATCAAATTTTTTATTTGAAATGATTCTTCAGTATTACAAAAACGATCATCCTCTGCAAAGAATTTTTAACAACTCTTTGCCTTCCGTTCTTAAATCTTGTTTTAATGTAAGATCGGTGCCCCTTTGGACAGTGGGCCCCAATAATTGGATAACGTTATGGGGAATCCAACAAAATGCGTATTTGCTGCATCTTAGTTGATAATGATCATCGTGGTTTTTATCAATTTTCTCAACCTTAATTATAATTTTGACGTCTAAGGAAGCATTCGATTTCAATGCGAAATATATCCATCCAAGCTCGCACATATGTTTATCTAATTTATTTAACGAATTATTCTTGGGAAATATTGATTGGGACTTCTCCTATGCAGCTCTTCGCCTGTTAGAGCAAAAATTCACGAAGTAGTTGAAGTATCGTCGCTAAAAAGATGAGATTATATTTATTTATGATGTATTAAAATAGATAATTACCTTTCAAATAGGGTACTTTATTTTTATTTAAACTAATATGTCTATAGCATAGTGTCTAGCGCGCTGCGCTAGCAGTTTCGGGCTATCGGATTCGAGCCCGGGGCTCGTCACTGCCAGAGTGAGGTTTTTCGTAGTTTCTCTTACTCCAAATTTGACGAATGCTGAGGGTAAACATCTTAAACCGCTCTTGGACGCAGGCGTAGTCATAAGTCATGGCCGGCCGATGTCCCTCCTGTAATTGACAAAAGCTGTTGGGGGAGGTTAAGTCATGGACTCTTATTATTATTATATTTAGAAGTTTAGATAAAGTATCAGACAGTCGGCAAGGCTGGATCGATCAAATGCAGCAAATTTGTCAATATCTCCGGTTAGAAAAAAGATATCGAAATGTGGTTTTCGTCAGATAATCCCCTCTATCTAATGGCAAGGGTACAACCCATAAGAACTAAAATAAATCAAACCTGCATTTGGTAGATCAAATGAACCTCTTTTAGACGAGACTAAGATTATTAGACACTGTTAACAGGAGTAATCAATATTTCAAAGAAAGCAATGGAAGTGTCCCCGCCACTTTACTTTAAAAGATGCGACAGTATGTTTGATGGAAAGGAAAGGAAATTAGGCTGGAAATGCAATGCATTGATTTTATAACTCTCACCTAGACAAAACAGTTAATCGTACTGTTACGCTATCTACTGGTCATCTTACTAAACTTCAAATCCTAATATTTTCTTTTGGCCACATATGTTAAAAAAGAGTTTTCCCGGAAGCTATGTGGTTACCATATAACCGGCTACCATTCTTATTTGGGCACCCGGACGACGACTACATTCAGTACATTATAAAATAGAACTGTAGCTCATCTTCATGTTGCTCTTGCGGTAGTGTAAGTTGCGCAAAGTTTGTCCATTACATCTACCAGACATTTTGTGGAATTGCATAACATTATGATTTATATTTTCCCACAAAACCTTGCCACGCCAACACTCCCAATTGTTAAAATCATACCTTTCAGGAAGATATTTTAGAATAAAACAGGAGGAGGCCTATTCTAATTTAAGGGAAATTCAGGCTGGAGTGTCGCAAGGTAGCGTACTCGGACCAGTACTCTACCTGCTATACACTAGAGACATTCCTAATCTTGAACAGAACATCACTGCAACGTTTGTAGACGACACAGCCATTATGGCAATAGGAAAAAATCATGAAGAGGCTGCTGAAAAGCTACAATCCTCCATGGATAGAGTAAACACCTGGACCAGGACTTGGCGTATAAAGCTTAACGAAAGTAAGTCTGTACATGTAGACTTCACCAATAAATTAAAACAGCATGTACCTATCAGAATAAACGATGCCCAGGTGCCACATGCTGACTCGGCGAAATATTTGGGCATGACCCTCGATGCAAGGCTTCGTTGGAAAGCCCATGCGAAAAAGAAAAAAAGAAGAGTTTAATCTAAAGTATAGAAAAATGTATTCGTTACTAGGAAGGAACTCCAAGTTATCCATTCACAATAAATTGCTTCTTTATAAGCAAGTTTTAAAACCAGTGTGGACATATGGGCTACAACTTTGGGGCTGTGCTAGCGAACGTAATATCCAAATCATTCAACGATTACAAAACAAAGTACTAAGAGACATGGTTGATGCACCTTGGTACTTCCACAACTGTGACCTGCATAAGCACCTTGAAATAGAGACAGTTAATCAAACCATTTCCAAAATCGCAAGACGTCACGAGCAACGACTTCACCAATACGTGAATGCTGAGGCACTCCAGCTCCTCGACAAGAAGACTGAAGAGGATTCAACCCTTCGAACTAGTATAGTTAAATGAGTGAAAAGCAGAGTATTTGCGCGGTAGTTACACGCAAGAATTAGCGTACTTCAATTATCAGAACCTGAGGTGAACTAGTGAGTAAATAGATCCTTAGTTAAGTTTCAACCTGTAGTTCAACAATTTAAGTTAGAATCAAATTATTCATTGATCAATGTTATGATCAGATTGTAATCTCAAAAATGTCCAGAAGTATATGTGGATTTTAATAGAAAAAAATATATTTTCTCATACATCAATCTATAGAATCATGGTGTAGAATGGATAAGAGTAACATTAGGAATAAGGGGAAAGATTGTACGTTTCCTTTTTTTTTTGAAAGCCAAACATACGCGAAGAGACTGGTTCCTTTGGATGAACAAATTTATTTGGTAACTGAGGCTTGTTCTTTGTTAGTATTCTAACTGAAAAGTAAAGCAATTATCGACCGTCACGTACTTCCTTGTAGTATGTAGTGCGCAAATAATTGAAACTAAAAAGTATTAATGATGTAATAACGACCAAATCGCCATGCTCATTTACGTTATTCACTTACTTCCATATTATTTACTGCGCCTATTCGAACGCTTACCATTCAATAAACCACACTCACATTTAAAACCATTAGGTATCCATAAAGGCCGTTCGTTACAAAACAGCAATAAAACAATCCGCATTCAAAATACCCGTGTATGTATCCATACAGATGACTGTGTCTGTGAATAGATCATCATTGGACAATTGAAACGAACGGCTTTCACTTTAATTAAGCAATATCCACAGTTTAGAGCATCCTGTTAGTTATAAATAAGGCCTGCGTTAACCGTTTACACGAACACGAACTTCTAATAAATACTACACCTAACAGACGTAGAGGTGGCTGCGATGTTTTATAATTTGTAACTTCACAATAAGCGGATTGTTTGGATTGAAGAACGCTGTTAATGATGTTAAAAGAGTAATCACTGTAATCAGTGCTATGTATTAGGAAATGCGTTCTATTGAAATACATACGTGTTTGTTATAGCAATCGATAGGTTCATTACACGAAATTTCTTACATGAAAAGGACGCATGCAGTTCATTAGAGTTCATTTCTGTAGATATGCTTCTTTACATGTAATAACAATATGAGCACTAACAATAAGTGGAATCGTGTATTATAAGTATTTCTCATTAGAGGATTGTAAATAACGGCGAGAATGTACCTCATCATGTATTTTCATTAACATATAATGTAAAGGTATTGCTTAAATGTCAATAGCAACAACAAACGTACTAGTTTATTATACTAGTGCAGCAGATTAAGTGACATGAGAAGGATGTATAATAATGAAATAGGAAAAACAAAATTAAACGGAGCTGCTTTCCATTGAAGCAGCGCCTTTCGGGATTTGCACTAATACATAACGTTACCCTGAATACTTCTCTTAGCATTTCCAAAGACCCTCTAAAATCTGATGCCATTGCTTCTGTTAAACTGCACCTGCATCATTATGTTGGATACGTCCATTGCGGGTTGATCTTCTCATGGGTTGCTGTTATGTATTGTCAAACTTCATATCCTGCTTAGTCTGCAACCGCCTCACCTATTCAAGTTATTGTTGTCCTTCATTATTTACAGTGAGTCTGGAGGTACTGATTGCTTAAGCATTCTCGCAGTAAAAACCATAGGCCAATTTGCCATGAATAATAGCACAATGCACTTATACACTTGCCGCCATTGTCCTTCTAATTTGTGTATGTTTCCGCCATAGAATTCTTCCGGTTGATTTCGAAGCCAGTTGTTCACTTAGAGCGTAGAGCCTGTTTAAGGGATCCCAGTAAATGGAAATCCGATGGAGCGATGTCAGAGCTGCCCCTGTTTTTGAAGTGTATCTTGAGTTAGGTGTGCCGCATGCGGACGTGTGTTATCGTGGAAAAAACCACACCTTCGAGAGTCCACGACGCTTTGTTCGAGTGGCAGGTCTTGCGTTGTTTTCGAGCATATCACTGTAATACTGGCTATTGACAGTTCGTTGCGCTTCGAAATAGGCCCTTGCGAATCTCAAAGTACTGTAAGCATGACTTCATCTGCAGACGGTTGGGTCTTGAATTTCTTTCGTGAGAGGGAACCCGTGCGTTTCCATTCAAGGCTTTGCTGTTTAGACGCCGGCTCAAAATGGTAAATCCATTATCCATCGTATGTGACAATTCTTCTAAAAAATGCCTCTTTTTCAATTAAACATCGTTCTTTTAACTGTTGACTCATTTGAAGCATGGATGGGTGTCCGTAAGTTGTTTTGCAATCCATCTTGCACCGGTCTTGTACTGCAGTTTATGTTACAACAGTTGCAAAACTCGCACGCCGATGTTCAGCTATCAGTTCAACGGGAATACGCCTATTCTTCCGAATCAACGCGTCAATGCGAAATTCGAGGAAGAAGGTTGCAACTGCGACCGATTGTTCGTCAGAGACACTTACGCGGCTACTTTTAAACTCTTCTACCAAAAATCCCCGAACAAGGCTATGCATGTCATATCAACACAAGTTGGTCATAAGGTACTAATCGAAGCAATCAAACGTAGAACATAAGTGGCAGGAAAGCTCCAGCTCCAGCATTCTTTCAGAAAGCAAATAAATGTGTTTAACACGGCATGTTTAAAAAATCTAGGAAAGCTGGGTGAAACTGCAGAATTTCCCTTATTTAATCAGTAAAATCCGAAAAATACTTTTTAATTCTATCTGAAGGTACCCTGATTCAAACTATAAGCTGATCAAAAGTGTTCTCAGCAGTGACCGGTTCTGAAGACCCAGAGCGAAACGCATTTCATCCTATTTCATGTCCAGGAATTAGTTGGACAAAATTGGTTGCTAAAGTACATTCCTACTACATCCTTTAGATGGTGTTGCTTGTTTCATTTTCTCTTGTTAGAGGAATACCACGGGGTATTATTTGATAGTGACGATACTCTGCTGATCTACAGTTTTGTTATTAGATAAAACTCATAGCGGGAAATTCCGGCTGCAGTTCTCCAAATACACAATAAAACCTTATTTGGGCAGAAGAAAACTTTCATAAATTAACGACAGCCACTGATATGAATGCTGAGAATTTAAGTAAATATCCACTTTTCACTGCAAGTTAACTACCGATCAAGGAAAGTTTCGTTATCGTTACGTGAAATGCTTACTGGCTGATTTTGTTTCTTCTGATAATTCATGTAGGATCAATTTACTTAACTTCCACGTCTTTCCTTATTGGTGTAAGTGCAAACGAATGGTTTCATCGTTCACATTGGACCTTTCTGCAATATCTAAGCACATTGTACTGAAACTTGCCTCCACCACCTGTTGAATACCCTCTTTTGTTAGTGACGACTTCGGTCTTCCAGAGTGCTTCATCGGTGAAGCCAGTGCCTTTGATCAGCAACTTCAAAAATATTCATGTTCAAAAACCGCACGAATTTATTTGGTGACCTAACGTTTATGCTTTCATAACATGATCCACTAGCTGTTGTTTGCGCTTTTTGCGTACAAGCAGTACCATGTTTTAGTATCCACTGTAAAACAGCGTTATCTTCTCCGAGACATATTAACCCTCTATTGCATATTGTTGCCAATTGGTAACTCAAACTTTAAAATTTCCTATCTATTTCGCATTACTATAAACTGTTCCTTGTATGCGTGGTGTTACCTCCTGGTAACATAACTGAATGCATAGCTATGCGCGTAAATTGATAAATGGTGCTAGGTGTTGTAAATGTGATTTTTGTTTGTTGACAGCACAAAAGCAAGGTTATAGTTGTAATCTTGGTGTGTTGAACTAGAAGTTTGAAGTTTTTATAGTGAAATAAAGGTAAGAACTGCTATAGTAAAAATCAAAAATGGTCACATAAATCATCACTATGTCATGTTGTATTTCTCACATATGACTTTTGCATGAGGAAATCGAAACAATTACGTGCTCAACGAATGTTGCCTTTCGGAAACGTTATGCACTGACCAAACATTTTCGTAAAATAAAAAATTATATTGATACATGAAATTCTTCCAGATAATGGATCCTAAAATATTTTACGGGCGAAAAAATGTTACGCAAAACTGTGCCATTCGTGATATCCCCTCTGAAAGTGACGACACTGAGTTGTCAGATGACGATGACACCCCTAATGAAGAGTTATTGGTGCAAGCAGGAGTTTCTTCAAACAACATTGAAGAGAGTGATGACGAGTTCTCAGATGAAGATGACATTCCTCTAATACAACTCCACAATCAAGCCCCGAATCCAGCAGACCAAAAATCCGGAGGGAAAGTAACTAAAAAACCAAAATTGAACTGGAAAAATTCAGTGACGAGTAAAGATGAAGCGGGTATACTGTTTTGTGGCAGTGAGCTACTTCCTGATGGAATTTTGAAATTAGATACTCCTCTGAAACTTTTTGGACACTTTTTATCAGAAGACTTTTTCACCGAAGTTGTTCGCCAATCTTGTTTATATAGCGTCCAAACACGACCTAACAGACCTTTGTGCACTAGTGTTGAAGAAATACAACGGTTTGTGGGTATGATAATTTGGATGTCGATTATCAAACTACCTAATACCAGAAGCTACTGGTCTCCTCAAACCAGAATTTCGCAAGTTTCCAATGTTATGCCAGTAAATAGATTCGAGGTAATCAAAAGTTTATTGCATTTTTCAGACAATAGTCAGAGTGCAAGCAGTTTAGATAAAATTATGCCAGTTCTGGAAACAATCAAAAAAGGCTGTTTGACTATTCCTCTTGAAGAGCATCTGTCTTGCGATGAACAGATCATCCCGTTTAAAGGAAGGATCAGTATAAAAACGTACAACCCTAAGAAACCCCATAAATGGGGTTACAAGATGTGGGTTCTTAGTGGGGTATCCGGTTTCTCCTACAATTTTGAATTGTTTGCGGGAAAGCGAGGCTGTACAATTGATGATAATGAGCCTGATTTGGGGGCCGCAAGTAACGTTGTACTTCGATTGAGCAGACCTATTCCACATGACAAACACCACAAAATTTTCTACGATAATTATTTTTCTTCGTTACCGCTAATATCGTACTTAGCGAAACGGAAAATTCATTCTGTGGCCACAGTCCGCCAAAATCGATTGCCTGATTATCAAGGACAGACAGAAAAACAAATGAAGCAAAAAGGAAGAGGTAGCATAAATGAAAGCACAACAAAGTTTGATGGGATCGATATACATGCTGTGCAATGGTACGACAATAAAATTGTCACTCTAATTTCTGAGTATTGTGGAAGCCAACCTGTCACCAAAGTAAAAAGATTTTTCAGATCTGAAAACTGCCGAAAAGAAGTAGATTGTCCAAATATAATCACAGAATACAACCGCCATATGGGGGGTGTTGATTTGCAGGATTCGCTGATAGGACTTTACCCGATAAAGCTAAAAAGTCGGAAATGGTATCACCGAATATTTTATCATATGATAGATGTTGTGGTGGTTAATTCTTGGCTATTGCATAGATGAATAAAAAGGCAACAAGGATCCACGGAAAAAATAATGCCGCTTCTCGGATTCAAAACTCTTTTGGCAGAACAGCTTTGCTCTACAGGAATTCGATCATCTAATAAAAGAGGAAGGCCAAGCGGATCAAACAATGGAACACCAGAACCACCCAAAAAGTCGCGAAGATGTCTGGAACCGAGACCAATCAGTTTTGTTCAGAGTGACCATATTAGCCATTGGCCAGAATGGACAATTGAACGCGAAAGATGCAAGCTGCAAGGCTGCAAGGGGCTTTCTCGCGTGAAATGTCAAAAATGCCAAGTTCACTATTGTTGCAATTCCAAAAACAATTGTTTCTTACAAATTCATCAATGAAATTACTACATTTTCTGAACTTTAGTATTTTTTTAATCCTTTGTTTTGTTGTATGGGTTCATAATGTTACCATTTGGCAACCAAAAATAAAATGTTGAAAAACTTCAATTTTGCCGACCAAAATTATTCCAAACCCAATATAAGTTATTTCAAAGATCATTATCCGTTTGTTCAAATTTTTTAGAAACATAATTACAAATTTCGATAATTCATGCATTAGAGGGTTAAGATGTAGATTGGGATAAAGTAGCAATTGTAATAATATACTCCAAAAAGTCTTCTGAAAAATTCCGGTATCGTTTTATAATAATTTTGTTATCCAAAATGTTTAAATTGGATCATCAACACATTCAAACCGTAATTTGCGAATTTAAACGAATTCAAATTCGTATTTCGACAAAACATGATGTACAATAAACACGGCGAAAAGAAACCGGCAAATTGAAAACCGTTCCTTCATATTTCATACCATCTTCATTCCTTTTTCCGAAAGCGCAGCAATAATTATTGTTATAAACGTGCGAAAGCGAAAGAAGAAAACGACGCGACCGGCGGCTTTGTACCTACCTAGCCCTTGAGGTTGCTGCAATTTATCATACGATGTTATTCAAGCTGTTACCGGCATAATAATTCAGTTTTTGATAAGTGCTATTAGAATGTGCAAGTGCATGCGCTAGATGGCGCGAGCAGTCCCGTAACATCCACCAATCGGATATAGCCGTGATTCATGGTCTTCTCGCGTTATTTATCACTCGACCAGCTGTTTTCATGTCCATATTTCATGCGGCGCAGCATTCTAATATATTATACCCTCAATAAAATCATAATCTCGCAGGATTCAATTTTTACTTACATACGTATAAATTACGAAGCGCGATCCATGGTGGTACAATATGGGTGAGAAAGGCGATTCCGCCGTGTACACGTATAGATTTATGTCGTAAGTGCTGCACTATAATATAACGTCTCAATGTTGGAACTTTTACAAGACAACTCGTTTTGTTTTAATGCTCGATTTATAACATTTAGATGATACGCAATTTTATTTTTCTATATACTAACTACTATACAAACTTTATTTAAACATACGTTTTAATACAAAATATATAATCCTTATGCCAGTTATTAACTATAAATTAACGACGAAGTTTCTGTAACCTGAATAAACTGGTCTCCATTTTCATTAAACTGACGCCAGTTTTTCCTTCGCACCAGTCGTCACCTTCGCCCCTACGTAGTAATTCTAATAAAATAATAATACCCTATGGTTATACCCTAAATGTACTTATTACTAAAGTTGAGTAATTTAAGGGCGTACAACAACATGAAATAGATTCTAGGGAAAGTGTTCGTTACAGTTCTACACATTAAGTTAGCAAACCTACAAAATTCAAGTGTTTATTTCCTAAATACTGACCTCCTTTTTGAATGATTTCTTTAATTACCAGATCCACTAAATCGGTTCTCCTTGTTTGTTTAAGGGTACTGAGTATGCAGTAGTAATGCGACAAAATATTTTCCCCAGCAAAATATCCTCGCAGTACTTCCTTCAAATCTTTCGCTGGCATCGCAGGACTGGTGCTGACTATCACTTAAGACAAAAGCTGCAAATGAGCTTCTCTAAAATGTAATTTGAGTTGCTTTACCTCAGAATACATATCGTCAAAGAAAGTTTAGCAATTAGAGTTACAATATCCATTGTCCAATTTCGGTAATGGTTCTTCATCTATTTGCCTCTCTAAAAGACACTCAATTCAAGCAATTCTAAGTAATTTTGGCGTCTATACGCATGTACAGGATGAGCCAACGGTTTGGCAACGCCGATTGCTTCTCTCAAAAAGGATAAAATTAAAATTTGACGTATATAAACGAAAAAGAATAGTTAAACTGAGTCAAAGGAAACCAACAGCCTCAGATATTGCTTCTCACACTGTTTCTGCGTTTTGGTTTAAGATAAAGGAACGAATAGATAGCAGAATATTTCTCTTCGTTAGGGCGGTTAAATTGTATAACAAACTTGCTGATAAGTATACTTTATCGTATCAGAATCAATTTCCTGAAACATGCGCGACAGTAATTATGGGCTTCCTATTTAATTTTGCGGTCGTAGACTGAAATGCATGTGTAATAAATTAGTAACTATTTTGTAAAGCGAAGACACGAACATAGTGTAGCGGACTTACGGAAATAGGGGGTAGAACGAACGTTCAATATCCTTTCATCCGTTTACACATTTTCTTTTTAGTATCCAGCCTTCCCCATAGTAAAGGAAATTGTGCAGGGTTCCATTAATATTTAAACGCTTCATGTCTGGCCTGGTTTACGAATATCCACGCTGCATATAATTCTCTATCATCGGTTATTCTTCTTCCCGTGTGTTCTAGGAGATCCGTTAATATTAAATAGGTAGAATAGATGCACTTGTTCTTCCCTCTTGTATTATTTATGAAGCCTTTCCCATATACACATCGTTATGCAATTAATAAACTGTACATATGTATGTACTTTGTTAAGTTCTTGCACTTCGGCTAATTTCCATAAATTGGTATTGCGTGTGAGGTGAGGAATTGGATCATAAATTTTTGCCGGCTGTTAATTTTGCGCTTCAAATTAATTTGCGCTATCTGTACGCTGTAATGAAAGCAACGGGATTATTATTATTGTTTTAATTAATATGTATTGATTTTCACATAGAATTGATTTGTTTTCTTAGTTCGCCCCTGTATGTTGAGTGCATATTCTCTTAATGTTTTATAGGTAAAAGTTAAGAAAGTAGGTGACTTCTTTCCTATAAGTTATTTTGCGCGATTTGTAATTGGTGCAAGATGACACCAATTACATGATGTCATCGGCTACAGCATTAAAAGGATTTTATAAAAAGAGGCTTTCTTCCAGCGGCCAAGGCGATAGGATGTAAGATCAGCATCTAAGCGTCAGCAGTTGGCTGTATTAAACCCCAGCTGCCCAGAAAATAATGTAAAGGGTAAATAATCTCGTTTATCTCGTAGAAAGAAATACTTACTGGCGTTCCGTCGTGGTCAGAAAAGCCACGAACGGAACCATTGGGGTGTGTATCATCACGTAAGGATGTTAACCACAGCCCAAATAGTGCTCTTTAGTGAAGTATATAGGGGGGATCTTATATTACCTAACTCCACAATAGCACAAGCACTCTAGCCCAAAAGTGCGGATAGATGCAGCTTCACAAATATTCTTCTCTTTTGGACCTGGATTTGGAACTCTATTGGCAATTGGCGAGTTATAATAAATTTAATGATAATTGCTAATGCTAATGCTTTAATAACCAGCATTATCAACTGTTTAACAAGTTTTCTAGCTGGCTTTGTAATATTCTCTGCATTAGGCTACATGGCTAGAGAGCAAAATAAGTTTATAGAAGAAGTAGGTAGTAGTAGTCACTGCCAGCACAGGAGCCGCGAATCAGAGCCTTCACGGCCACCAGGACGGCGAGAAAACGCTGCCCATTTCTAACCAACGAAACGCAGTCGATTTCCCGCCAAGGGACCACACCCATCATCACGCTAAGTCATATATACTCGTTTGTGTATCTCCATATTGTTTATTTTAAACCTTTTGCACTTAGCCATTCATATTCTTTTATTAATTTTAGTTGCTGAAGATTAATATTCGTCCTATTCTATTCTCGGGGGCCTCATTTCAGCAATAAATCTTATTTCTGTATATTTTACATTTGCTGCTATTCACTGTCAACATCACTCATACTTTTTCTTCTTTTGTAACCAAACTTATTTTTTGAAATCAATTCTTTTATTTATTGGTGTTTTACTACTTAATTACTTGAGAACCACGCGATCTGAGGAAGCTACGTGCTACGAAACACTGAAAAGGGTCTCATTAGTTATTAGAAATAAGCATTTCAAAAGTAAATGGTCACTTTCAACCAACGTGCGGCTAACACGGTTGCATTAGGATGAGTTATCTCGGCTGTGTTGGAAAATTGTGGCTTTGTGGATGGATATTTTTCAAAACTGTTACTTTCTTATTGTGATGTCTCACTGATGTGGCATGATTTCAAATTATATTGAAACCTATGGGATGTCTCATGAGTTCGTAGCTACTCAAAATTATATTTCTTTAAATCGAACATATATGTTATTGTATCTCTGGAATGCGCGTTAAATTCTTAGGTCAGGTGTAATGAAATACTATTGTTCTAACATTAGGGGTCCAGAGTTATTAGACTTCCTCTCAAAAAGTTGACCAAGATTAGGCATAAAGGACCTGCCTATAGGGTTCTGAATTGCCAATAAGATAGGCTCATCCTATTTATGTATTTCTGGACTTTTCGAGCTCTGTCAGGTAGGAATATTTTACCGATTATTGATTTCTAGTGTTATTGCATTATTAAAAAGATAACTCTAAGTATTGACTACCATTGTAACGTGCATGCAAGTACAATTTAAATGTACAAGTTACCCGATCGTTACCCTTCACGACAAGGACGTATCATCATTCGCCTTGTATTCACTTGCCTACGGCCACCTATTCCTAATCACTCTAATTTGGAGGCAGAGACGATGTTACCGAGCACGATATAACCAACCGTCCTAATTTATGTTTATGTATCCTAGATGTGAACACGAGGAGACAGGTAGAAGCGTGGGAACCACTACTATTCAATGACTTCACTGTGTCATTATCCCTCGACAGCACGCCCTCTCTGTGTACAATTGTAATTTAGACTTTTGATATGTTAAGCGAAATTTTCCGACATATATATATGTGTATTGTAGAATTCTCGAAACGCGAATAACTCTTACGTAACTTCAGGAAGTTTTTAGACCATTATTCGCCGTTAGACGCGGTACAAGATTTGGGTGTACCTCTTGGTAATTACGTTTGTTGTGAGTAGGTAAACACTTGCCAACTGTTACCCAGAAAGAGCACATGTCGTCAATAAAATTCTATTCATGTCTTGTCACGCTTCGTCATTTTACAATGTTAGTTCCCAACAGTAACATACATACATTAACTTGATTATATCTGCTACAAATTATTGGATAATAAGCGAGGTATGCAGGTGGGATAGTCATCAGAAAATTTGGTGAACTTAACTTTGGATTAAACCCAAGTTTTGTTGACAATAACGATTGTACGTCGTCGCCGAAAACCTCCTTATTTCTTACAAATTTTGCTTATACGCTGGTGCTAGTTTTGAGTAATGGTTACGATTAGTCGAAATCATACGTGTGAGCCTGGCCTCCTTTCTATTAAAGACAATCGAGCGCTTGCCGGATAGATATGTCAGGGTATGTTGGTGAATCGAAATGTTTTTTTTTAAGATGTCTATTAGTTTAAAAATCTTAACTGGCGCAGCCAGTAGGATTCAGTCAACATTTATAAGATGTAAAATTCCTAAAAGTGAGTGAGTTTTCTCTGGGTCGCATTCGATACCTGCGAGGTACATGGTTGTGAGGGTTAGCATTTTTAATTAATGCAAAACGGTCCTATTCTCAGAGGCACAGAGGCGGGCCACATAAGTAAAGCGGAAACTGGTTTGAAGCTGAGTGTGCTAAATAAACTGGGTAATTGGGCTAAGGTGACCCTGGTCTGACATGACATACAAGGACATGAGGACCACGGAAGGAACGTCGATGCCGACGAATAAGCCCAAGTAGATTCGACAGTTGCTGAGAGCAACCCGAAACCATCTACAGACGACAGTTGAAACAGCTAATGGATAGGAATGAAATCGCAAGACTGATGGGAGAGTGTTTCAAGTCTAGTAATTTTTGATTGGGGGCGAGCTTAAATTTACAGCAGACTTAATAGGCAGAGATAGAAACAATAGTAGGCTTACTAATAGGATTGTATGCTTAAAAAATGCACTAGCAACCTCATACAGGAAACAACATGTAGATTCCACCAAGCGAGAGATGATGCGGCCATCCATATACTGTGCAATTGCATAAGACTAGCGGAAATATGGTTTTCAAGACTAGGGTCATCTTAGTTCGGCTTTCCAACCTATAGTGCGCACTCATGCAATCCCACACCAATATCGACGTTACCTGTGTGGAGTCTAGTACTGTTATCATTAGCGCAATTTTTCATATTCTGGAGGAAATTATAACAGATTTAAATCGTAACGAGTGTACTCTTTGTATTCAGATGGACTTGACAAAGGCGACTGATTGCGTGCATCATAATTAGCTGTAATAAAAGCTCCAAATAATCGGTTTTCGCGGTATCGCGTTGGATTGGATAAAATCTTATACTAAAAAATACTTATCGAAAGGAAGGCCGTTATTATTCCTACTTAAGAATAATTTGCCAAGTGCCATTAATGATGTTTGTGGATGATACATCTGTAGTAGCAAAAGCAAAACCAGATGTCGACCTACCTGACACTGTTGATAACACACTGAATTCGTACAATAAGTTGATAACGTTCGCACGAAGCGAAACTACTAGGATGGACTTTGGATTCTGCGCTATCCCGGATATATCATGCAGTAGCAAATAAATTCTGTGCCCAAAACTGTGCACTTTCAACAACAGCAGAAACCGTTAACACAGCGGCTGCAGTATTGTTTTGCTATGCTTTCTTCTAGGATTAAACACGGTGTGATCTTTTGGAATAATTTAGTGGATGAGTATAGAACCTTTGTACTCCAAAAGAAGTGTTTCAATAGTAATCGAAATGAAATAACGCACAATCGCAAGCTACTTACCCTATCATCGCCATTTACGCATCTTGTGAAAAAACAAACATGATTTATCAATATATTAAAGTTTGCCGTTAGTTTAATATACCGGAACCAGTGAAAAGAAAAAAAATGTTTATTTAACAAAGATGTTAGTAGATTTTGAACGATATTGAAGATTTCTTAAAGTGTCTGTGATTTCTGAATGTATCCAATTATTATTATTTAATCAATGCGCGATTTATTATTGAAAGTAAATTCTCGGCACTTTATTCTATTAGCTAAGCACAAGGCGCGTCAGTCAGCGAAATATTTCATAATAACAAATAATGATGTCTCAAGTATTTCTTGTTAATAAATCTTGAAAGATCCTCGTTTCTTTGCTTCCATAGTGCGAAAATGGAGGGAAGAAAGAACAAAAATTGGGCGGCACAACTAATTGATGAAACTAATTTATCAACTTTAGTTGAGGATGTCGGGGAAATTAAAGCCCGCCTTTATATAACAGGGCGTAAAAACAGGGAACGCTAAACTTACGCTTTTTATTTGCGCTGATCCTGAGGGAATGAGATGGAAAAGAGGAAAAAAAAGGAGAAATGAGAGAAAAAGAGGAAGACGGACTTCTTTATCGCTTTTATGTTGGCGTTTGAGCTGAATGGGATTCAGAGTATAACAGAACGATTACTGCTCAAAGCAATCATAGGTGTATATAAAATAATCTAGTTAACAGATTACTACATCAAAAGAATTTCGCAGACGTTAAATCTTTTTAGGCACACATTTCTATGTTCTTTTAGTTTGAAGTTGAAATGCCTCTCAAAATGCGGGGACATTACAAAGAACTTGGGGTAATAGAGGCATTCGCTTGAATTAAAAAGTGTGGCCAACATGATATCAGATAGGTCCCTAGTAAATTACATTTTCTGTGTGAATATAAGCAATTTTCCTCGAAATTGATCATTGTAAATCTTAATTTTTTTATTTTAAAAGACTGACAATGCTTTGCAACTATCAAAGAAAAATTTTAAGAGGATCATGTAGTGAAGAAACTCCAGTAAAGCTGCAGAAGAAAATAGTACAGCGACGACGGCAAGCAGCAGAAAAGTTATTGCCATCAAAAGCGCCAAAGACGTTCACCATATCAGCATATCAGCAGAAAACAAAGGAAAGTTATCATTTCCTATGTCGAAAAGATCCTGGGAAAGTATTAATAATGATCACAGTTCTTGTTAGTACATTGGATCGTGCAGCGGAAAATAATATCGCTCTTTTGTGTCTGCCAAGTCACACCATGCACTAGCGGTAGGTATTACAAGATATCAATTTGGAGAACTTTTGAATCCTGCATGGATGTCGGCCACAATAGTTGGCAATGGCTTGTACTCAACCTCCACATTATACCAAATCATACGCTTGGTGTTTCTGACAGCGCACAAATAAGAATTATTAGGAGAGGTAGTTGTCGCACCTAGTGTGCCCAAGGCAACCCAACTCACAGCGAATGAAAACCAGCCTAGTTTCTATTCAACCAGACCAATACTACAGTTGCGGGTGTCTAAAACATCAGCATATAAAAAGAATATCGAGAAAATGAGAAATAATTACACAAAGAAGAATGAAAAACAAACTAAGGAGGGACAGTACACACCAAAAAGTGAAACCAATACGGTGAAGTTGAGAAAGAAGGCGAGTCCCTTCCTGCGCTTGACGATAGAGCAACGAAGAAGATATACCGATGACTATTGTTCCGTTTGTAAATTATATATTTATGACATGAAAGAATCAAGATATGCTTTGGTACAGTGTTCAAATCGCAAAAGGTGGATCCATGAAGAACGTTATAAGGATGGAATTTGTTGTATGTGCCTACGTTTACAAAAATTGATAGGTAAAACAGCTAAAAAAGCATCTTCTGGGCATGCTTTCTATTAATGTATACATAAGTCCTTGCGAAATTCTTTCCCATTGTTGTCGCGCTGCTTCTACAAGCTTATCCAGCATTATGGCAGAATGAGGATGGAATCGTAATTGTCGATCAAGTTTGCCCCAAAGATTCTCGATGTAATTGCAGTCTGGAGAATTGGGGAGCCACATCAGTCTTTCAATACCACTAGTAACAAACGTCGTTCACGATGTGGGCGCCTTTATCGTCTACAAATATAAAATTTCCTGCAAATGACGCAATGATCAGCAGAACGAACAAGCTCTTGTAATTCTCTGGATTCGTGGATTGATGTCCTAAAACCACTAGCGACCATTTTAAGATATGCCACCCCAAACCATAGTTTCCTGCTACCTCCAAATCGAACTCGCGAAGCCATGTTTCTTTCAAGATATCTTTCGCGTTTATTTAAGAAAAAATAATCGTCCCTAGATACCAATTAAATTAAATTAAATTTTTTTGCGGTCTAAAATAGAGAACTCACCAATATTCATGCATACATGAAGCGGTCTTCTCATGTTATGCAGAGTTTTAGAAATAAACACTTTGAACGACGTTGATATATGCAATTTTAAATTTTGGTGCATTCTAGTCTAAGCAATTACATGTTGTGCAACTGAAATCTCAAATTCCTGTTCAGCACCCAATTGCAGTAATGAAAGTGAACGGTCTGATTTGACACTGAGGTTTGTGTCACACTACAACAGTTATAATACATGATATAGTTCGTCATCATCAGCCATACAAGTCAAATTTGGATTTGTTTAAAAGAAAAGTATATTTAAAAATGACATAGTTGTAACTTAAAATGTTCGGTATTGGAGAATAACGGAGGTTTTGTAGGTTTTATCGTAATGGTTACTTTTTGAAGGAGTTAAAATAGCAAAAGGGTTCTGAATTAACTCGAACGCAATAAGAAATAAACGATAAGTAACTTCGCTAAGTATAAGCTAACTTAATTAAAGATTTTCTAAATTAAATGTCAACTTTACCTCAGCGAAGTCGCTCTAGCGAAAAGACGTAGGTAAGCACTTACAGATAGGCAAACTTCTTGTTTAATTAAATTGTCAAAGTCTCATAGAGATGTTTAATTTTTATTAGGAATTTAATTTTCAATTATAATTTTACGCTTAATTGGTCTTTTATGATCGTTTTGTCGTCTTTTTTCTCGTTTAATTAAAAGTTTAATACTTCGAGGCCGCGAAATTTGCGAAGCCAGATTTTATAAAGTTCGTTATCACTTCGTTTGCACACTAGGATTATCAGAAAAAGCGAGTACAAGATAAAGAAGATTATTAAGTTGATTGTAAATGAGAAGTTATAAATTCGATGTTAAAAGTATAATTCTCTGCTATTTTTTCCTTTTTCCTAAAGCTAATGGCTTCAAACTATAACCTTTTGGGTGAATTAATTATAAAGATAACTGGACTTAGAAGTGGAATATTAGAAGCATAAAATTTAAATTGAAGTCTAACAAGGAACATAATTTCAGCGGAATAAAACAAATTGGGCAAATTTGATAGAAATGTTTTGGAAATTATTAAACATACAATACCAAATCAAACTACTAAATTTAACCAGAGTTGAGAAAAGGTTTAAATTATGTCCGGCATTTTGTAAAAGAATCTGTAGTCATCATTTTAACAATCAATGGATATTGTTGCAAAACTCAAAATGATTAGATTAATCTGGATTAAAGGTGTCAAGAATGTGGGTGTACGAAGCGCTTTCGTTTAAAAGTTGACAAGAAGTTTATGCTTTACTTTTTCTATAATTCTAACCATGGGACCTTATTGCTTTGTGTGGTGTAGCATGATACCTAAACAACTGCATCTTTGGTAATGCTTTGTTAAGTCTTCGGTGTAACAACAAAAATGCAGCAGATTAAAATTTTTCTAGTTTTGCATCATGATATACATATGTTTGTAAAAGTATTGGCAGGCTCCGCTATACAAACTTAATCAATCCGCACAGCTGTTTCAAGGATGCGTCGATCTTCATTGATTATTAAAGATCGTTTATAGCTTTGATATATCTTTTATAGATAAAATTCTGAAGTGTACTCACCACTTTTATTTTCGACGAATTTTGGACATAGTTGCTACACAAAGGTAGAATTTTTAATAGACGCTAAGCTCACATCACCACCACGACACTAATTTAATAATTAGCAAAGTTAATTTAAGATTTCATGAGGTAATTTTATTAATTGCCAACCTATGAGAGCTACCAAAGTATCGTTTCCTAAATACAGGCATCATCTGGCAAGAGACGCAACTACAAAGAATAAGCAGTACCTTCTCGTTATCATGAATGTTGTTAAAGGTAATAAAAGACAAAATAAAGAAATAAAATTATTTTATTTGTGCACAAGTTATAAATTAATTAACATTAATTTTCTTTTTTTAAAAGGCTTGTTTCCCCAGAATCGCTTGACGAGTTTCCGACTGGGTAAGACGAGTTACAAGTTTACTAAACTAGGGCAGGTGAAAATTCTTCGCCACCTCATAAATTTTTAAACCACCAAATTTGACTTTACTTCGTATTTATGATATAATATTGAGCACTTAAAAAATAGGAAAAAAAACCTTTACGGATATTTGAACTAAATATGAGAATTTTTTTCGCCGTAGCTACTGTTTGATCGAGGCTAGTTGTGGTATACCTTCAGAATACCAACGTGATATTAAATTTCAATCAAAATTTCTTTCTTCTAAAAATAGCATGACGCATGCCATACGAGGACACAACTAAAAGACTGCTCTACGATAACAGACCTTTGATATTACTGATAAATAAAGTTCGCCGCTTCACGAAATTAGCAGAGACTCGTGTTTTACCAACTCTCGGGGAAACCGGTAGGCAATACAAACCCGTTCTCATGAGACGAATAAGCACGAGTCTGTCTAGCCTCTGCTAATTTCGTGAAGTGCACGGAAAGTGGCGAACTTTACTGATAACTCTTGAATATTGACAATTACTAACGAACGAAGCGAATTCTTTATGAACAATACTACTTTGTGTTAAATATAAAGATTTAAGATGTGAAGAGAATTATTAATTGATAAGTGAGTTATTTAACCGTTTCGCCATGGTCATCGTTTGTAGCGGGATCAGTTTATTTCCATACACCTCTGTAACAAAGAGAGGGGAATTTGAGGCTATAAAAGCAACTGAAGACACTGAGAAAGAGGTCCCGGGCCACCCTGGGGGAGATAGACGATATGGAGGCGGGTCCTCCGATCGTCGTCTCACCCAAGGAGGTCCTGCAAGTGATCGGGCGGATCCCGGGCAGAAAGGCTCCCGGCGAAGACGGTATAACAGGAGGAGCGTTGAAGAATCTGCCGCTCAAGTTGCTAGTCAACCTGACGCAGATCTTCAACGGAGCGCTCCGACTGACGTACTACCCGACCCGGTGGAAATCTGCCAGGGTTATCCCAGCCTTGAAACCCAAGAAGGATCCCCATTCTCCGGACAGCTATCGACCGATATCGTTGCTCGGGACCATCAGCAAGATTCTCGAATCTCTGCTCTTGGCCAGAATCAACGAGCATCTAGTAGATAACCGGCTAATGGACAGCGACCAGTTTGGATTCAGGTCAGACCACTCCACGACTCTCCAGTTGTACCGGATTACGGATCAGGTCACCACTGCCTTCAACAGGAACCAGACGACCGTCATGGTATCCCTGGACCTGGAGAAGGCATTCGACAAGATCCGGCATGAAGGACTACTTCTGAAGATGAAGGAGGCCAGCTTTCCGCCGAGGCTCCTTAAGACCATCAGATCGTACCTCAAGGACCGAAGATTCCACACCATTGTTAATGGGACGGAATCTTCAGAGAGGAGCATGATATCTGGAGTCCCACAGGGATCGGCGTTAGGCCCAGTCCTGTTCACGATCTACGTCATGGACATTCCGAAAGCGGAAGATCAAAGAGTGCTGAACGCCATCTACGCAGATGACACAGCAATCCTGGCTACATCGCGTAACGCCGAGTTGGCGGTCAAACTCGCTCAGGTGCATTTGACCAAAATCTCGAACTACTTCGATGACCAGGGACTCACGATCAACCCCAGGAAGACGCAAGCGATTGCGTTCTCCTAGAAACGACACGGTCCGCTTCCCAAGATCAAAGTCAGAACGACGGAGATCGATTGGGACAGCAAGATCGAGTATCTCGGAATGATCCTAGACAAAAGGCTGAATTTCGCGGAACATCTCGGAAGATCTCGAAACAGGGCATTAGGTGCAGCCAGACAGTTGTATCCCATCCTGTCAAATTCCCACCTCAACCCTAAAACGGGCGTCATGCTGTACAAGGCACACATACGCCCGATCCTCTCCTACGCCAGTCCCGTCTGGGTCACGGCGGCACCTACCCACATTACCTCCCTCTCGACCGTACAGAATCGCTGCTTGCGATTAGTACTCCACGTACCCCGATACACCTCGCTGGCTACACTGACACACCTGAGCGAGACCGAGCGGCTGCAGGAATTCCTGGCACGTCTCAACAAAAGCTTCTTCCGGAAGCCGCTAACCAGCGAGAATCCCGCGATGGAGAACGCCACCACCCGAAGAACAGCTTCGGGATCGAGGCACAAGACCACCTACGACCACCTGAGTAGGCTGGCATGAGTATCCCCATAGCGCGTACTAACGCCTTACTAACTCGTACGTTTCTGTTTTAGCAACCGAGGAGGGAGTCCACCAAGAAGACTCCGAGACCCAAACAACTAGGACCGAGGACCCCAGGAAGATCATCAACCCGATGGAACTGGAAGAAGCAGGACTAGGATCCAGAAGAACCGACGCAAGGAGAAAGAGGTCATAGGAACTTTGCCGTTGAACAAGTAAACGTACACTTGGAATAAAATGTATCCGGTCACTTAAGAAAGAGAGAAAAGGACGCCCTCGGCAGGAAAGTTGCATATTTTACAATTTGCAATGTGTGCGGATGCCTGTTCACGTAGTAGCAATATTTTTTTCATACAGTTATGATCTCTTATTTATATTGTGCCAAAAGGCTTTCGTTTAGTTGACTAGTACGGAACAATGGCTAACACTTCGTCACTATCATATATAAAGGTCCGTTAAATACACACGAAAAGACGCTAACGGTAGGCTATTCCGCTATTATACGGTTTAGTGAATTTGTTCCATGTCATCAATAGAGGCATAAACAGCCAATGTCACAACTCACGGCGCTATTCCTCCGCTGTGCTGCTCCGAAGATTATCTAAACTACTATTACAAGTCGGTCGAAAAGTCGTAAACTAAAGCCATAAGTGAATTAATGGATTGTTAGGTTCCATGTTACAATTATCGAACACGGATGTACATTTACACACAATGCGTACTTAAAGTTGGAAGACTGAAGTGAATGGCGAATGTCAGGGGCTCCTCTGCTTGTTTCGTCGCCCAACATGGAGAATCGAACTGCCCCGAACGAGAGATCGCTTACACTGTAACTATTGGCGTTTGTAAAACACCTCGAACTTGTTTAGGGCTAGGCGTATGCCGATTGAAAATGTTATTGCAATTCTCGTAATTTTCTTAGATGATATTATCTAAATATTGGGACAAATTTATTTTCTGATAAATTCTTGGGTTTACAGGTAATCTAAGCAACCTCTATACGTATGTACAAGGGGGCGTTTTTAAGTTCTCGGCATGGCGGGGTTGGATTAGGATAAATATTAAGTTTTACGATAATTGCGCATTAATCTTTGAACTATCGCCTCAAGCAACTCGATCGGGAAGAAAGCGTAAGGTATGAAGAAAATCGAATATCGCGCGGTTATAAAGCAAGAAGTCTGTTCAAACCACATTGGAACGGTTTACGGGTATTCCTGCTCGGGGAAAACTATGATTTACTAGTCCTTTAACCAAGACAAGGAATCACTTGAAGATTACCCGTGGTCAAGGTGGCCTATTGAACTGACCACCCCAGAGCTTCAAGTAGTCGAAAAATGAGTGTTGGAAGATGCTCGGCTAAAGAAGGAAGACCTCGCGGAAATAATTGGAGTATCTAATATAACTATCTTGAAAGTTCTTCATGATCATCTTGGCATGATAATGGTTAACGCAAGATGGATGCCCATGGAATAGCCTCTTGCACGATAATGCTCTCGTCCACAAGAATCGGGTTGCGCTGGCTGTCCTGCATAAGGTGGGACATCTTATATCAGCCACCGTCTAGACCAAAACTGGCTCCGAGTGATTATTACCTGTTTCCAGAAACGAAAAACCCTCGTGGGAAGAAATTTACAAGTGATGAAGAAGTAAAGGATGCAGTTTCGACGTATTTGTTAGCCAAAGATAATTTTTTTTTTTAAACAAGCTAGTTGAAAAATTCGAAAAATGTATTTGCGTTGCAGGTGAATATACTGAGAAGGAAGGATAATTCCGTATTTTTATTTTTTCTCCTTTTCCCCCATTCTCCGAACTTAAAAGCGGTCCCTCGTGTATACCAATAGTAACATGATATACTGCGACACATCCGAATACACAAATGGGTATTAATTTTTTTTTAACGTATATATCTTCAACATCTGCTACAGAAACAGATAGAATAAAGAACGGATAGGCTTCCGCGGTCATCAGCAACAATATACTCTTGGTTGCCGGGTGGGATTTGCGACGTTTCGTTTCCACTTTGATGGAACACCTTCAGGGCTGTTACTGCACATTGACTGAAACTCTGAAGATGTCCCATAAGAGCGGGGACGAAACGTCGGCCGAAGCTGTGATAACTACGCTGTTCCAACCCGAAAACCAAGATTAAAAGGACATATCTGTTTCATATTATATTGTATTGGATCATCATTGGATGTCCCGTAAATTAGTGTCTAGCTAAAATTATGGAAATTGTTCGAATGGAACTTGAAACCGCGATAAATTCTGAGGCTTAATATCAAAAGGATTGAATTTCTGCATACGTAAATATCAAATGAAGATAACGACTGAAATTAAGCATTTTACTGATTTTCTATTTTTACTAGATGAATGCAGGGAAAAACTTTCATTAATAATTGTTGCAGATCCAGCCTTAACGAAATATCATCGAAAAGGGGGCCGTGACATCAATGTTAATCCAGGATTTTCTTTTGTGCTTATCCTCGAGAAGTTAATTAAGAGATTTACCTTCTTTGAGTGCTACAGTAGTCTATTTGCCCTATGATACTCGTATAATCTACATTATGTTCATCGGGACTTTTCTAGCAAAGCTTTCAAAGACGACCTCGATTTAATTAACGCTTCGAATCCGAGATATAAATACGTTATTTACTAAAGATGTTCCGCTACGCCAAATATCATCGGTTTGTTTGTTGACTCATCATTTTTCCAGCGCTTTTCGAAATCGTTGACGATCGCCTTGCGTTATTACCGCTACAAATTTAGTTTTCCCTAAGTCCGCTTTATAAAAATCCGACACGTTCAATAGAAACCTCTTTGAAATAACGTAATAACGGACGTGTGCTTTCCACACTCTTGAAAATTTGCCAGGACACTCGCTCGGACACTTAAGCCAATCAAATTACCGACGTGACGTAACTCACATTTCTGCGCCACAGCCACGAGAAAAATAAATTTTACAATTTGCGCGATTTCTTTTGTTTCCTGTCGGAGAAAAATTGTGAAAACGTTTGCGGATGGAAGTTTTGCTTGGGACGTTTTAATTTGGTATTTTTAGCGGCGATGTATTTTTAAATTGTAATTTGCTACTTAAAGATAACCAGATAACGAGGTAAGTTTTGAAAATGAATAAATTCTTAATCTTTGTAAAATTAGTTAAATATATTATATGGTTAAAATGTTATATAAACATCTTGGTATCACTTCCTGAATAGTCGAATAACAGCTGATCCACAATGGAGTGGATTTTCGTTATGGCCCACATCTCTTTTTAACATTCTGTGATGTAATAATCTGGTGTCGTTTGTGAACTGCTCACGTATTTCTTTAGCTACTGTAACCTCCAGTAGATACTTATCGAAAAATAGTAGCTGTTACGTATTTTATGAAATACGATGCGTGCTAATAATTTGGAGCAAGTTAACGGTATTCATCAATTGCGAGAATGTGAGTTATCAGAAAGATATTGGCAAAAAATACAGCCTTCACAGTTGGTAAATATATCACACAAGTAAACTTGGATATTAGAGCCCAACACAAGAAGGTTATTACGGATCCTCAAAAGTCGCAATATTGTACTAGGAACGCCCGTAACATCCAATTGTGGTGCAGGACTTAAATCCTATATCTTCCACTCAATTCGGTTTTAATTCAGGAAGGTCCACAAGTGATGCTGTTGCTCGTGCAATCACTAACATATGAAGACTTGAATAAAAGACAAGATAAATTTTCTAATTCAGCAAACACATTCAATATTGTTGATCGTCCGGAGCTGACTGTTATGCTAGAGGCTTAACATGTATCCTACACCTCATACAATCATCTCTAATATGAATGGTTGAATTGCTAAGATTGTTGTAGCAGCAGGCATGAATAATATTGCAAAAACATGTTATTTCAAAGCCATTAAACTTTGCAATGTTCTCAAGGATCAGTTTTCGCTTCAACACTAAAAAAAAATTATGGAACCATTTATAAGGTTGTATCACAGAACACTGGCTAATAGTGTAAGATAGTGTCGCTGATACAGCATTGCATGCAGCTATCATCAACAAAAATCATGCAGGCATCAATTATTTGCCCAGACGATTCCAAAGCAGATAATAGTTATTAATTGGGTGTTTTTTTCAATACTTTAAATGGCAAAAAAATTCGTCTTTCCATATAGGGTACGGAGTCTCTATTTTCTCAGCACATGCGAAGGCTACTTTACTAGTGAGCTATACTCAAACCAGTAACATCAAAAACGTGCCATTCATAATAAGTGTTACGAGCCATAGCTTCCACCAAAGATATTAATGGTTGCCCTAGGATTAAAAACAACTGAGAGCACGAACATCTTTATAAGATATATTTTTTTCTGAATTTGAGACACATGTCATAGCCAATGTAAAAAAAGGTACTGCGACAAAACAGGCAACAGGCATGGATCTTATAAGGAGGTCAAAGCATGTTGCAAGGATTCAATGATTATTGGTTACAAAACATATTAATGCGCCAAGAGTTGAACGTTTGTTGGAAAAAAGATAATGCAGAGAAGGCGACACATTATAAGGGCGAGCAATTCGATAATGACTCTTGGCTTATTTATGAATGAAATGTGCTACCGCGCCGATCATTCTAAATCGATCGAGGTAAATTTTCTGGCGCTACGCTCATCTTTAAATCAATGGCGAACCGTTAGCGCATACTATGTTTTGATAAATTGGCTGGCTGGAAACGACCGAGCGGCATTACTGTTCTCACAGTGCTGTGGTATTCGGCCATCGGAAAAGTTCAATTAATGATATGAAAATCAAAGTATTTCAAGATCGATTTAATCTACAATAGCAAGATTTCATTTCAATCATTTATTTATAATCCACCTGAAAACAGCAGCTTATAAAAGACCTTATCGAACATCAAGTCCGATTTTCCACAAACATAATTCATATTCTAAAAACGAACGATGTAGAACATCAGATTGTCGTGAGAGTTGACTTGTTTTGTCAGATATTGGTCTTGGTGACTAATGAACATGTGCCCGAATAGCTTTAAAAGAAAGAAAGACAAAAACAAGAAACGCTCAGTAAACATTAGCGCTTTTGCGATGGCGTATCTATTAATTCGAATAAAGTCCACTTGTTAGTTATGTAATAGGAATTCCAATGAACGTTGGATATTAGCAATTCCTTTGAAGTTCTGCATCCTTTGAAGCCGGATATTTACACGTTCGTTTTCCTTGCAACCGCTATCACGATCTAAGCTCATAGCGTTTATTAGCAGTTTTAATTTTTAATTATCCCAGATGCACGACGTAAATACATTCATATAAGTAGATAAACGAAGAAGTCTTTTAAGGTTTCGACATGTAAAGGCTACGAACCCTAATACTTACTATGTTAAATAAATACCACGTTTCTTATTGATGTGACAAAATTAGTATGTGTGTTATGCAATGCGACAAACAAAAGATTGGAAAATTCTTGATTTATAAAAATCCGTTCGTGCATTTACATAAAAATATCAAGAACATCGTAAAATACTTTGTTGTTGATGTTTAATTATACCAGCAACTAAATTTTTCTCTTAACGCTGGATTTGTTCAAATTTTATAACCTTTGTATTTAATTAAGGATCATTTGATTTTCTTCCTATTCCTTTCCAAGATGTATCTAGTTTCTCTGGAGGAAGAGACCTCTCATTCACCAGATGCGGAGTTGCCCTCTGCGTGGCAGATCGGAGGGGAATGGCAAAGAATTCCTGCAAGTTTTACAGAAAATTTGGTTTTCTCCATTCCTGAAAGGCTAACGGCTGTAAGAGAAGCTTATGGAGGCCCACAAACAACTAGATATCTTTGGACTAACTATAAAATGTGTGCTTATTTTATAGATATAGTGCTTCTGTAAGTGGTTCCGAAACTACACAAGAAAGATTTATTCCAAAACGTGAAACCTAAGATGTGTTTTTTTTTTTGGATTAGCTCTAGTAGTACAATTAGGACAAGTGAGTTAGTGCTTTCGCACTTTCACGATTTGGTTATTTATCACGTCCGGTCAAATACTTGAAAAATTGAGTTTATTTGAAAATTAGGAACAATGGGCTTAACAGAAAAAGAACGTGTCGAAATACTTATGATGGTTGGCTTTGGAAAAGTTTGCCATTTATTTAATGGCTCTCATCCAGATCGTGCTTCAATTAATATTTCCGTTGTGAGTAAAATTTACAATAAATTTCGAGAAAAGAGCATCTTCGTGATCGGCCTTGGAATGGTCGTCTTTTGACCCGTGAAGATATGCAATTTAATGTTTTGTTATCGTTGAACGAAAATCCACAAATACCACACGACATCTTGCTCAGAAATTTAATATATCAAAATCGACAGTAAGTACCATCTTTCGCAAAAATATGTACAAAGTCTGTTTGGTTCACGAAGACGATTTCGATCGACGTTTACAGTTGTGTGAATAATTAATACCAATGTGTGACAACCACCCCAATTTTATTAAAAGAATCTATTTTTTGATAGGGTTACCTTTACCTTGAATCTTGAAAGCTGTTAATAGACAAAATTGTAGGTATTGGATACGCGAAGCACCTATTCAGTATCCTGAGAAAATAAATGTATGGGCGGATATAATCGATGACAGAGTTGCGGGACCCTTCCTCTTTTAAGCGACGAGCTAATTCCTTAGTTGGCTGTACTCTTCTCCAATAACGAAAATTCCGATTTACCCGGCCACAGAATTGGATACAGCAATTTAATTTATTTCTAAAAGGAGAAACTAACAATAATAAAATAGAGGCTGTCCTATTTAAAATAACGAAGTAGATCCATGGTTCGGTACTTATCGATCTCCCCGTATATCCAGAAATGTATTCCGTATTTCCTTAGTATTTTCAACGTGATTAACTATATGAACAAATCTCGTCCAGGAGTCCCCAATAAGCAGTCGATCCTGATATTTCCCGTTTGCCAGACAGGAGTGCTAACCGTTCCAAGAAAATACCAAGAAAAACGCGGATCATGATAGCTAATGGTGTCTGTTACATTTTTTGAAAATTTTGACTCTACCATTACCTCAATAGACTCGATTGTGCAATTACAGAAGATTGGGATACGCGCCGATAACCGTGACTTCATAACTATCCACTTTTTACGCGCCGCAGTTCCAGTACGGCGAATCGAAAACAAGCATTTCCTGCTTTCTTGCTTTACGAGAAAAACTAAGAAGCAGATCTGCAGAACGCAGAAGCTCTCTAAGTAATCACCGGCTGAAAATTCTTAATTTATTGCTGCTTCCACATAAACTCGTACCCCGATTCCCTGGCGACAGTAAGACGACACGTGTGCATCTACAGTTCAAAGTGAATTAACATCTAAATAATTGAACCGAGAGAAAACCCAACTGGTTTCCAGTGAGCCGAGGAAGCAATTCAAGAACTATCGGAGCGTTCGAGAAGAGGTAAGATAAGTAATATCCGTATGGGGAATGGGGAGGAGAAGCGTCGACGGTAGTCGACGACACCGACATTCGATGCAGAATTACTATTAATTACCGTAATTACCGTTTTATAATTATACGGAATGATCGAAATGTACGTCCGATTAGTTGGAAGGGTTCCGTCTAAGTTTCCGTCATAAGCAACGATGTATAGAGTGCAATAGACTTACGACAACAAATGCAAGCAAGAAGAGAAAATTACACAAGTTGCTAATACCATTTATTAACGTTTAAATGTGCAGTATTTACTTAGCTAAAGTACTAACATGGGAACGGTTTCATTTATTCAACTATGCTTGAACTTAAATGAAATTGATACATATGTATAAAGTAAATATGAATATGTTGATTTATATACGTATAAGGTGTGAGAGTGGTCAGAAAAGTTTCTAACCTAACACAGAAACAAGTATTTCTTTGCCAAATTCAGTTTTATTTCTCAACATGGTCCCGTTGTAAGTCTATATGCTTTCCTCAAGAATGTTCTCATCTTTTCAATCCGTTGAAATAGCAGCTGGCATCCTGTTCGAATGAAACTTTGAACCTAGGAAGCAGAAAAACGTCACCGGCCAGATATGATAAATAAGGTGGGCGGTCTATCAATTCGAACCCCGATTTGTTGCCATTTTTTTTTTGCCATCGAGATCACTGAAGTATGAGGCGATTCCTAAACTACTTTATACCGAGTATAAAAATCTAATTAAAGGAGAAAAAAGTTCTACTAATATTGAATAATGTACGCAGCTATTCGAAAGAATTAGATTGCTCAAATGTCTACATAACTTTCTTACTTCCGCCATTAGATCAGGAGGCTAAAGCTACATTTAAAACTGATTACACCGGGAAATTTCGTCGGGTTTTGAATAAGGTCGACAATGAATTTACGTAAACCACGAGGCACAATTTTAGATTATATTAATCTAATAAATCTAGCCATTAAACGAATAGAACCCACGATTTTACGTGTTTGTCGGAAAAATATGTATATTGCTGAAGTTAATTCAAGACGAAAATCTAATCAAAGAATTATCGGTGGAAGATTAAGTTGATGAACCAGGTTTGGTGGAAAAAATGTCTGGAACATTCCGATCTACCTTACGAGACGATAGCACATATGAAAGAAATTACATGTTTTACACTAAGACGCGTAGAGGATGGTCTTAGCCGGACAGTTCAAGTTACATTTCCTAAATGAGAATTTTTCAACTAAAAAGGGCATTAGGTTTAAGGGAGAGCTTCACAAATAGAAAAATTGATCAAGGTCTCTCAACTAAAAGTAAGTCATCTAAAATAATAATTTTTTGCGAAAAGTAGAACATATAAGTCAAGATAGTGCTGAAGGAACTTCAGAAAACGAAGATATTTCATAACAAAGTTAGGAAGGAAAGTGTTTGGTGCTTGATCATGTCACACCTAGTAAAGGCATGTTACTTTAGTTCATCTAGGTTTAGTTTCTTTTTGGTTTACATCCTCAGAATTAAGCAAGCGTCTTGAGGTTTTAGGCTTGTCACCAAACCTAGAGCACGCGCAACGTGCATTTTAAATTATAGCATGTCCATTACACCTTTTTTTCTGTCGTCAAATGCTAATATATTCAATCCATGAATTCATTAGGGCCATGTTAATAAATCGCCAACTTTCTCTTACTGGCCGTTTCATTATTCTTACATCTGTTCAATAATAAAAAATTTATCCATCACAGAAGTCTCCGTAACAACTGAATGTGGACAAAGTACAAGTAGATAGTTTGAAGCTTTCTTATCCCCTCGACGAATAGGAGTTATTGGATCTGAACTAGCAATGGTAGAAGCCATATTGTGTCATCATTTCACACCCATTCGTCCTAAAATCCTAGATCTTCTGCCAAGAGCTCTTCGTTTTATTTTTTCTCAAATTTTGCGGAATTTTATTGACTATGTATATAATCAATAAACATTCAATTAAATTTATTGAAATAAAATATCCTATATTCCTAATCCTAGTGCAGTGTCAAGTTGCCCTTCTGGCCATGGCTTCGGTCCTTAATGAATAAAGACATCTAACACCATTAATGAATGCGTTGCAAGAATTTTGCAGAAAGAAGAAGCTTTTTAGGCAGGTAGGATTGGGCTTATCTTTCACACATTGTCGCAGACGTCTCTTGGTCTCTTGGAGTCTTTTGGAGTATCTATAAGTGTATCCAACCCTTTCATATAATAAAGCAATAATCGTAATAAGCCAAAAAGAAGCTACAAGTCTTTTGTATTCTTTGGCTGTTGAGTTAAGTGGTGGGTTGTTTTTTGTAAAGGCAAATCTTCCCAAAATTTCTCATCAACATTTTATGGAAAGTAACTCGTGACATTCATTTACTTTCCATGAATCTATGGACATTATCGCTGCGCCTGAGTCGTCATTTTCAGAATTTTTCCCATCATGCACCATATTGCCAATTTCCAAATTATTAACTGTTCACAGCATCCATCGCTAAAGTAATAATGACCGTCTTCTAATATCTGTGCAAGTTGTTCATTTGAGAGACTTTCGCGTATTTAAATAAATATGATAGTAAGTACCTGATGTCCAAACTACTGGGCATTGTACTTCTCTTATTAATGCCCAATCGCATAAGTATGTTAGAAACAAATATTTACAATTTAATCTAAAAATACAGGTAAAACCCTTTTTTTATTTATTTCGTATTTAATTTTAACCCTTTTTGCATTTATTTCGTATAACACA